>CM074857.1:110787500-111387500 GCA_037501455.1 Lantana camara
AAAGAAAAACAAGAGCAGCCTACTACTCTTTTTTGTAACGACATATCAACCATTGCAGTGACGAAAAATCCAGTCTTTCATGCAAGGTCTAAGCATATTGAGCTTCGACATCATTTCATTCGAGATCTTGTGAACAAAGGTGACATACACTTGGAGTTCATCAATACAAATGATCAAGTGGTAGATTTTCTTACGAAGGCCGTGACAAGTGACAAGTTCGAGAAGTTCAAGAAGTGGTTGAAAATTACAAATTGAGAGGGGGTGTTAAGAATCAATTTGGAATTTATTTTAGTCAATGCACTTGGTAAATTATTATTAGGCAATGTTCTATGTATTTTCATATGTGCTTTGTATCATGTAGGTGACTTTCAAGTGTCTTAAGAATTCTTTTTTCTCTACCTTTTCTCTAAAAATCTCCAACAGTTGATTATTCCGCCCTTGGCATTGTCGGTGGGGACGCCGTTGTTCACAGGGAGAACGGCTCCGGTAAGCTTTTGCAAAGGGAATTTGGCCGTCCACGGCTGGGTTGGAAATGATTCCTGTCATGGCGATGGCAGAGGGGCGACTGCCTCCGAGAATGTCGTGCATAAAGAAGGTGAGCGGGTGATCATCTCCACCTGGGCTTGTGATGGTAGCTCCGCATGCAGGGTGGTGGCACCACCTACAGGGGTTGTTGTGGCGGAAGCGGGGGTGCTGCCAGGTGTGATGCCTAGAAATGTAGCCGGAGCGAGCCTGTGGTTTCATCGTCTTCTTAGAGAATTCAGGGGGAGGTGGCACGTGAGATAGTGAGTGAGAGAATGAGGAAGGAGATAAATCTTTTGATGCGAAATGACGCCATGAATATTGATGTTTAAAGAAAATATTTGCTGTGAAGTTATTGTTTGAGAAATAAATGAGGTTAAATTAATTTGCAATTATTATGGAGAATTTCATAGATTGAAATCGGACTTTAGATTTCCTGTTTTAAATTTGTGTTTTATCTCCTGTTTTGATCACACATACGTGTCAGGTATATAAATAGACAGTCTATATTAAGAGAGAGGGAAAATTCAATGTTGAGTCTGGCTCGGTCAAACCGTATAAGGAGAGAGCGAGTGCTTTACGCTTGCCGTGTAATTGGTAGAAAATTTAGGAAAAGTGACAAATCAAATGACAAGTGTAATACACTTACCCTTTTAATTAGTTGGGTTCGGCCGAGTAGAGTTTGGGGTATAATTTTCCGAGGAGAGAGATCTTTTAGATTTTTTCCATATCATGATTATTTTTCTCTCCTAATTTGGATCATCTAGTTATACGCATAGCACATATACATGAGTGGAACGGAAAGATAAAATATAAATTTGAAACATGGAGTAAGTATGAATAATTCGAAGGTTTGTACGTGGAGTTGATGAGATGGATTGATTGTGTATTTTTAATTGCAGGATTTGGTGTAATTTATCTAATTTTTTTATGGTTGGATTTGATGTTGTTAGAACATGGTATTCGGGGATGAAAAACTTGATTGTATTCATTATCAATATTTTTCTCAGTTACATTGTTGGCTCCTCTAACAAGGATATATAGCCCTACAAACGTAATCCCTAAGAACCCGACTAATTACAAGGAATCCAGGATTAAATCCGGTAAGTCAACTTTTTCCATTCTAACACTCCCCCTCAAGCTAAGTGATTGAGTCCCCGATGCTTAGCTTGCCCAACGCGCCTTGGAAGATTTGACTTGTAACCGCCTTTGTGACCTTTGTGAGTATGTCTGCCAGTTGGTCTTCAGATTTGACAAACGGGATGGAGATCGTGCCGTCCTCCAGCTTCTCTTTGATAAAATGCCGATCAACCTCCACGTGTTTTGTTCTGTCGTGCTGTACCGGATTTTCTAAGATGCTGATTGTTGCTTTGTTGTGACACCTCAACAAACTTGGTTCTTTCTGTTCCATGTCGATTTCTGTCATCAGTCTTCTGAGCCAAATAAGCTCCGTGACCCCTTTTGTTATTCCCCTGAAATCAGCTTCGGCACTAGATAGGGCTACAACCTTCTGCTTTTTACTTCTTCAGGTTACCACATTTCCTCCAACAAGAGCGAAGAACCCAGAGGTAGACCTTCTGTCATTTGGGTTACCTGCCCAGTCTGCATCAGTGTACGCTTCGATGTCCAAATGTCCATGTTTCTCAAACATGATCCCTGTGCCTGCAGTTCCTTTCATATACCGGAGCATCCGGATTACGGCTTCCATGTGTTCTTTCTGAGGACTATGCATGAACTAGCTGACAATCCGCACAGCGTACGCGATATCTGGCCTCGTATGGGAGAGGTAGATAAGCTTTCCAACTAACAGTTGATACTTATCATTTTCTGTCAGTTCTCCACTTTCAGCTATCTTTAGCTTGTGATTCACTTGAATGGGTGTTTCCACCGGTTTGCAGTCGAGCATTCCAGTTTCTGCGAGTAGATCCAGAACATACTTTCTTTGAGAGATAAAAATCCCTTTCTTTGATCGCAGAACTTCTATCCCCAAGAAGTACTTTAATCCTCCGAGGTCTTTCATCTCAAATTCTTTGAACAGATTCTCCCGGAGTTTGGTCGTTTCCTCAGTGTCGCTTCCTATTATGATCATGTCATCCACGTATATGATCAAACCGGTGATCAGTTCTCCTCTTTTCTTCAGAAACAATGTATGGTCCCCATTACTTTGCACATACCCATGTTGCTTCATTGCCACAGTAAACCTACCAAACCAGCCTCGTGGTGACTGTTTCAGCCCATATAAAGCCTTCTTCAATCTACACACTTCATCTTTTTCAAAATTCTGAGTAAACCCTGGAGGGGGTTCCATGTATACTTCCTCATTCAGGTCGCCGTGCAGGAAAACGTTTTTTACATCGAATTGGTGGAGAGGCCAATCCTTGTTAGCTGCAACCGAAAGAAGTACCCGTACTGTGTCCAGTTTAGCCACTGGAGAGAATGCTTCAGAATAATCAATTACGTACGTTTGAGTGTACCCCTTCGCCACCAGTCTAGCTTTGTACCTCTCTACAGAGCCATCTGCCTTATGCTTCACCGTAAAGACCCACTTGCAGCCAACTAGCTTTTTTCCTTCAAGCAGCTTACATTTTTCCCATGTGTTGTTTCCGATTAAGGCCTTCATTTCAGTTCTCATTGCCTTTTCACATTCCTTGTTCCGGCTTGCTTCCTGTACGGTCCTTGGAATCTTTTCAGTGTACAGCTTTCCAAGGAATGCCCGTGCCATTTCTGACATACTCCCCCTGACTATGTTCCCTACGGGGTACCGTGAAGATCGGGACACATGCTCAGGTGAGTACCGGTTAGGAGGAACCCCTCTGGTGCTCCGTGGAGGTAAGGTGTACTTGTGACTTTCTGCATCCTCAGAAATAGTATTAACGGTACCAGGGTTATCAACAGAAAAAGTGGAACTCACAAGATCAGTTTCCAGGGTTACCTCGTTTTGGACATCATCTGAAGGAAGATCATTGGAGGGAGGAGCGGTACTGGGGGCGTCAGTTCTGGAATTGGGTATGCTTTCGTGACTACTATCGTCTGAGTAGCTGAGCCAGCAAAGAGACTCATCTCGGATCTCCCCCTGATCACTTTGCTGGGTGTGGTAAAAATATTCTGTTTCCACGAAGTTGCAATCCATAGTCACGTGGACCCGTTTTGTGATCGGGTTATAACACCGATAGCCTTTCTGGTGAGGAGCATACCCCCCAAAAACACACTTTACTGCACACGGATCGAGTTTTGTCCGATCTGCCCGTGGAACATGTACGAACACAGAGCATCCAAAGATTCAGAGTGGTAGGGTGAGGTGAGCAGGTATGTCCGTCTGTGTTTCCAAAACGGAGATAGGTGTTCTGTGGTCAAGGATTTTGGTGGGTAATCTGTTTGTGAGATAAGTTGCAGTGGCAACCGCATCAGGCCAGAGCTGGTTTGGGACGTGTGACTCTGTGAGAAGAGCCCGGGTTATCTCAAGGATGGTTCTATTTTTTCTCTCAGCTACGCCGTTTTGTTGTGGGGTGTTGGGACAGGTAGTTTGGTGGATAAGGCCGTGATCCTGAAAGAACTTATGCATCTCTTGGTTCACATATTCTCGTCCATTGTCTGACCTGAGTACTTGTATTCTGTGTTTGAATTGTGTTTCGATCATTCGATAAAAGGCCACAAATGTCTCGTACACTTCAGATTTGTGACGGAGAAAATACACCAATGTTGTGCGCGAATGATCATCAATGAATGAAACAAAATACTTGAATTGATTCTGGTTTGTAACCGGGGCTGGCCCCCAAACATCAGAGTGTACCAATGAGAACACAGTCTGAACCCGAGTGTTACTGGGTTTAAAGGAAGCCCTATGACTTTTAGTAGAAATACAAGTCTGACACGATAAATCCAGAGACTGATTATTTTGAAACAAAACGGGAAATAACAGTTTCAAATACCCGAGTGACGGGTGGCCAAGACGGCGATGCCATAGCCACAGTTGTGTGTTTACTTTTCCTTTTGACAAGAGGGCCTTAGACGGAGTCTTCACCTCATCTACATAGTATAAGCCCCCACGCTCAGTACCGCGCCCAATGATCTCCTTCGTATGAATGTCCTGAATCAAACAAAAATGAGGGTAAATTAGGACAGTACAATTGAGTTCATTCGTTATTTGGCTTAAAGATAATAATTTGCACGATAACGAAGGAACATAAAGGCAATTTTTCAGCTTCAATTTTGGGGAGATCCACACAGATCCCTCAGCTTCAACCGTTGCGAATTCACCATTGGCCGTTTGAATTTGGGTGGTTTTCTGGTTTCTCAGGTCGATAATGTCCGAGGGATCAAAGGTCATTGAGTCCATAGCCCCACAGTCAAAGATCCACTGTGATTGGTTCTATAATTTGGATTGGGTATGGAACCCACAAATACCAATAGTACGGGGGTGGGTCATTCTGCAATTGTCCAAAATTTGGGGGTTTTGGCATAATATGGACATTCTTCTTAATGGAAATATCAATAGGGTTTGGGTCATTACTCCCAAACCCTCTCCCTCCTGCGCCACACTCCCCCTTTGTATCTGTGTAGCCGGAGAAGACGGTGAAGTTGCATTGCCTGATTTCTGCGCTGCACCGGTGTCCTCTCTGGTGATGCCTGCGGCGGTGGCTCTCCTTCCTCCACTTTGAACCGCAAGGTATGATTTCTTGGGTCCTCCCTTGGTGGTGCCGCCGCTGCTTGCTTTTCGGTGACCTTCCCAATGGTCGGAATATTCGACTCTTTCGAGCCACTCCTCCCGTGATGATGAATGGCGGCCGGCGTTGTCTCCGAGTCCGGTACCGTCTGAGCGGCTGAAGTTTTTTCCCTTTTCTTTCCTCGCGATCGATCCAGGTTCGAAGCTAGGAGTTTTCTCTCCGGTGGTGGTCGCCTTTGAAGCCTGAAGGCAAGCCGCTTCTTGCCGGATTATCCCGTATACCTCCTCGACAGGCGGTTTGGGCTTTTGCTTCAGTGGATCTCGCTGTATCAGAGTTAGGCCTGTTCTGATCGGTAATCTGTCGGATTTAGGCATGGTTGCGCTTTGCAGCGGTTTTGTGGTTTGAATTGCCCCTTCTGAGTTGTTATCAGTTGGGTTTGGCATGGTTTTCTTGCTTGGTTATGGCTGATTTTTGGGTTCGGGATTAGTAGGGACAATGATGTTATCACTGAGTCCCAAGGGTTCTAACACTGCTCTGATACCATGTTAGAACATGGTATTCGGGGATGAAAAGCTTGATTGTATTCATTATCAATATTTTTCTCAGTTACATTGTTGGCTCCTCTAACAAGGATATATAGACTTACAAACGTAATCCCTAAGAACCCGACTACTTACAAGGAATCCAGGATTAAATCCGGTAAGTTAACTTTTTCCATTCTAACAGATGTAAATTTCGGCATTCATGCAAGATAATATTTTACATACAAATATTTGTTTGTCCAATATTTTATATATGTTTTTCAACAACTTATAGGGAGAATTACATCCAACTACCCTCTGTTTAGGCCTAATTACAACGCGTTCCCTATTTTTTAAAATATTACATTGTAGTCCCTAAGCCTTGTTAATTTGTTTTTTTTTTTTTATACTTATAGGGACGATTTTGCATTTTTAGTCATACATTATATGTAACATTCACAAAACCTAAAGGGACATAAGTGTACTTTTACAAAATTCGTTAATGGACCTCACACAAAACAAGAAATACAGGGACTACAATGAAATATTTAAAAGAATAGGGATCGAGTTGTAATTAGGCCTAAACTGAGGGTAGTTGGATGTAATACTCCCCTAACTTATAATTCATCAAGGAATTTCCAAGTTTATATATACTACTCCATTTCAACATGATTATTCGGAAATAATGAAATTATATATATAAAGAGGGAGAAATGTTTGATTCTTATATATCTTTTATTTTGGCAAGTTAGTTCTACCAAAATCATATTTTGTGATTAAGTCTTACAATTTTCAAAAACTTGTAATGTATGTATGATTTTTGCCAAAATATCAATTTATAGCCAGAAATGTGTTTGTGATTGTCATCCGATAAATTGATTTGCCGATAAAAAATCTGATATACATTACAAATTTTTTAAAATTATAGATTTAATTATAAAATAAAATCCCGACAGGACTATATTGTCAAAATAAAAAAACTTATAGGACCAAAATTATATTTTTGTCTATAGAATACCATAATCAGCTAATAATTTTATCAACAACAGTAACAATTATGTAAAAATGTAGAATGAAGAGTTGAAAATTAAATCTCTTCAAAGTATATAAGAAAAAAAAAATGAAATGATGATAACTATGTGAAACTTTGTTCTTTATTTTTATGGAAAAAATATTTTTTTGCCATCTGAACTTTGTCACTTTTTACAATTTACCATCCCGATAAATTTTCATTACAAACCACCATCCAATATTTGCATTTGTAGCATACTGCCATCTAAATTTTTTTTGTAGTGGTTTTGGTGAAAATACAAATGACTTGTATGTTTTATAAACATGCCATGTGTCATGTTTTTTAGCCAAAACTATAAAAAGAAATGTTCAGATGATTGTATGATACAAATGCAAATATGGATGATGGTTTGTAACAAAAGTTCGTTAGAATGGTAAATTGCAAAAAGGTGTAAAGTTCGGATGACAAAAAATTTTTTTTCCTTTTTTATTTTTATTACTTTACCACATTACCTATTTGCTTATATATTATTATATTAGTGAATGAAATCTATTTTCTAATTGTGATACTTACACTGACATATTTTATTAATGTAAATATCTAATAATTAAGCATTTTGAAGTTTGAACATATTTTTATATTAGTAATAGTATACGATATAATGTGTTATTGTGAAATAATATATTATTACCATATATTATGATACAAAATTTAGTAAGGATTCTACATGTATTATAGATAATATATAATATATTATAAATTATATTTTATATCTTATAGTTATATCAGAAAAATTATTAATATTTTATTAAAATATATTTATGTGATTTATTATTTATTATAGTAGATTGAAACTATTTTTTATTAAATTATTTGTGTGGACCAATATTATATATTATCATACTAATATATTAGTAGTATTGTATATATTGATATGTTGTTGTAATTATTAAATTGCAATATTTTTGAGCCAGTTTGAACTCGGCTCATGCGACTCACAAACATGCCAATTAATAATTTTCATTTACCAATATTTGAAAAATAAAAAAATTAATGTGTTCATTGTACGAACGCAAAATGATCATATTTATTTGAAAAGTAATGGGGTACCAAACTATTTATGGGGTAACACAATAATAATATGCTTTCAAGTAAAAAGAGCACCAAATCATTTAAAGAAAACTATTTCATAGCACGGAAAATTTTAATCTTATTCAAACACCACCTCTATATCAACGCATAACTAGACAAGTAAGAATGTTTCCACCAATATTTCACTATGATTCCGCCACTCATTTCCAACCCTAGTATTTTAGCAGCTTCACATGCTTTAGTTCTCACTTCTCACTTCTTGTTCATGTTCTACAGATACAAGAATAAAAATCAAACTAGGAAAAAAAAAACCCGAAGAGATCAAGAGCGCACAATGGAGGTTGATTTGACGGCAAGGTTGGGGCGGCGGGTATACGGCGGAGATAAAGAGGGCGGTGCGTATTATGAGTGGGACCCTAATGACATGCCCATGCTCCGCCATGCTAACTTCGGCGCCAGCAAACTGACACTTCAGCAGTGGGGATTCGCGGTGCCAAGATACTACGATTCTACCCGGTTCGGCTTTGTCGTTCAAGGTATAATCATCACTTTCAGTAAAATATTTGCTTATAATCTGTAGCTTTGGGGATATCTGTGTTTTGATATACCCATTTTGATTCTTTTTTCTATTTTTTGGTCATTTCTGAATTGGGTGATCACAGGTAAGGGCATATGCGGACTAATCCTGCCGGAGAAGGAAGAGAAGAGAATCGAACTAAAGAAGGGCGACACCATCTGCCTCCCCCAGGGTTGCGTCACGTGGTGGTACAACCGCCAGGAGCACTACGACTTCGCAATCTTCTTTCTCGGGGACACCTCAAAGGGCAACAAGCCCGGGATTCTAACTGAATACCTACTAACAGGCCCCCATAGCATCCTCAGCGGATTCTCAACCGAATTCATGAGCCGCGCATTCAACATGGATGAAGAAATGACGAAAACCCTAATCGAAACCCAGAAGAAACGGGGCATAATCAAACTCAATGAGGAGTTCAAGATGCCGGAGCCGAGGAAAGAAGATTTCGAGGGTTTTGCAGTTAGGTGTGAGGAGGAACGTCCCCCGGAACAGGAGGACTGGTACGATAACTCTGATAGTTTGGACAAGTCAAGGTATGTGATGGTGGATTCGAGCAAGTTGCCATTGGTGGCTGAGACCGGCTTGGCCTTGGATTTTGTGAAGGTGTTAAGGAACGGGTTGTACGCACCTATTTTCTCCAATGATGGAGCGTTTAGGGTTACCTACGTCTACAGGGGGAGTGGGAAGTTTCAGGTGTGTGGGCCTGATGGGAAGCTTGTGCAGGATACGATGTTTCGGGCCGGGACGGTGTTTGTTCTTCCTAGGTTTTATTCTGTTTCGAAGTTGGCCAATATGTGCGGGATGGATTGGTTCTCTATCTTGACACATCCTACGTGAGTAATATTTACTACATTCTACTATCATATAAGAAATCATTAATGGGTTAAAATCACTACATTCCGAGGGTATTTTGCAATTCCAAATTTGCACAAACTGGATTTAGGAATACCCTTTCTCAAATTTTGATATGCATACCATAGTTTTTGAGTTTTCGGGATCGAAAGATATTTCTTGAGGGAAACAAATTTTTCTACCAAATTAATCATGTGATACACATGTGTTGCCTGAAATGCATGTGTTCTGACATCCACATTATACAGGTCTTGGATTTCAAAAGAAATTTTTTCTGTGAGATATAACTAAAGTAAAAGCGGTGTTGGAAAAGAAAAGAAGAAAATATGTGGATTCGAATACACATTACTGGCAATACGTGTGTATCACGTTATTAAATCAGGCATAAAATTGCGTGTGTTTTTTTTTAAAAACGATGTCTTTAAATTCCAAAAAATCAAAAGTTGTAGATGACATTTTGAATTTTAGGAATTATTATTGTTTCTTTACAATAAATACTGTAAGAATTATTAGTGTAAGAATTAAGTAATAGAAATGCACCCTAAAGAATTGGAAAACAAATCCACTAAATATTGTACTTGCAAACAAAAAGTACGTACTTCTGTACTTTCTGTTATGTTAAATAAGTTTGGATCGATGAATCAACCTCTATATAAAATAAATAGAAATGAAGTATAATCTCGATGCAATTAGAAATATGTATTTTGATTCTAACTTATATGTTGTTTTCGTAAATAAAAATAAGTTCGTTAAGCCTAATAAAAGTAATTTTAAACACTTACAACTACATTTATTTATTTTCAAATTTTTCTCCCCCAAACATATAACACTCTTAGTATTCCAATTTATTACAAATTCAAGTTGAATTTCACTTTTAACACCTTAAAGTCTTCCTTACTATGAAAATTTTCAGGTTCGTCCCTACTTATTGAACAAAAGGTAGCTACATTTCTTAATTATTTATGATTTCTTATTCATAATATTTTTCCTGCTTTCATGGTAGTCCAAGTTTTACTAGTTTGGCTGGAAAGAATTCAGTTTTGAGGAGCATTTCTCCAGAAACACTGCAGGCATCTTTTAAGGTGGTTCCACATTTTGAGCAGAGGATGCGCTCCAAGAGGAAGAATGACGAGATGTTCTTCGAAGAATAGTTCACCAATGATCAGTTTATGCTTTTCCTTTTTTCTTTTTTTTTCCTTTTTTTTGGTTTGTTTTGATCCACTCTAGTTCAGACCTACCACTTTGGAAATAAGAAAATTCTTTTTAATTAGCCGTTCTTTGATATATCTTTTTTCCAATTTTGAGATTTATTCTGCTACTGTGTGTAAAAGATAATGGATGATAGAGGAATTGTTTTGTGTATTGCATAATGTATTTAGGATACAAGTTACAATACAAGAATATGTACAAATCCTAAAGAAACGAAAAAGGAAAAAAAATCTATCAAATAAACGTAGAATATAATTTGTGTGGAGTCTTCCATAAAGTTGCATTCAATCTTTCCATAACTTTCGATATATCCTCCAATACTCTCCCTCAAGTTGGAGAATGTAAATTCGAAATGCCCAACTTGGCTAGTAACTCAAGAAACCGGTCGTATCCAAGTGCCTTAGTGAATATGTCTGTCAACTGATTACGAGTGGAAACGGAATGTGTGGTGATAGTTCCAGACTGAATGTGTTGTCGAATGAAGTGACAATCGATCTCAATATGCTTTGTTCGCTCGTGAAAAATGGGATTGGCAGCAATTTGAAGATCGGCTTGATTATCACAAAACAGATCAATGGGTTCAGAATGCTTCACGCCTAAATCTCGTAGTAACCTTAAGAGTCAAATGATCTCACTAGTGGTACTAGTCATAGCTCGATACTCTGCCTCAGCTGAAGACTGAGATACCACAATTTGTCTCTTCGACCTCCATGATATGGGCGAAGAACTAAGGGATATAATGTAACCACTGGTAGATCGGCGAGTGGTAGGACACCCTCCAATTCGCGTCACAATACACTTGCAAGGATAAAGTACCAGTGGAAGGGGGAAGAATTCCTTGGCCAGGATTCCCCTTTAAATACCGCAATACCCTGTGTGCTACATCAAGGTGTGGTTGACGAGGTGCATGCATGAACTGACTAAGGATGTGTACCGCATAGCTGATGTCCGGTCGGGTGATGGTGAGATATAATAATCTTCCAATCAAACGACGGTATTGTCCAGGATCATTGCAAGGTTCACCAAAATCAACTGAAAGTTTGTGTTGTTGTTCCATTGGGAAAATGGTTGGTTTGCAGCCTGCACTTCCAGCATCTGCCAAGATGTCGAGAACATACTTGCACTGACTTAATACAATCCCTTCCAGAGAGCGAGCAACCTCAATTCCAAGAAAATATTTTAGCTTTCCGAAGTCCTTGATCTGGAACTTATTATCCAGAAACCGCTTCAATTTAGCAATGCGGCTAGAATTTGTTCCTGTGATGAATACATCGTCCACATAGATGAGGACAGCAATGAAGGATCTATCCTTGTGACAAAACGTGAACAAGGAATCGTCTGAATCGGATTGTTCAAAACCGATGTCAATAAGTGAGGTGGTAAACTTCTGGTACCAGTTGCGGGAGGCTTGAGGAAGACCATAAAGTGACTTTCTCAACCTGCAAACTCTTTGCTCCCCCTATTTAACAAAGTCCTGAGGAATCTTCATATATACTTCCTCATTAAGATCCCCATGTAAAAAGGCATTGTTCACGTTGAGTTGGTGAAGGTCCCTACCCTTAATTGAGGCTAGAGCCAACAAGCTCCAAACAGTAACTAGCTTAGCAACTGGTGTAAAAATTTTATGAAAATCAATGCCTTCAACTTGTGTGTACCCCTTGGCAACGAGACTAGCTTTGTAATGCTCGATGCTCCCATCAGGCTTATACTTGACCTTATACACCCACTTGGAACCAATAGCACGCTTTCCAGGTGGGAGTGTTTCCAAGGTCCATGTCTTGCTTGCCTCAAGGGTAGAAATTTCTTTTTCCATAGCCTCCCACCATGGCTGGAACTTAACTGCCTGATAAATTGATTTTGGGTCATCCGTGGAAGAGATGGTAGCTAGAAAAAGTAGTATGAGATTTAGAGAATTTGAATAAGACAAGTACTTTATAAGAGGATGTACAGTCGAGTTAGTTGAAGGAGGGGGCGAGAGCGGCTTGTTATTGGATGAAGCCAGAGAGGGGGGACAAAGTGTATTCATAATCAAACAATCATTATGAAATCTTACACTCCCGTCTCTGATAATGTGAGACTGCATCTGAGGTACCAGTAGTTGGTATAACATTCTCAGGAATTGATGCTAGAGAAACCGATACTTCTTCTAAGATGTGCTAATTAGGTGGCTGTGATGCAGACACTGGTACTTGTGATTCTTGTACCTCTGATGGAATATGATCGGTACCAATCAATATCTCCTCATGCTCAACTGGTATGACTGGAGCTAACCTTGTAAGGACCGGGACTTGCTGCACCCTCATGGGTGTCATATTTTTTGAGACTGGAACTTTATATGAAAAGAATTCCTCTGTGACACTACTAGAAAAACGCCCTATAGCAACGGATTTCGGCTTAGCAACGGATTTAGCAACGAAAATTTTCCGTTGCTATAACCCTCGTGGCTAATCTGTAGCAACGGATTTAGCAACGAATTATTAGCAACGGATATTAGCAACGAACTTATAGCAACAGATTTAGCAACGAATTACTACCCACGGAAATTAGCAACGGTTTTAGCAACAGATTTAGCAACGGATTTTCCGTTGCAAACCAAACAATAATTAATTAATTTTCTGCATTTTTGCAACGGAATTTCCGTTGCAAAATCCGTCGCAAAAACCAATAATTCAAATTAATAAATTAAAAATTCATTTGCGGGCCCCGAATCACCCCACCTAACCGAGCCGAGCCCACACGAGCCGAGCTTTCCAAGTTCGTGAGAGACGAGCCCCACGCGAGCCAACACATTAATTCCACATTTTCGCGTTGGGTAGGAATTGAACCCTAGACCTCATGTGAAGAAGGTTGAACCCCAAACCAGCTGGGCTAACTCCATTGTTGTTATTGCTATGTAATTTTTTATGTTTAACCACTATCAAATATTCATATACTAATTTAAATAATTAAATACTTGTTATCATATATTTTAAATAAAAATATTTTTAAATATATAATTATTTATATTATAATACATATTCCGTTAAAAATTTAAATATTTATTAATTAACTACATATCTCAAGTTTTAGTTATGAGATAAAAATATAATGTATATCAACTTAAGTATAACTTTTTATGACATACAAAAAAAAGGATGAAAGTTTTACATAACTAAATAATTAGATTTAATTATTTTTTGAATAAAGAACTTTTATATTATATGAAGTGTTCACTTATACATTTGTATTATTTAGCAATCGTAATTGAATAACTTAATGAAGAATTATTTTGTTAATATGAAGCATTTATATTTGAATTTGTAGAATTATATCTAAATATTGAAGAATTATTGTGTTAAATTCGATATAAACCCCAAACATGTATATATATAATAAAAGTAATAATAATAATACTGTATATCAACTTAAGTATAAGTTTTTATGACATATAAAAAAAATGAAAGTTTACATAATTAAATAATTAGATTTAGTTGGTAGTTGAATAAAGAACTAATTTTATGTCAATATGAAGTATTCAATTATACATCAGTAAAATAATATCTGCATTTTGAGAAACTATTGTGTTATTTAGCAATCGTAGTTGAATAACTTAATGAAGAATTATTTTATTAATATGAAACATTTATATTTGAATTTGTAGAATTATATCTAAATATTTAAGAATTATTGTGTTAAATTCTATATAAACCCCAAACATGTATATATATGTATATATATAATAGTAATGTATATCAACTTAAGTATAAGTTTTTATGACATATAAAAAAAAGATGAAAGTTTACATAATTAAATAATTAGATTTAGTTGGTAGTTGAATAAAGAACTAATTTTATGTCAATATGAAGTATTCAATTATACATATGTAGAACAATATCTGCATTTTGAGGAACTATTGTATTATTTAGCAATCGTAGTTGAATAACTTAATATAAAGAATTATTTTCTTAATATGAAACATTTATATTTGAATTTATAGAATTATATCTATATATTGAGGAATTATTGTGTTTCGCAACCGTACATTAGATGTTAAATTAAGAAGTTTTCTTTTAATATAATGAATTTATATTAAAATTTGTAGAATTAAATCTAAATATTAAGAAATTATTGTGTTATGCAACCGTTACACGTTAAATGAAAAACTTTTCTCTTAATATTAATGATTTATAATGTATATTATACACACATATTATATATATGTACGTATATTATATATAAACATATAATATTAATTATTATTTAATATTTAAGATATAAGATATATATATCTATATATTAAATATTATATAATATATATACATATATATAAATAACATTGTGTGTGAGTGTATATGTAGATGTGTATATATATATATATATATAAACGTATATATATTATAAATATTTTATATTTAATTATACATAATATACGTTTGTATATAATGTTATATGTATTATAAATATTATATCTTTATATATAATATACATATGTATACAATATTATATGTATTATAGATTATATAATATTATATAATATATAATATATATACGATATATATAATATCAATATATTAAATATTATATAATATTATAATAATAATATATATTGTATAATAAATATATATATACATATATAAAAAAGAGAGAGCCTAGGATTGAACCCAGGACCTCATGAAAAAAAAATGAGCATCCAACCAACTTGGATACAATCCGTTAGAGTTTTGTTTCAGTGAAATTTTATTTGACTTTTAAATGCACTTAATGGTTCCATCCAAAATTTAACGGTTGGGACAAAAAATGTAACGAAATAAAACCAACGGGACTATTTTTGTCTAATTCTAAAAGAATAGGACCAAAATTGAAAACGGCACAACCCTATGGGACCAAAAATGTAATTTGCTCTATTTTTTATTATTCATTTATTTTTATTCCATATAGCAACGAAAAATCCGTCACTAAATTATAAATATTTTAATTTTTTTTATTCATATGTTAATAGCAACGGATTTTCCGTTGCTAATCTTTTTTATATTTATTTATTTTTATTTATTTTTATTTCTTCCTTATAGCAACGAAAAATCCGTTGCTAAATAGCAACGGATTTTCCGTTGCTAATATTTTAAATATTTGTTTATTTTTATTTCCCTTTTTCCTTCCATATAGCAACGAAAAATCCGTTGCTAAATTAGCAACAGATTTTTCGTTGCTAATATTTTTTATATTTATTTCTTTTTTTTTTCTTTCATATAGCAACGAAAAACAACAGATTTTTCGTTGCAAATATTTATAAATATTATATTATTTTTTATTAGGTTTTTATTTTAATAGATAAAATATTATATAATATTATAATAATAATATATATTGTATAATAAATATATATATACATATATAAAAAAGAGAGAGCCTAGGATTGAACCCAGGACCTCATGAAAAAAAAATGAGCATCCAACCAACTTGGATACAATCCATTAGAGTTTTGTTTCAGTGAAATTTTATTTGACTTTTAAATGCACTTAATGGTTCCATCCAAAATTTAACGGTTGGGACAAAAAATCTAACGAAATAAAACCAACGGGACTATTTTTGTCTAATTCTAAAAGAATAGGACCAAAATTGAAAACGGCACAACCCTATGGGACCAAAAATGTAATTTGCTCTATTTTTTATTATTCATTTATTTTTATTCCATATAGCAACGAAAAATCCGTCACTAAATTATAAATATTTTAATTTTTTTTATTCATATGTTAATAGCAACGGATTTTCCGTTGCTAATCTTTTTTATATTTATTTATTTTTATTTATTTTTATTTCTTCCTTATAGCAACGAAAAATCCGTTGCTAAATAGCAACGGATTTTCCGTTGCTAATATTTTAAATATTTGTTTATTTTTATTTCCCTTTTTCCTTCCATATAGCAACGAAAAATCCGTTGCTAAATTAGCAACGGATTTTTCGTTGCTAATATTTTTTATATTTATTTCTTTTTTTTTTCTTTCATATAGCAACGAAAAACAACAGATTTTTCGTTGCAAATATTTATAAATATTATATTATTTTTTATTAGGTTTTTATTTTAATAGCAACGGAATTTCCGTCTCTATATATACCAATTTATTTATTTTTTATATTATTTAATTTTAGCAACGAAAAATCCGTTGCTATTTTTTTTCATAAATAGCAACGGATTTAACAACGAAAAATCCGTTGCTAAAGCATTTTGCCACGATTTTTTTTTTCGTTGCTATATCCGTTGCTATCGGGCGTTTTTCTAGTAGTGTGAAGAGGTCTGATAGCGACCTTCTTGCATCTGGAATCACCTGTGTTATAATCGGTAGAAAAACATTTTCATAGAACTTAACATCCTGGGACACATAAATCCTTTTACTCCAAATGTCATATATCGTGTATCCCTTTTGAGATATAGGGTAACCAAGAAATATACCAATCTTAGCACGTGATGCAAATTTATCAAGCGGTTTGATATTTTCATGCGTATAGTAGAGACAACCAAAGCTCCTCAAATGATCATAGCTAGGAGTCTTTCCAAGCAAGATCTCATAGGGTGTTCTATCATTCAAGACCTGTAAATGCATGCGATTGATTAAATACACAGCTGTTAAAACACACTCTCCCCAAAACTTGACTGGAAGTTGTGCCTGGAACCTTAATGCTCGGGCAGCTTCCAAAATATGTCTATGTTTGCACTCAATAATCCCATTTTTTTTAGGGGTATACACACAACTGGTTTGATGTTCCATCCCATTTTCAACATAATATTTTCTCAATTCAACATAATCAGCCATTATCGGTTCTTAAAACTTTCACCCTCAAACTAAACTATGTGCGTGCCCAATTGAAAAAGGTTAGTAGATGAGTTTTGGTTTTAGATTTATATTTCATGAGATACACCCAAGTTGCACAACTAACATCATCTATTATTGTAAAAAAATAGTGGCTGTCAGAATGTGACTCTGTCTTATAGGGTCCCCAAATATCACAATGGATCAAATCAAAGGCATGCATCGTTTTACTCGTGCTATTAGAAAAAGGCAATCGAGTTTGTTTGCTTGAAAACATGCATCACAAATCAAGGTTTTCTTGAAATCAGAGGAGACATGTATATTCGGTACTAAGTGAATACGATTTACTGATAGATGCCCCAATCGGAGATGCCACAAATTTGCATTGCCCCCAGCAGCCAAAGCCTTTGCCCCTCTCGTTTGCTCCAAGTGGTATAGGCCATTTTGCTCTTTGCCCTCTCCAATCAGCTTTCCAAAGGTTAAGTCCTGAATCACAAAACGATTGGATGTGAATGTCACAGAACAATTCAAATCTTTTGGCAATCTACTAATAGACAATAAGTTGAAACAAAAATTTGGGACTCCAAGAACTCGTTCCAGCGTGGGTCCATCTCCAAGGTCTACTTTTCCCACAGCGCGGACTTCTTCCCTTGCACCATTAGGGATCTGTACTGAAGGAACTTTTGATCGAAGATCGACGTTAATTTGATAGTGAATCAACATCATAGATTATGTGACTCATTGCTCCGAAATCAAGAATCCATGCGCCATGGTTGCTTGAGAGATTGCAGACTGGAACTGACGAATTTGTTCTAGTAGCAACAACAGAAAGTCTGGTACCATCAGTCTGACCCATGTACGGTCGGCTGGTTCCAGTTACAATAGTTACGTGGCTGGTACGTGACAAGCTGGTTCCAACGTTCTCTCAGTCATGTAAACCAAAGAAGAATACAATTAGGTCTCAACCTGCAAAACAACTAAGGAGATGTGGGATATGTTGCAAATCAATCATGAAGGGACTGAACATGTTCGAGACGAACGAGTGGCAATTCTAACCACTTAATATGAAGCATTTAGATGATTCCAGGAGAGACTATCGGTCAGATGCACACCTAATTCACAGCCCTTGCCAACCAAATGAGTGCACTTTGTGAGCCACTATCAGAAGGACAACAGGTTAGAAAGATCCTATGGTCTCTACCAAAGGAGTGGCGCCCAAAGTTACTGCCATCACTAAGGCAAAGAAGCTAAGCACTCTCAGGATAGCCAAACTCATCGGATCCCTAATATCCTATGAACTCACCCTCCTAAAAAAGGAAGGCAAGGTGGACGCCCAGAAGAATATTTCCTTTGCCGTTGAAAAAACCTTCAGTCTGGAAAATCCAACTGTAGTACCTCAAGCGAAGAGCACTACACCCCCCGCACCATATCCCAACACGTGTAATGAAAGGGGAACTCCGCACACGCACCAAGCCATGGAGAACGGGAGATAAACAAAATCTCACATAAGCTAGTCGGTATAGACCCTAATACAGAGTGCGCAATAAAATCAAATACCAAGCGGAAGCCACAGGATCAACGCATACAATCATACCTGCTCAAAAGAAATACAAGATATACATGCTATGCCATTCCAGGGCTAAATAAATCGTACATATCACCAAGTTCCGAATCATATTCATATACATATCTCCAAAGTATCAAAGCAAAAGAATAAAAAGACCGTATACAAAAGACTCGAACGACCCAAAAGAAAACCTTCGCCTAGCTCAAACCGAACCCTGCACCTGCAATTCAAAACAAAGGGGGAAAAAGAGAAACAACGAGGGTCAATGCTAAAGACTGGTTGGGAGGCTGACATACGTACACATACATGTACATAAGAGCAGAGCATATTCAAAGTTATAAAATTCATGAACCGGGGCGTGGTTTTTGCAATCTAAAATATTTTATCTCGTGATACTACATATATATAGAAAAGAGTTAGACCGGAGGCCAAAATCCACCAATTTTAGTTATTAGAAGTCGACTCCCGTGTCACGAATCAAATTCATAATCAAATCATACTAACTCGGTGAGTACGAGTTTCCAAACCAACCTCTTTTATATCATATTCAAATTCAAACGAAATCCAAATCAAACGTACCTCGTCTACTCCGGGTGATGGAAGGGTCGAACATACCCTAACCATCCAAACATATATGTGTGGGTCGTGAGTTTCATGATGCTCATGCCCGAGGATTCCATTCCCCACTAATCTCCTAGTGGGTTCCGTGTTGATCCTTTCGAATTGGAGACTATGCTCATGCCTATCCCAATTGCCCACTGCCGTCCCGAGCTTCTTGACTCGTAGACTCCGGGGTCTAAGTTCAAAATCAAATTTAGAGTTCATATTCATATCAAAGGGCCTATCTTTTAAAGCCATACCTCGCTAGATATTTAAATCACACACACCAACCCTTTTCAAAACAAATAAACAAAACATAACTACGTATATATAAAAACGTTTTCAAATGATTTCATAAGAAACGGGCCAATTCCACAAAATACGTACCAAACACTTATCAAAACACACACACACACATATATATATATATACGTAGGCCACATGCGGGCTTAAAACACATTTAGGGTTTTAGGTTGAATTAACTAAAAGAAAAAAACCTCATCTTGACGAACAAACCGAACGAACAAGCTCGAAGCACACCTACGGAGTGGCTCCACACCAACGAGCTACTCGACTCGGATAATCTAAACACAAGAGACAACACTAAGACTCAAAAAAAAAAAAAAGAAACACTCGACAAATGCATATGGATGCAAATGATGCAATGCACGTCATATAAGTTCACACTTATGGATATCGAAGCAAATAGCATATTGTCACAAAACAATTCATGAATTGAACACGTGACATGTTAAATAAACTCAAAACACATCATATTATAGTATATCATAAGAATTCGTAAGTTTAAAGTTCATAAGAGAGGCAAGAGATATAAGAAAGCATCAAACGTTCCATTTAGATGGTCATGCATTCACATCACATTCACACTTAGCAAACAAGGCCGTAACATTAAAATAAATAAAGAAACATATCATATTATAACATATTAACATATTAGGATCATAATTGGGGTGGGAGAAATCAAATAAAATTGAAAGCAAAACAAGAAAAGCAAGTACCCAACACATAACGTCGAAACGAAGCAAGAAACGACCACACGAAAGACCTCACGTAGTAGCCATTAAATGGATGCTTTGAGGCCAGACACGGGCGTATCTACCTTGCAACACAAAGAGAGACACGGGGGTGTCCAAGGTCAGACACTCCAGCCTATGGTGACTTGGGAGTGTAACCCAGAAAAGCAAGGGACACACCTGCTCGTCTGTTGCGTCTTCTTCGAGGAGCAGAGTAGGTGTAGGGAAAAAACATACATAATAATCCCAAGCATTTAACCATCAAATTTCATGCCAAATACCTTTCCGAATCAGCCATAAATCATGTAGTAAACAAGGAGCAGTGATGGAGAACAAATTCATTCAAAAAACTTCAATAAACACCCAAGTTCGTCCATGGTGGATCTTCACACACAACATATACATCAAAAAAAAATTCATAAATGCCTAAAGGCAGCTTGGGTGGTCACATTTCATGCATCAAACTCCATAAAAACCAAACATAAACCATGAATTCAAAAATGCAACTAAAACCTTTCTATTCATGTTATTCCTCAGAACATGCTCAAAACTTGATGAAAATTCACAAACCATGACTTAAAAGAACCAACAAAAAGATGGAGAACAAGAACATATGCTTACCTTTTGAAATGGTTGAAGGATGAAGAAGATTGAGCTCAAAATCTCCCAAGGTTGAATAGTGGCCGGTGAGTTCTCCTTACCCCTTTCTTTTCCAGCAAATATCCCTTCTGTCTCGGCTGAATTTCGAAATGAGGGAACAAGGGTTGGGTAGGGGCTTTAGTTTGTTTTAAGTGGGTCCATGTTTGAGGTTATTTAGTCAAGAAATGAGAGAGTTATGCTCAAAATGGCCAAAGGTCGCAAATATGCGCGCCGGGGTTCGGGCAAATTTCGGAGGTCCAAACGGGCTTAGAAAAATAAAAGGCCTACTCCATTTTCTCTGAATCATCAAAATGAGTCCAATAGTGGTGACGGATTTGAATCCAAATTCCCGAGTTGAAATTATATCATCCGGAACCCAAGGTGCGCTAAAACGTTTTAGGCCCTCAAGTCCCAAAATCACAAAAATGGTCAAAGACCATGTTAAACAAGTATGAAAACATAAAACGAGCATATAAACATGTTCATAAATCACATATCTCATGTATACCAAGTTCTCATAGAAATCAGGATCAGATTCGAAGGCAAACGGTTCAAGTTCCAAGTCATACCTACATAAACGTTTAAAATTCAAATATAAACCCTTAACAAATAATTCATATAATTCAAGTATTACATATAAACATTATAATAAACACATAATTGCATAAATAAATAATTAAAAAATGCACTTAGCTCAGCCGTGACGACATAAATGTACGGTCGAAAAGTCGGGGCGTCACAATCTCTTCCCCTTAAAAAGGACCTGTCCTCAGGTCCAAAACTGGGTCTTGAACAACTCTGAAAACGAACTCCGCTGCACCACTCTGATTCAATTTTCAAGTGGCTTCTCTGAAAATGAACTCAACTCCACGCTTCCGTTGCGCCACTCTGATTCGGTTTTCAAGTGGCTTCTCGAATTTTCAAATCCCGCCACAAGACCTCCACCGAAGAAAAACTACCAGTCTTCGACTTGGACCCCTACCGAACCCAAACTCTAGCCATTTGCTCACGAACGACAAACCCCGTGTAGGAGATGCTTCCAAGAAGTCCCGATCTCCCATTTCGACTCTAGAGGTCTTCATCTCCGAACCACGAAGCTCTCGAGACCTTGTCGAACAATGAAGTCATGAGAAAACGGATCAACTCGTTAAAACGAGTGACTACTCAAATCTCATTGAAATCTCCTTAACTTTAACAAACTGGACACAAAGTCCTTAGCCATTTGCTCCCACTTCCAATTAAAGTATGGAAGTAGTTGGAGAGTCCTTTGGGAATCCGGTAGTAGTTAGAGAATTGGTAGGATTCTTGGCGCTCAGTCTTCAACCGATGGCACATTAGACATTGCTACACAAAGTCTATAACGTCTCTTCTTACGCCAATACACCTTTACTGGCTCTTCAAGTCCTCGAACAAACTCGAACCAAGAGTGGAATAAGTCTCAGGACATAGCACTCCTCGAGACGTAGGCTACATTCTTCCACTAGCTACACCCAACCAAAGCCTTCCTCCGTGCCTCGATTGTAATAGAGTAGTCTTGAGTACCCTCGGGTAGGCTAAAGCCGATGTCGAAGGCAACTCACATTGAATGCCTCTTTCCACTCTAAAACCGTGCCTTTTTGTTGTCAAGCGAATTAACGGTTTGGCAATCTTAAGGGAAAGAATCGCCTAATATACCCCGTTAACACGAGAGACTTCTTACTCTGAGGCAATTCTTGGTTCTTCTACCCAAATGCGTAGTCGGTCATGCCCTTGCTAAAACCAAACTCGGCACGAACCGCAGAACTCTGGAAAAGAAGGAACAAGTCTTCAAAGCGAGCAAAGGGTACTTATCTTCCACAATTAACCTATGTTGCTTAGTCGATATTCACTCTAAAGTCCTGTTTCTTCTTAGATAGGACTAAAGCACTCCCCAAAAAAGTACTCAATGGATGAAACCACCTTCTAAGAGCTCATCGAACTATGCCTTCAACTCCAACAACCACGCTAGAATTATCCGATAGAGAGCTTTAGAATAAAGTTCAACTCCGGGATAAAGATCAACGACATCTTAACATCCCTATCAAGTAGTAGAGAATCCCAACTTTCAAGGAAACATCTAAAATGTCGTACTAAGATCTTTGTCTCCTCGAGCTTGGCTCGATCCCTTGGTTAGCCCACAGGTAAGCCACATAGCTCGTCACACCGTCCCAGATTAAACAACTGCTTCCACAAGGATATAAACCTGTTAGCCTTCAATTTATTATTCGAAAATATCGTTGAGCCCAAAAAGGACCTTCTAAAGCAACACACCAACACAACTCAGCGCCCCAACAACCAACCCATGCCTAAGGTAGCTCCGTACATCACAAGGCGCCTTCAAACAAAACCATCGGCAACTCGGCCCTCACAACTCACAAACCACCCGAGCACTCGACCTTACCAAACTCTCCAAGAAGAGAGCTTACACCAAGGCAACAACAACACAAGCAACAACAAACACCAAGAAACAACGAAACAAGAAAAGTTGTAAACAAGTGTCTTTCCCCGAGTTTAAATATGCATGAATGAGATGCCATGAATGCAAGTACCTCAATTTCCAGGTTTGATTTGGTTTCCAAATTGAAGCCTCTGGTTCCATCTCCTTTGTCTATTAGCCCTCGAACGGTCACAATCGGGAAACTTATGCTCTAAAGACTCGTAAGCGTAGCATCTCCTTTGCCTAATCCATCATCCCTCGTAAGTATGGTTGGTCCCTACGTAATAAGTGCACGGTTGGAACACCCTCTCTGATCGAGGAGTCTTCCGGGGCTTAGACTTCTTGTTACTTCTTCTCTCGGTTGGTATACCATCCCGAGATGGCCTCTCCTCCACTTGAAAATTGGAACATGAACCTATTCCGAGTGGTTGCTCTGGTGCCTTTTCTCCATGTCTTTTTCTTGTCATTCACCGAGTTTCGAACCGTATTACCTTTTCACCAGCTTTGTCCCACGTACTCGTATCTCTTGCCATCAAAGCTTCCCTGAACTTACTCCGGAGGCCTTCCATAAAGTATCTAGCCTTCATCCGATCATTATTTGTGATATGCGCCACGTATGCACCCAACCTCTCGAACTCCTCCAAATATTCCATAACCGTCCTGTCTCCTTGTTTAACGGTGAGAAACTCTTCGAATCTCCAATTTTGTAGAATGGCCGGTGTATACCTCTTTCCAAATTCTCGAACAAACATATTCCATGACAATTCTTCGCTTGTCGCTTCTAGTTGTTGAGTGACTCTTGACCACCATAACTTCGCCTGCGCTTGTAGAAGTAGTGTAACAAGGCTGACCATATTTTCAGGATTGTATTGCCACACTCGAAATATACCCTCTATCTCCGAGAGCGATTCCTCGGGCTTATTATCATCACCTCCTCAGTATTGTGAAGGATTGAAGGTCCCGAACTCCCAGTACAAGGTTGCTATCGGATCCACAGGTTGTACCATAGATGAAGATTGTCCTTGATTAGGTAGGAAGTGTTGAGACATTGCGGCCATGAACTCCTCGGCATTAAAGGATGGACGAGGATGTTGATGTGAAGGTTGACCGAAGTGTTGTCGACGCGGTGACATCCTGAAAATCTCAACAATTACAATATAGATATAGGTGCATGTCGATTAGTAAGTGCATGTTCATATGAACAATTAATACAGATAATACCAAATAACCACATAAATGGTGCAAATGAATGCAAACAAACATATAACCCTATGCCGAACGAACTAAACAGACCCTGCACAACACTAGAGCTCCGATTTTGCAACCAAGAGCTCTGATACCACTTTAGGATGTAGAACCCCGAGCGAAGAGCACTACACCCCCTGCACCACAGCCCAACACGTGTAACAAAATGGTAACTCCGCACACGAACCAAACCATGGCGAACGGGAGATAAACAAAATCTCACCTAAGCTAGGCGGTCTAGACCCTAATACAGAGCAAGAAATAAAATCAGATACAAATGCGAAAGCCATAGGATCAACGCATACAATCATACCTGCTCAAACAAACTACAAGATATACATGCTATGCCACTCCAGGGCCAAATTAATCGTGCATATCACCAAGTTTCGAATCATATTCATATACATATCTCCAAAGTATCAAAGCAAAAGAATAAAGATGCGTTATGCAAAAGACTCGAACGACTCAAAAGAAAACCGCCACCTAGCTCAAACCGAACCCTGCACCTACAACTCAAAACAAAGGGGAAAAAAGAGAAACAACAACGAGGGTCAGTCCTAAAGACTGTTGAAAGGGTTGACACACGCACACGTACATATACATAAGAGCAGAGCATATTCAAAGTCATAAAATTCACGAACCGAGGTGTGGTTTTTGCAATTTAAAACATTTTATCCCGTGATACTACATATACATAGAAAAGAGTTAGGCCGGAGGCCAAAATCCACCAATCTTAGTAGTTAGAAGTCCTCTCCCATTTCACGAATCAAATTTATAATCAAATTATACTAACTCGGCGAGTACGAGTTTCCAAAGCAACCTCCTTCATATCATATTCAAATCATAATAAAATTCAAATGAAATCCAAATCAAACGCACCTCATCTACTCCTAGTGATGGAAAGGTTGTACATATCCTAACTATCCAAACATATATGTGTGGATCGTGAGTTTCATGACGCTCACGCCCGAGGATTCCATCCCCTACCAATATCCTAGAGGGTTCCAGGTTAATCCTTTCAAATTGGAGACTACACTCAGGCTTATCCCAACGGCCCGCTGCTGTCCCGGGCCTCCTGACTCGTAGACTCCGGGGCCCAAGTTCAAAATCAAATTCAGAGTTCATATTCATATCAAAGGGCTTATCTTTCAAAGTCATACCTCACTAGATATTCAAATCACACACACCAACCCTTTTCAAAATAAATAAACAAAACAGAGCTACGTATATATAAAAACATTTCCAAATAATTTCATAACAAACGGGCCAATTCCCATAAAATACGTACCAAACACGTATCTAAATATATATATATATATATATATATACGTAGGTCACATGTAGGCTTAAAACACATTTAGGGTTGTAGGTCGAATTAACTAAAATAAAGAAACCTCACCTTGACCAACAAACCGAACGAACAAGCTCAAACCACACCTACGGAGCGGCTCCACACCAACGAGCTACTCTATTCAGACAATCTAAACACAATAGAAAACGCTAAGACTCAAAATGAACCAAAGAAATGCTCATAAAATGCATATGGATGCAAATGATGCAATGCATGTCATATAAGTTCACACTTAGGCATATCGAAGCAAATAGCATATTGTCAAATAAAAATTCATGAATTGAACACATGAAACATTAAATAAACTCACAAAACATCATATTATAGCATATCATAAGCATTCATAAGTTTAAAGTTCATAAGAGATGCTAGAGATGTAAGAAAGCATCAAACATTCCATTTAAACGGTCATGTATTCACATCACATTCATACTTAGCAAACAAGGTCGTAACATTAAAATAAATAACAAAACGTATCATATTACAACATATTAACATCTTAGGATCATAATTACGGTGGGAGAAATCAAATAAAATTGAAAACAAAACAAGAAAAGCAAGTACCCAACACATAACATCAAAATGGAGCAAGAAATGGCCATACGAAAGACCTCACATAGCAGCCATTAAATGGATGCTCTGAGGCCAGACACGGGCGTGTCTCCCTTATAGAACAAAGGGAGACATGGGGGTTTCCGAGGTCAGACACTCCTACCCCGTGTCACCCACAAAAGCAAGGGATACACAAGGGCGTGTCCATGCTCGTCTGTTGCGTCTTCTTCGAGTATCAGCTGCAAAACGAAAGAGAAAGCAAGCAAGGAGCAGAGTACAGTAGGGCAACAACATACACAACAATCCTAAGCATTTAACCATCAAATTTCATGCCAAAAACCTTCCCAAATCAGCCATAAATCACGCAGCAAACAAGGAGCAGTCATGGAGATCAAATTCATTCAAAAAGCTTCAATAAAAACCCAAGTTCTTCCATGGTGGATATTCACACACAACACATACATCAAATAAAAGTTCATAAATGCATAATGGCATCTAGTATGGTCACATTTCATGCATCAAACTCCATAAAAACCAAACATAAGCTATGAATTCAAAAATGCAACTTAAACCTAACTATTCATGTTCTTCCTCATAACATGCTCAAAACTTGATGAAAATTCACAAACCATAGCATAAAAGAACCAAAAAAAGATGGAGAACAAGAACATATGCTTATCTCTTGAAATGGTTGAATGATGAAGAAGATGGAGCTCAAAATCTCCTAAGGATGAATAGTAGCCGGTGAGTTCTCCTTAACCTTTTCTTTTCCAGCAAATTTCCCTTCTGTCTCTGCTGAATTTCGAAATGAGGGAACAAGGGTTGGGTAGTGGCTTGATTTAGGTTTAAGTGGGTCCAAGTTTGAGGTAATTTGGTCAAGTAATGAGAGAGTTTTGCTTAAAATGGTGAAAGGTCACAAATCTACGTCGCGGGCTCGGTTCGGGCAAATTTCGGAGGTTCAAACGGGCTTAGAAAAATTAAAGGCCTATTCCATTGGCTATGAATCATCAAAATGAGTCCAATAGTGGTGATGGATTTGAATCCAAATTGCCGAGTTCAAATTATATCGTCCGGAACCCAAGGTGCGATAAAACGTTATAGGCCCTCAAGTCCCAAAATCACAAAAATGGTCAAAGACCACGTCAAACAAGTCCGAAAACATTAAACGAGAATATAAACAAGTTCATAAATCACATATCTCATGCATAACAAGTTTTCACAAGAATCAGATTCAGATTCGAAGGCAAACGGTTCAAGTTCCAAGTCATACGTGCATAAACGTTCAAAATTCAAATATAAACTCTTAACAAATAATTTATCTAATTCAAGTATTGCATATAAACATTATAATAAACACTATAATAAACACATAATTGTATAAATAAATAATTAAAAAGCACATAAATAAACTCAATTTTCAATCAATTAATACATTCCTGCAGTTCGAGAACAATGGGGTTAGTGTCATCTGCCACGAATGCAAAAAACCAGGGCACATTTGACCCAACTGCCCATTGCTAAAGAAGAATCAGGAAAACGAGGGCAGACCAAATTCCTACCTTTTCAATTGGGATATCGAGAATGAAAGAGAGCTATTTAACGATGAAGAAGACTGCATTGCTCTTATGGTGGACAATCAAGCAAGCATTCCTAACACTCCTCAAAATCAAAATGAAGACATTGAAGAAATAGACGTTGAAAATCTGTTTGAAACTTGCTCTAATCATATTGAAAATCTTCTTAAAAGGAACAAAAAATTGGAGGAAAGTTTGCTAAACACCATTAAGGAAAAGAAAGACAATAGAGCATAGGGCAATTGATCAATTGAAAATGAAGAAAGAACTTTTGGAAAAAGAAAATGAGCACATATCCTTGGAACACTCACGTCTTAGTGAAATCATACACAAAGTGAACAAGGAAAAGAAAAAACATGGGCACTTTCCTAGAAAAAGATGTTATAACTTTTGGAAACTTGGTCACATTCAATATTTGTGTCACACTCCCAAAATCTGGAGAACTAAACAAATCTGGGTTCCATAAGTCAATCAGGATGTACCAAAAGCACACACTGCACTACACTCTAACAATGAATGACCCACAAATCATTGGGTACCTAAAACCAAATGAAAATTACAGGTTGAAGGCTCTGTAACATCCTAGAAAAAAAAGTGGATCCTCGACAGTGGATGTTCTCGGCACATAATAGGTGAAAGAGTTGTTTTTCTAAAATCCAAGCTTATGAAGTGTTAGGCGAAAAATGTTTGATACTTTGAGCCTATTTTCCACGTATTCTCTTGCCAATTAGGAGCCATATATTGCGTGAATTTGCCCTTTTCAGTTAAATTCCACTAAGGAATCGGAATTGGCGAGATTGGAGCAAAAACGATGAAATGAGCACAAAAGTGATGTTGTCTGAGGAATACACTACAAACTTGGCAGCCGCGAAGAGATGAAAAAAACGCGATAGAGATTCTTTGAGAATCATGGCCGTGAAAGACTTTGCCTTTGAAATTTGGCGGTCGCGAAACCTCCCAAACGTGGACTCTTAGGAATTTTTGACTTTTTACTTATTGGGAGGATATAAGTACTTGAAAATCCTAAAACCTAAAGGGAGAGGAGTGATCGGAGTGCAGCAGATTGGTGACAATCGAAAGATGCTAATAGACTTGGAATGAATTTTGTATCACATAGGGTTTCGAGTATAAAGATATTTAACTTGACTCTATGCAATTGGTAATTAATTTATCTATGTCAAAGCCGCTGCTTTTTAATTACAATCATCCTGTACTAATAACTTTGCTAACGAGACATTGGATTATAAGAATAGGCAATGAGAACTAACCTGGTATCTGTGCTTGATCTTGAGAAAGACTTGTGCTTATTTTTGTGATGATAATTCTGAAAATCCGACAACCATTGATCCTTACATTGCTATCAATCTCCATGAATTCATTGTTCCCTATTTCCCATCATTGTTGATTTAATTCAGTTAATTGGTTATTTGTGGATGCTAGTTGAAAAACCCCTTGAATGATTATTCCGGTCTATCGATTAACGAATATACGATGCGATTGGTTAGTTTCCTCCATCTCTGTGGGATCGACACCTATGTGCTACAATTTTCATGTGTACACTTGCACTACATAGGGTTTTAAACAAAACTCTCGCTTAGTATTAGTAGTTAGTGATTTAGACCTTTTTTATTTTTTTATTTTTTTTGTTTCATTGCATTAGGTTGATATTAGCTATTTTTTGACACCCTGTCTCTTCGGCAATCCAGGTACGATGTCATGAGTGAGTTTAATTAAGTAATTTAATTGTTTTAACTGTAATTATCTGAAATACGTGATGTCACATACCTTACCTGTCAACATATATTTAATTTTAAATTATGTATGCCTTAGAATTTAATTATTATGTCATTGGACTCAAAAGTCCATTTAATTGAAGTTTAGGGACCTAATCGCGATTAGGGTTTTTGATCCATTCTTCGGCTAACTTGAGCTCGAGAATTCAGATTCAAATTTCGACTTCACCATTAGATTCGTTTCGATGACTTGGGTCCAACGGGACAAGCCTCACATTTTCCTGAAGCCATTTGGACCTCCCACCGATTTAAAATTCGAACCGATTCAACCGAACCGAACTGGTTTTTCTTTGGTTTTATCTCAAACCAAACCACCTCCCTCATTCTTACAAAAAACGATTCAAGGAGAGAAGAAAAAGAGAAGAAGGTTTTTCCTCCCCACACCGTAACTCAAGTTCATCTTTGTCTCTCGTCCGATCGACGATCCAAGGTAAGCTATGAATTCCTCACTTTGTGGGCTTCGTTTCTATCCAATTAAATCGCATTTTCTTTGTTTGATTTATTGAACTTGGAGAAGATAATTAATAGTGTTAATATATAAAAATTTAAAAATTTGCTTCCTTGCTCTCATACTTGAATAATATGCTCCAAGATTGATATATGTTGTTCTCTTAAGCGCCCTTGTCGTTTATTTACTGAAATTTTGATCGTTGGTTGATTGTAGCTTGAAAATCCATTAATGGAGCTTGAAAGTGCTTTCATGGCATCTTGTATTTTAGCATGATTTATAAGTTTAAAGTGTGTTTAAATGATTAAGTGTAGCACCACACACGGTGGGTCACCATATCCCCCGTACCTAAGCCCTATCCACATACGAGATGGAAAACTCGTACATGAACCAAGCAGAGGCGAACGGGAGACAGACAAACTCACACCTAAGCTAGGCGGAATGTAGACCCTGAACTTTAAAACTCAAACAAGCACAAGTGCGGAAGCGTAAACTTGCCATATAAAAGTCCAAACATACAGGTAACGGGTTCAACTAGCATAGATACCTAACCCTGAATATCAAATTCAGAAACATAAATCATAAACACAATAGGTTCATCTATCCCTAGAAGCCTATCCTGAATTCAAAACATAATTAAAACAATGCATAAATATTCATACATTCGTACAAACTTAATCAAATTCAAAATGCGTATGCAAAAGACCCAAACTAAGATAATGGCTCGACTCAACGAACGACTCCAAAGATCGACTCACGCTGCCTAGCTCGAACTCCAAAGCAAAACCGGCAAACTAAAAACATGGGGAGGGAGAGGGTCAGTCCAAAGACTGAGTGAGGGGCTACCCACACACACCTACATATATGTAAGAGCACAGCACGTACAAAAATCATAATATTCATTAACCTGGGGATAGTTTTTGCACAACAAATCATTTGACAGTGATACATACATATAGGTTTGCTTAGCAAAACAAACAAAACAAACTTATACATAGGTTCAAACCCTAGCACATCAAACATTTCATATCAAATCATATCAAAGCTTAACTTATCAAATCTTATCTTTTCAAAACTTAAGCATATTTTAACTTATTTACGAATCTATCCCCGTTTCACAAACCAAGAGAAACATAACAAGACTCGGTGGGTACGAGTTCAAACCAACATTACACCCAAGACATATCATATCAAAACAAACTTTTGAAAACAAAACAGAACATACCATATCATATCAAATGTACCAACCTCTTCTTCGAGTGATGGAAAGGTTGTGTAACCCTATCCATCCAAGTAGATGAGGAGAGTGCTCAATGATTCTCCAACCCTCAGGACTCCGTCCCCCAACCAAACCTCCTGGTGGGTTCCGGTACATCCTTTCAAACAGTTGGAGACCGTGCTCATGAGTAGACCCCGATAACCCGACACCGTCCTGGGGCTCCTTCGCACAAATCTCTGGGGTCCATCAAATTTAAATTCATAAACAGAGTCATATTCATGTTCGGATTCAAATTCATATTCCTAACCCGCTACAGACAGACATAACTTATTCATATCGTACGTACATACGGACCATACATGTTAGGAATAGTACCCTGAAAGCCAATGTAATAGTCTTCTTTAGTACTTTCCTTTTGTAAATCACAGACAATCTTTGAATAATACGAATTGAGGCAACACTTCTTTATATGCTCTTGTTTGATTGTGTGTTTCCTTTTGACTGTGCATGTATAAGAACTCCCCTAATCAATATGACTTATAGGACTCAACCATTTAGGTGAAGTGGTTCATGAGATGAGCCCTATATCACATAAGTCATGATTAGAAATCACTCCAAGCCGATGAGTCCAAAAGACAGTGGGAGTGTCAACCTGACTCATTCGAGGCTTGCTCGTGTGATCACGCCCTTAAGAAGGACCACCTTGTTTCATAGGGTGCAAAGTGTATAGTTGATACGTGCGTGATACATGGGGGTGCTTACTTATTCTAAGTAGGTACACTGAGGTGTCCCATGTGAGAAGATTCCTAAATGGGAAAGGAAGTTTCTATTTCTGGAAATAGAAACTTCCAAATTAGGAAATATATCACGTGTCATTGATGTGATTAAGTGATCCTTAAACTTGAGGTTCCATTGATACTTTATGAGCTAACTCTGTAGTCTTAGGTGTAAGCTTTAAAGGGTGTCGCCTTAGACAACTGATTCAAGGCTTATGCTGGGGCTGCACAAGTGGCACATGAAAGTATATGAGAATCAATAAAGGACCTACTCTTGCATTAGCAAGATGATGATCTCTTATTGTGTAAGTCATTCATGTACCATCTAGGAATCCTTGGCCAAGGCAGTGGATCAAGACATCCAGAAAAGGGTTTCTTGGATTGAGATCAAATGGATATGAAATGCACTTAGCATTAAGATCAAGATTATTAGGGTACTAATTATTCCCTTGCCTTAGATCTTGATTGAGAGATGGGACGTAGGAGGATTGTATCTCACATATGTCAATGACTTAAAGGTTCTGTCGAATCGAGACATTCTTATTCAGTTAGGGGTCAAACACCTCTTGCTAGATATGGTCGTTTGACCTGTGGACTAATTAATTAATTAGAGAATTAATTAATTAGGGTCACTGATAATTGAATTAAGAACCTAGAGGGTCAAATACAATAACCCGGTCACGTGGGTTAAGGCTTGAATCGATTAAACGAGTTGATCGAACCATTAAGAGAATGGTGGGGCCCATACGTGTGGAACACGTGGATGACACGTATCCTTGTGACACATGTAGTCACATGTTTATGTGTATATATATTAAATACTTAATGTGTTAATTATTTAATGGTCTTTGATTTAATTTTGAATTAATATTAAAGTTCTAATTTGGAGAAATAAAGTCTAATAAATAATTAATTATGAATTAATTAATTATTAGTCTTCAATTTATTTATTATTTAATAAATAAAGTAAAATAAAATATCTAAGAGAATTAGATATTATTCTTGCCCAACAAGCTGGTCAAAAGGTGGACATTTTGTCAAAGTAAGAGACTTAGTCTCCAAGCAAGAAATCCCTTTCCAAAAGAGTTTGGAATTCCTTGTCCAACAAGGAGTGGGGTTCGAACCCTAGCCTCATAAATAGAGGGGTTCGAACCCCATAGGGAGATGATACACAATTCTCCTTCTCCATAATATACACTAAACCCTAGAGCCTAAACACCGAATATAGAACTAGCATCCACCCTATTCGGATCGTGGTCGTGGTTGGTGTACTATTTCTCTAGAGGGCTACTATCGTGAAGTCTTGAAAGATTCGAAGGAGCTTTTGGGGATCAAGCCGCAAGAAGAGTGTTCTTGGGCAGCTAGAACGTGTCAAGAAAGCTACTAACTAAGTGAGTTTCTTGATCTCTACGAATTTGGGAATAGGAATTACAAGATTCGGTCCTTGCTTAGTTGGGAAAAAATTTTAAATTCCGCTGTGTTTCTGTCTCGTTTTCCCAACAATACATACATACCTCACCTTGCCACAACCATGCTTTGCTTACCTCTCCGTGTTATTTCGCCGTTCACCCTCGGGACGGGGCTCATGAGAGGTACACGGTGTGAAGCATAACGCTTTACTTACCTCTCCATGTCATTCCATAGCTCACCCTTCGAATGTGTTGGTTGGCTCACGAGAGGTACACGGTTTGAAGCATGGCGTAGCAATACCCACAAATCATATCAAAACAGAAATCAAACATACATAGGCTCATACATAGCACTTCATACTTTCAAACGTATAACAAAATTATAAAAATACATACTCCACGCGTATTTTTGTATACTTAGGGCTTATAAGCCGCATGTATATAGAACGAGCATATTTCATTAGGGTTTAACTATAACCTAACCTCACCTTACACCGACGGAGACGAAGACACAACGATCGATTCACCCCGGAATCACCCGGCCAACAAAACGTCATCCCGGGTGCGCCTGAACAAACTGAACACAAATACAAGACTTAGACTCAATAATCAACCACATAGACGCACGGCAAATGCAAGAACATACGTAGGGCATAGTCCATATGATGCATGATCCTAAATTATACAATTTACACATTATTGAAATGCATACATACAATTCATAACAAACGAAGTGATGTATAGCGTAAAATAATCATAAACCACGTTGGGAGCATGCTCGGGAGGAAAGGAACGAACAAAAGCGGAAGAAACGGGCTAAAACACAAAAACCCCATTTTTGCACGGCGTCTCGGTCGCGCCCAAAACGGTCTCGCCCGTGACACAAAGTCAAAATACCAATTGCACTGTCATTGCAGCCATGCCCAAAAGAAACTGGAAGACCGTTGTGGCCGCGACCAAAAACATCGCACCCGCAACGCAACAACAGACGCCTACTGACAAGGTGTCGCGACAAACGTATTTTTGGTCGTGGCTGCGACCGTGGTCCTGGCAGAACAGTCATGGCGGCTGTCGAGCGGGGAGGTTTCCAACCTCCCCAAAAACACCCCCTCACTCCACAAAATGGCATAAAATCGACATATAACATCATATAACACACGTAGAACACATTAAAGCACAAATCGGACTCCGAAACTAGCCCAAACACCCCAAAACCCAAAATCCTCTATTTACCATCTATCCCAAATAGGCACATAATCATGAATTTAAGCCACAAAATGCACGTAGAATTGAAGTACATAATGAGAGGAATACAATGGCCACCTTGGATCGTTGATTGGATGAACGGATCCGGGTTCTTAAGCTTGAATGACTTGGGGTGGGGTTTTCTCTTCTCCCTTCTCTCTCTCTTGTGTCTCGATCGAAGTGGGGGAAAAAAAAAAGGGATTGGCCCTTTTTCTTAGGCTAAAACTGTAACGCCCCGCTCACCCGATAAATAAGGTACGTCACCTTCCAACCTTTTTATGTGTTTAATTATGTGATTGGTGCGTTGTGTGGCCCTCTTTTGAACTCTTTTAGAGTTAGGGCCCTTTTTGTAATTTTCTTCTTTTAGGGGGTTTTTTTGGTCACTTCTCGTTCGGTAGAGATTTTGACTTCTTTGATCCCTTTAACGCGTCCGGGGCAGCGAAACGAGTCCGTAGACTCTAAGTTTGCCCAATTCTGACTTCGTTAGCCCGTTCTCCCGACCATTTTTGTGTACGAGAACCCGAGATATATACTCGGATTTCCTCGTTTTGCGTCCCAAAATCAGATCAGCCTTCCTGCATCGTCTTCCTCCAACGATCAGTTACTGTTCACATACAGTGGAGGTGTAATTACACACACATGTCCGTTCTCGTTCGTTTCTCGACGGAATTCGACGTTTGAGTAGTGGAAATTTATCAGCTCGACGAGCCCGTCACGATGGTACAAGAATCACGGCCCGAAACTCAGCGGTGGTGGAGCTACGGCGAGCAGCGGGTGGCACGGCTTAGAGCCGCCACTTCGCCGCCTCTTCGCGGCGGACTTCCGGCGACACGCGCCACCCCATCTGAACAAGGAACTCCCGGCGCAACTCCAGTCTTAACAGCGTGGCCATTGGTGGCTGGACGACGGCTGAAGCGCCGCCTGAAGTGGTCGCGACGGCGGCGCGTCACTGTAGCAGCTTCTCTCGCCGCTTTCTGGCGACTTTTTCCGATGGGGTTTGGCGGTTTTCGGACGTTTTCGACCCCCTGAGTCAGTATCCGGTGGTGGTTTGAGCAGAAGATGGCCGTAGGTGGGGTTTTCCGGCAAGGTAGCAGCGGCGCAGCTTTGGGGTGGCGGTTCGGCCCTTTTCCCGGCCGGTTTTGGTGATGACTTCTTCACAAAAGTTGCATGGAATGACAAAACTTAGCGGATGGCATCGGCGGCGTTCCAGGAACCGGCCGTTGGCGGCGGACCGGTGGTGAACCGGCCTGGACCGGCGACTTCTCTCTCCCGCGATTTTTTCGGCGATTTGACTTGGGGCTTTTGTAGGGCTCGTTACGGGTTTTCCAACGGTATGCTCCGATTTCATTTTCATTTTACGGTTTACGTTTAATTTCAATTTTCGTTCTTGGTATTTGGTTCGGTTTTTCGTCAACGAAGTCCGACGTGTTTGGTATTTTCTGAAATTGGTTAAGGGCTTTTGTCAAGCAGGCCGAGGCGTACGTTTCTGTCCTTCCGAGGATTTTTCCGACCACCGGAGGCGGTGTTCCGGTGGCTGTTCGGCCGGCTACAGTAGCGGCATTCCGGTGACTTTCGGACAGAAGGTCCCTTTCGTTGTGGGTGAGTTCAACGCCACTTTCCGTTCGTCAATCGATGCCCGGTTGATTTGTTGTGATTTATTTTGTGTATTTCTATTTATTTGAAATTAATTGTTTTAATTGCAATGAATTGTCAATTACTTGATTTGTCGATCAATATGAATTCCAATGTGTACGAAAGCATGTATTAAATGAACTATGATATATGTTGATGCTTTGATTTGCAATTTGAACTCCGATATGCCGTATTTGAGCTATTTGTCTAACTTGAAGGGGTGTATGTGTAATTTTGTAAACAATATGAATATTGTTTGCTTTAATTAGGTAACCTTGTTAATTGAATCCGTTTAGTGATATATGAATTGAGTATGCCATGTGTGAATTATATAAAATTGATATAGTTGGAATTGATATGTGACTTTGTGAGATTTAAGTGATTTGAATGTCTCTATTTTGTCTATTTTATAATTGTAAACTTGATATACTTGAGTTATAAAGGTTATATGAAGTCATGACTTGATTTGCTATGAATTATGAAAGATATGAAATGATTGGGCTTGAAACCCTCATGTATGGAATGTACTTGAACGAATTACTTGATTATGTAACTCCATAACATCATTTTACTTCTTATACCTCTCATATCATGTGTTTAGCATTGCCGTGCGTCTATGTGGTTTCATATTGAGTCAATTCTCACAAGTACACATTGTTCCTTCTCTTGTACAGTTTGTTTCCAGGGCGGAGACTTCCAAATTGAATAGGCACCCGTATTGCTCTTGTTTCTTGTCTCGTGGTATTCTAGGTGAGGGTGTTTTCGTTCTAGTTACATATCAATCCCTACAACCCTTATGTGATAAGTTTTGGGCCAAAAACCCTTATATATATATATATATATATATATATATATATATATATATATATATATACGTATACCATTTTCAAAGTGGAGTCATCGAGTAAATTATTATCGAGTAAGCCTTTTCTAATAAATGATGGATATGTTATGTTTCTCATGAATCAAATGTTTTGGCGAGAAAAGAAAGAATGAATGTTATGCACTGAATGGGGCCCAGGGGCTTGGTGTGAGTGGGGACCCAAGGAGGCAAGGGCTGACGGTAAACCCTCACACTAGTCCCACTAATGAACGGCGGTACCGGACCTCGTCAGGAGATTGGCGGGGAAAGGGAGCTGAGTGCCATCTGGGGAGTCATGTAACCCCTTTTGGTCAATGATTGGGTGGTCGGGCCTTGCAAACCCACCACCAACCCGGAGGAAGAAGGTTGGAACTTGTTTTATGAATATGATTATGATTATGATTATGACTATGATTATGTTTATGATTGATAGGCACTGTGCGGGAAGGTCGGGACACGGATTGCCCAAACGAATATGTTTAGGACATGATATGTGACATGTGTGTATTATGATATATTGCATGATCACCTATTTAATGTATTAATGATATTTGTCGTACACGGTCGGAGTTTGGTTGGAGATTGTGCACGCTCACTCGCCGAGCCTTATTGATTATGTATGAATTATGAACTTAATGAATTTAATATGAATTAGTAGTAAAGTTCGAGCATTGCTTACTTAATTTCTAGCCCTTCGAGGGAACTAACTTCAAATAAAACTTTGCTCGGGATTTATGGCTTGCATGCGCATGTTTCTATATATGTATCGCTCCTGCTCACTCAGTCTTCTAAAGACTGACCCCTCCTTCCCCCTTTTTTCCAGTTTCTTTTGCAGCGTTGGTTACTAGGCGGAGTTAGAGTGTCGAGTCATTGTTCTAGTCTCACTCATTTACACTCACTGCATACTATATTATTGATTTATTATTGTTGGCCGGTGTGCCCTTATTGTATTGATTCGGGACAGGTTAGGACAGGTGTACTGATTAGTGGAACCCGTATTTATATTCGTATTGGATTTTATTTATTTCATGGATATTACATATATGATTTCCTTGCTTCCGCATTTTGGTTATTGTTGATTGTCCCAGGGTTAGCTTCCGCCTAGTCAGGACTGTTCTTTTGTTTGTCACCCGTTCGCTGTGAGTCCGATTAATGTATGGACTGTCTATTTCATATGTGGATTAGACTCATGGTGCGGGGGATGTGGTGCCTATCGTCCCGGGTGCTACAAAAACTGCTCGGGTCAAACGGGGTCTGGTCCGTTCGGATCGGATATTAAAATAAAAGGGGTATCAAATGGGCTCAGAAAAATACAAGGTTAATTTCATTGGATCCGAATCATCGAAATGAATCCAATGGTGAGGTTGGAATTTGAATTAGAATTCCTGAGCTCAAGATAGCTGAAAATGCACCAAAACACCCTAATTACAGTTAGGTCCCTAAACTTTCAAACATTGGACATTTGAGCCCAAACCTTTTTAATTAAATTCTAATGCACACGTAACTTAAAATTAAATTCAGGTTGACACATAAAGCATACAATAATACATAATTCATGAAAACACGAAATTAAACTCTCTCGTGACGCCTTACCTGGATTATCGAAGAGACGGGGCGTCACAATCTTCCCCCCTTAAAAGGACATGGTCCGCAGGTCCTACCTCTCGAGTTAGAACTACGAGCAACTCTCTCGTATTCACCCAAGTTCGGGGTTCACGACATCCCAACAAGGATTAGCCCAAGAAAGGTCTTCAAGCACGAAGGGGTTTCAATTGTTCACTTCAAGCTTCACACAAACTCGATCCTGACTACAAGTAGCTCGAACATTTTGCACGACAGGAGGGTCTAAAGTGATTCAACTCCCATAATTTGAATCCATCCAATACCACCCATAACTCGGAATCACAAGCGGTGTTGTTAAAGAACTCCCACCACTCATTCTCCAATCCAAACGGGTCTTCTATCATTACTTCAACTCGTGGTTCAAAGTTGAAATTCAAACCATCACAGGCTTCCAATCATTGGTCTCCAAGAACACATCGTAAGGTTTGTTACAATCTCAACCCTCATCTTACCACGTGACAAAAAGCACTCGTACACTCAAAGCTACCACGTAGGGAAACTAACAACAAACAACAAACACATACAACAATAATAAAGAATGCATGATGCACGTGATATGTACGTTTAATGTACCGTTCACCGATGCATTGGAACATTGTCTTAGTGATGATTTAATTTAAGCCGAAGTCTCTTTGCCCACGATCAAGTCTTGAAATTCCCCGATATGTCCGATTCTTCAATATTTATCCCGGTCTTCTCTCCACGGTCGTATCCTATCCTTGATAATTCTCCGACCCAATCTTCCATGCTTAAGTGTTCTCTTGGTCCTATTCTCGTTCCCAAGAATTTGGATTCCTCGGTGCCTTTCCTAATTTGTCTCCTATGAATCAATTCTGGAACCGTTGTTATTCCTAAAGCCCGAATCTTTGATCAATCGTGTAGCACCCTGCACGGTGGGTCACCACATCCCCTGCACGTAAGCCCGATACACATAAGAGATGGGAAACTCGTACATGAACCACGCAGAGGTGAACGGGAGACAGATAAACTCACACCTAAGCTTGGCGGAACGTAGACCCTGAACTCCAAAATTCAATTAACATAAGTGCGGAAGCGTAAACATGTCATACATAAATCAAACATAGACAGGTGACGGGTTCAACTAGCATAGGTACCTAGTCTCGAAATCAAACATAAATCATAAATGCAAATGGGTTCATACTATCCCTAGAAGCCTGTCCCGAATTCATTACTCAACTTAAACAATGCAAATATACATACATACAATCTTAGTCAAATTCAAAGTGCGTTGCAAAGGACCTGGACTTAAACATAGACTCGACTCAACGAACGACTCCAGAGACCAACTCACGCCGCCAAGCTCAACTCCAAAGCTTAACCTGTAAACTAAAAGCATAGGGAGAGGGAGGGTCAGTCCAAAGACTGAGTGAGGGGCTACCCACACACACCTACATATATATAAGAGTACAGCACATGAAAATCGTAAAGTTCATGAACTCAGGGCATGGTTTTTGCAATCTAAAATGTTTTCTCCCGTGATAATATATAGGAAAGAGTTTAGGGCTGAAGGCCAAAACGTCCCAATTTTTAGTAATTAAGAGTCCACTCCCGTTTCACTAACTAATGCAAACCTAACAAGACTCGGCGGGTACGAGTTCTGATTCCAACCTCTACTCCTCAAATTCATATCAAATCGAATAAAACCAAAACCAAACATAACGTATCATATCATATCAATCTCTTCTACGGGATATGGAAGGATTGCGCGACATAACCATCCAAGCAGATAAGGAAAGTGCTCAATACTTCTCCAACCCTCAGGACTCCATCCCCCAACTAAACCTCCTGGTGGGTTCCGGTACATCCTTTCAAACAATTCGAGACCATACCTAGGAGTAAACCCAATGGCCCGACACCGTCCCAGGGCTCCTTCGCATAAATCTCCGGGGCCCATCAAAGTCAAATTCATATTCTTATTCATATCCTAAACCCGCTACTAACGTGCATAACTTAACATATCGTACCTATCATATTCATACATAACCTACGTACGTATCATACTTTGCCACCACTAGGCTTTGCTTACCTCTCCGTATCATTTCTTCGATCACCTTCCTACGCGGGGCGAGCCTCATGAGAGGCACACGGTGTGAAGCATAACACTTTACTTACCTCTCCATGTCAATCCATGGTTCGCCCTCCGGATATGATGGTTGGCTCACCAGAGGAATATGGTTTGAAGCATGGTGTGGCAAGAACCAACCACATCAAATCCAAAACAAGCATACATAGGCTCGTACATAGTGTTTCATACTTTCAAATCATAGGGTAAATCCATCAAAGTACATACCTCGCACATATTTCCATATACATAAGGCTAATGAACCACATGCATACGTTGCATTAGGGTTTAACTATATCCTAATCTTACCTTACACTAACGAAGCCGAGAACAAGATAATTGATCCACCCCGAAAATAACTCGGCTAGTGAAACACCACCCCGGCTGCACCTGAACAAACCGGAGATAAAGTACAGGACTTAGACTCGAGAATAAACCACATAGACGCACGGCATATGTTTATGCAGTTAAGAGATGCAATCATGTATGAATAGTCCATTCTCATATCAATTTTATACACAAGAAGATATTTCATAGCTTAACATATTCATTCAATATCATAAAACATGTTAAGAAGAAGTTCATGGGCACAATTAATGCAAACAAGTACAAATGAAGGTATATGGTGGCATTTAATCACTTATGAACACCTAACGTATTTAAACACTTAAAACATACCATAAAATTATAAAACATATCATATTACATTAATTCATATTTATATTAGATCATAAATCAAGTTAGGATCATGATCGGGGTGGAATAAAAGCGTAAAATAAGCGTACTAAACAAAACCAAACTAATCAACGCACATATATTCACAAAGAGGGTGAGACACGGATGTGTCTCCCCTAAAGCACAAAGGGAGACACGGGTGTGTCTCAACAGAAAAATTAAAATTTCAAGAGAGACAGGGGTGTGTCTACCTCAAAGCTTAACTTGAGACATAGCCATGTCTCAAGCAAGCGCCTATTTCTTCACAACCCATGGCCATACACGGCCACGGCTCTCTTTCAAGATAAGGGGAGCCACGGGGATAGCTCTCCACAGACCTCAAATCTCAATTTTTGCATCAAAAATGTCGGTAAGGCAAGCAAAAAAGGCAACAACAAAGCACCAGAGGCAACCACAACATACCACACCAAAATTCCATCTTTAATTACATGTTTATGTTAATAGTCTCATGCTTAACAACTTAAACACATTTTAAACTAATGACTTATTCTATAAAACAAGATGCCATGAAAGTGCATTCAAGCTCCAACAATGGAGTTTCAAGCTACAATCAACCATTAATCCAAATTCCAATGAATATGCGTCAAGGAAGCTTACGGGAACAACATACGTAAATCTTGGATCAAATAAATCAAATATGGAGACATGGGAGAAAATTTTTATATACAAGTACTAATCATAGTCTTCTCCAAAGGCATGGAATCAAGCAAGAGAAACAAGATTTATTCGGATAGAAACAAAATGCACGAAAAGAGGAGTTCAAATCTTACCTTGGATCATTGATCGGACGAGAGACGAAGATGAACTTGAGCTCTTGAGGTGTGGGGTCGGAAAAACCCTTCTTTTCTTCTTCCTCTCCCCAAGGAAATGTGATAGACAAAAATGAGGGAGGTGAGAGGTCTTGGTTCGGTTTATAGGGCAAGAAAAACCGGTTCGGTTCGGTTCAATCGGTTAGAATTTAAATTGGTGGGGGTCCAAATGGCTTCAAAAAAATATGAGGCTTGTTCCATTGGACCCAAATCCCCGAAACAAATCCAATGGTGAAGTCGGAATTCAAATCTGAATCCCCGAGCTCAAGTTAGCCAAAGAACGGCTCAAAAACCCAAATGACGATTAGTTTCCCAAACTTCAATTAAATGGACTTTTGAGTCCAATCACATAATAATTGAGTTCTAGGGCAACAAATAACTTGAAATAAAATTCATATTGACACGTAGGCCATGCAACGTCACATATTTGCAATTAAAATAGTTAAATTACATAATTAAACTTACTCGTGATGTCGTACCTGGATTGCTGAAGAGATGGGGCGTCACGAATCGCACCTTATACCCTGTAATATAAACCTCCTTGGAAGAAATTAACCTTTCTTCAAAGCGTGCCCAAATTCTCAAATCCTCAACCTTGTACGTAGAGTTCTCAAACCGACCCTCCTATAAATAAATACTAAATATGCATGTCAGGTTAAAGTGCAAATGGGATGCATCATTTAGCCACCATTCCAACACATAAAAGCAACAATTTATCCAATAGCAACTATAGCATAGAGAATAAATAATTGTAAAATTTAAATGTGGTATGGATGCATGTGCCATGAATGCAAATACCTCAAATTCCGGTTCATATTGGTCTTCAATTTAAAGCCGTTGATTTCACATTTATTGTTTGTTAACTCTCAATCGGTCACAATCGGAAATCTTGTGATCCGTTGACCCGGAAGCGTAGCACCTCTTCAACCTATCCCAACACGCGTCGTAGGCATGGTTGGTTCCTCCGCAATGGGTACATGGTTGGAACTCTTTCTTTGGCTTTGAAGGATTCCCGGTCTGATGCTTCTTCCCATGAATCTTCTTGGTTCGAGTCCCGTGTTGATGAGATCTTCCTTCCACTTATAGATTGGAGCATAAACCGACTCAAGTCTAGGCTCCGATACATCTTTTTCTTTGCCTTTTGTTAGATCCATGTTTTAACCCTTAAAGCTCTCTTCGTGGCCTTATCCCATGTGCTTGTATCCTTTGCAATTAAAGCTTCCTTGAACTCATCCTGAAGGCCTTCCATGAAACATCTAACCTTTATCCCATCATTGCCCATATTGCAGGGCACATACACTCCCAACCTCTCAAATTCCTCCATGTATTCCATAACCGTTTTATATCCTTGTTTTAGGGTGAGGAATTCTTCGTTCTTGTAAAACGGCCGGTGCGAACCTCTTTCGAAATTCTCAAACAAATAAATCCCATATCAACTCATCGCTCGTTGCCTCTAATTGTTGGGTAACTCTTTTCCACCATTGCCTTGCTTGACCTTGTAGGAGTTGTGTGGCAACGTGAGACATGTCTCGAAAATTGCACGGACATTCTTCAAATATACTCTCTATTTCCGAGAGCCACTTTTAAGCACGGGTATCAGCTCCTTCACGGAATTGGAGAGGATTAAATGTCCTAAACTCCCAGTACATCATCGCCATCAGATTCATAGTTTGCCCTTGGTTGTACGGATATTGATGAGAAGGTCGACCGTGGGGTTGTCGATGCGGTGGCATTCTGAAAATCCCAAGAACTTCAATTGATATATGCATGTCGATTAGTAAATGCATATGTCACATAATTAAATCAATTAAAGCAATCAAGAAATGCAATGTATTGCATAATGTAAATCCATCAAAGTGATGAAAATTCAAATACATAACTTATAAAATCGCGATGCATATGGACACATAATCAAATTATCCTATATCGTTCGACCTAGACAGACACAACACAACACCGAACCCCGATTTTGCAACCTGGGGCTCTAATACCACTTAAGGATGTAGCACCCCGCACTATGGGTCACCACATCCCCCATACCTAAGCCCAATCTACATACGAGATGGAAGACCCTTACACGAGCCAAGCATAGGCGAATGGGAGACAGACAAACTCACACCTAAGCTAGGCGGAACGTAGACCTTGAACTTCAAAAGTCAAACAAGAACAAGTGCTGAAGCGTAAATATGTCATACAAAAGTCCAAACATACAGGTGACGGGTTCAACTAGCATAGATACCTAATCCCGAATATCTCAGAAACATAAGTCATAAACACAATAGGTTCATCTATCCCCAGAAGCCTGTCCCGAATTCAAAACATAATTAAAACAATGTATAAATATTCATACATTCGTACAAGCTTAATCAAATTCAAAATGCGTATGCAAAGGACCCAAACTATGACAAAGACTCGACTCAACGAACGACTCCAAAGAACGACTCACGCCACCTAGTTCGAACTCCAAAGCAATACCTGCAAACTAAAAACATGGGGAGGGAGAAGGTTTGTCCAAAGACTCGATGAGGGGCTACCCACACACACCTACATATACATAAGAGCACAACACGTACAAAAATCATAATATTCATTAACCCGGGGATAGTTTTGCACACCAAATCATTTGCCCCTGATACATATATATAGGGTTACTTAGCAAAACAAAAAAAAATAAACTTATACATAGCATAACATAGGTTCAGATCCTAGCATATCAAACGTTTCATATCAAAGCTTAACTTATCCAATCTTATCTTTTCAGAACTTAAGCATACTTTAACTTATTTATGAATCTATCCCTGTTTCACGAACTAAGACAAACATAACAAGACTCAGCAGGTACGAGTTCAAACCAACCTTACTCCCAAGACATATCATATCAAAATAAAACAGAACATACCATATCATATCAAACGTACCAACCTCTTCTCTGGGCGATGGAAGGGTTGTGCGACCTGTGACACCCCATTCGTTCAAACGTACAGGTTTGTGCCACATGTGAGTTTACTTCACGTATTTGCACTTCTTTAATTATATCTAAGTGCTTATAACTTGATTTAAATGTTATCTATTTAATTATTACTTGATTTAAGTGCTAAATATTTGTTATATTCGATTTAATTTGATCTAAGTGCCTAATTCAATTTGAAATCTTTTAAATTGATCCGTTATTAATTTCTCGTAAAAGTTATAAAATGAATTTGTTGCCAAGCATGCTTATTTCTTGGAATTAAATGAATTATGTGTGAATTGGACTTAATTACAACTTATTCAAAATTAATCTTGGGACTTAATTGAAAATAAGCTTTGGACCTATTTGATCTTTTCTGAAAGTTGAGGACCTACTTGAAAATAAGACCCCTTAAGCTATTTTATTTAATATCTTGAGCTCGAGAATTTGCATTCGAGTTTCGTCTTTGCCGTTGGACTCGTTTCAACGATTCCATAAATTTTCGATGTCGTTTGAACCTCCGACGAACATAAATTTGATCCAAATGACCCATATTTGTAACCCGACCCGTTTCACCACTTTTTGACCCATTTCTTCAAACCATTTTATACCTAATTAAACCCTACACTCTCTCATTATCCTCTTTATTGATCTAAATACGAGAGGAGCAAGAAGAAAGGAGAAACAAGGGGCAAACACACCTTCCATGACCATTTGAGCTCAAGATCTCTACTTCCAACCATCAACTCTTTAATGTACGCTAAGTTTTGGTTTCTCCACACTTTAAGCTTCAATTTATTCTATGAATCTCTTACTTTAAGTTTGGTATTGATAGAGTTTGAGTTATGGCATGAATGGTTAGGTTAAAATGAAAATTTTGAGTACTTAAGTTATTTGAAGTTTTATGATGTGTTTCTTGTTCACTTGAGCTCCTTAACTTGATTTATGAACTCCTAATCCATGGAAATTTAGTGTGTGTTGAATCACCATTAATGCTCTTCAAGAAACCAAAGTGGAATAGTAAATATGGTTGATGAATTCTTGCATCCTTGTTGTTACGTGAGTTATTGCATGAGAAATTGGAGTTTTTTGCATGGGAATTACTTGATCTTTGCATGGATTATGATGTGCCTTGAGTTGTTGTTGAGTACCTTGGATGTTGTTGTTGTTCCTTCATATTTTATGCTACCAGGGGAAAGAAGATAGTGAACATGGCTACATGGAAACGCCCGTTCACTTTGCATGAAGAAAAAGTGAACAGCCGTTCATGCATGGGCAATTCGTTTGTTCTATTGAACGGTCGTTCGTCAGTTTCTTCATTATGGGGCTGGACGGCCGTTCATCCCATCAAAAAAAATTTTGAGTGTAGAACACTCTCCCTTATACGGCTCATCAATATCTATTCTGGTTTGTGAGATATGACCATTTAATTTTGGTATCGCCACTTTGCCGATTTCCAACTTCCATCCGACTTCAAACCTACGCCATTTTTGGATCGCTTTGAACCACAATTTGAGCCATATACCATTGGAAAGAACTATCTTTCTAGTTTCATACCCAATAAACAAAACATAATTCCAACTTCTCAAACTCAAGATATTCCCATTTTACCACAGCTTGTACATTTTGGAAAATTTCCAATTTTTACCCATTTTTGCTCGGAACCATTTCTCGTATTTTTTTTCCACTTTTCTTGTACCTTTTTACCTTTGATTTTGTTTCTAACTTGTTATATCATGCTCATGTGAATGTATTTGTTCTTATATGCATCATATGTTGCTAAAGTTATGTGGATTGTTACACGAATCACATGTGCACCTTGTTAGGTGTTTAGATGTTGTGTTATGCATTAATTATGCACATGAACTTATATATTGGTATTATAACTTAATTGTACATGTGTGATTGATTATGTGAACCCTTGAATTATTTGGATTTCCGTGCGTCTAAATGATTCATAATTGAGTCTAAGTCATAAGTAGCGTATGTTTGGCACAGAGTTGGCTTCGGTAGGTGTTGGATCTACCAATTAGCTTCTTCTTGATCTTCAACACTCGTTCGCGAGTTTTTTTTGGTAAAAGGTGAGGCTTAGGTTTTTTTTCTTTTAGTTAAGCGACCTACAACCCTATGTGATCGTTTTCAAGCCCACATGCGATTATACTATTATATTTATATAAGGGATAAATATTCTGAACATCCTGTACTATTACGATTTTTGGACTTTGCATCTCGAACTAAAAAAAATCTGCATTTGCATCCTCAATTATTGTTTTGTGATAAATTACAACCTCGTTCCAATGGATGTGTGACACGTACCCCAAATTTCTTCCACATGTCACATGATGAGTGGAACCAGGTTGCAATTTATCACAAAACAATAGTTGAGGATGCAAACACAGACTTTTTTTAGTTCGGGATGCAAAGTCCAAAAACTGTCATAGTATAGGATTTTTAGAATATTTATCCCTTTATATAATAGCTATGTGTTTATACGATATGTTTATGATTTTCTCAAATGATTACAGATTTGAAAACTATAAGTATATGCGTATGTAAGCTTAATGTTTTGCAACAAGGGTATGCTCCAAACCGTGTGCTCTCATGCAAGATAAGCTCTACCTCAACATGATAAGAATTGAATGACACCGAGAGGTAGGTCTATAGCATATGCCAAGTTGCAAGGTAAGGTATGAATGATAAGGTACGTACTTTATGTTATGATATGATATAAGCGAGTTATGATATGTTACGTTAAGAAATAAAATGAAATATGGTAATGTACTGTTAATGTTGCGCCCTGGAGTCTACAGTTTGGGATGTCCGGGACGGTATCAGACCGTCGGAATAAGCCTAGATGTAGCTCCATAAGATAGGATGAACCCAGAACCCACCATGAGGTTTGGTTGGGGGATGGATTCCTCGGGCGTGTGTGTGATAAAACTCACGACCTGCAGTTAATATAATGGATGGTTAGGGTCGCGTAACCTTTCCATCACCCTCAAAAAGGTTGGTATGTATGATATGTTATGATTTATGTTTCATATGATACGTAATGAGGAGTTGGGGTGGATATGTGCTAGTACTCACCAAGCTTTTGTACATTATGTTTGATTATGAAATGGGATAGGACTTTAACGTTATGATATGTTATGCTATGATTCTGATAAGTATAAGTTTGTTTTGAAAATGTGCAAAAACCTACTCCCGGCTCATAATCTTTTGTTTAATATGTGTTATGCTCTATATATATATAGTGTGTGGGTGTGTGTTAGCCCCCTCACTCAGTCGGTGGACTGACCCTCTCCCTTTAATCTTTTAGTTTACAGGTTTTGGTTCGAGCTAGGTGGAGAAGTTGTCGGTCAAGTCTTGAGGTCGTCTAGTTCAAGTTTTCCATTCCATTTTGCATAAGATATGAGATTTGTATAAGATTTGAATACATTATAAAGTTATGTATGAAATTGTGATTTATATATGATGATTATTCGGGATAGGCTTCTAGGGATAACTGAACCCGTTCGTTTTATGATTATTGAAATTTTCGGGATTAGGTATTTATGTTAGTTGAACCCGTCACCTGTTGTTATATATTCTGAGTTTTGGTATGCATACTTCCGCCATTCGTATTGTTTATTGCACTCTTTGAGTACATTTAGCTCCTCCTAGCCTAGTGAGTGTGTGGTCTCCCGTTCGGTTTGACTTGGGCTCGTGTATGGACTTTCCATTTCATATACGGGATCCGGTTATAGTGCGAGAGATGTGGTGGCCCTATCCATCCAAGTAGATGAGGAGAGTGCACAATGCTTCTCCAACCCTCAAGACTCCATCCCCCAACCAAACCTCCTGGTGGGTACATCATTTCAAATAGTTGGAGACCGTGCTCGGGAGTAGACCCGACCGCCCGACACCGTCCCGGGGCTCCTTCACATAAATCTCTGGGGCCCATGAAATTCAAATTCATATTCACGCTTTACTTACCTCTCCGTGTCATTCTATAGATCACCCTCCGAATGTGTTGGTTGGCTTACGAGAGGTACACGGTTTGAAGCATGGCTTAGCAATACCCACAAATTATATCAAAATCGAAAGCAAGCATACATAGGCTTATACATAGTGTTTCATACTTTCAAACATATAACAAAATCATCAAAATTACATACTCTGTACATATTTACGTATACTTAGGGCTTATAAGTTGCATGCATAAAACACGAGCACGTTTCATTAGGGTTTAACCATAACCTAACCTCACCTTACACCGATGAAACCGAACACACAATGATCGATTGACCCCGGAATCACTCGGCCAACAAAATACCACCCCGGGTGCACCTGAACAAACTAAACACAAATGCAAGACTTAAACACAATAATGAACCACATAGACGAACGGCAAATGCATGAACATACGTAGGTCATAGTCATATAATGCATGATCCTAATTTGTACAATTTACACGTTATTGAAATACATACATACAATTCATAACAATCGAAGTGATGCATAGCGTAAAATAATCAAAAACCATATTGGGAACATGCTCGGAGAGGGAAGGAACGAACAAAAGCAAAAGAAACGGGTTAAAACACAAAAAACCCCATTTTTGCACAGTGCCGCGACGCGTTAAAAACTCAACTGCACGGGTGTCGTGACCGCGCCCAAAAGCATTGCACCCTCGATGCCAAAAAAGAAGCTAAACTGAAAGACCGATGTGGCCGCGACAAAAAATGTTACACCCGCGATGCAACAATAGATGCCTACTGATAAGGTGTCGCGGCCATGATCGTAATGAACGCATTTCCGGTAGCGGCTGTAACCGAGCTCCTGGCAGAATAGCCATGGCAGCTGTCGAGCGGGGAGGTTTCCAACCTCCCCAAAAACACCCCCACACCCCCACAAAATGGCACAAAATCGACGTATGACATCATATAACACACGTACAACACATTAAAGCACAAATCGAACTCCGAAATGAGCCCGAAAACCCCAAAACCCAAAACTTTCACTATTCACCATCTACCCTAAATAGGCATATAATCATGAATTCACACCTTGAAATGCACTTAGAATCGAACCACGCAATGAGAGGAATACAGTGGTTATCTTAGATCATTGATCGAACGAATGGAGGTGGGGTTCTTGAGCTCGAAGGACTTGGGGTGGGGTTTTCTCTTCTTCCTTCTCTCTCTCTCTTGTGTCTCAATCGAAATGGGGGAAAAAGAAAAAGGATTGGCCCTTTTTCTTAGGCTAAAACGGGTCTGTTAAAATGGGTCGGGTCAAACAGGATCCTGTCCGTTTGGATCGGATTTTAAAATAGAAGGGGTATCAAACGGGCTTAGAAAAATGCAAGGTTAATTTCATCGGATCCAAATCATCGAAACAAATCTAATGGTGAAGTTAAAATTTGAATTCGAATTCCCGAGCTCAAGATAACTGAAAAGGCACCAAAATACCCTAATTATAATTAGGTCCCTAAACTTTCAAACATTGGACATTTGAGACCAAACATTTTTAATTAAATTCTAATGCGCATGTAACATAAAATTAAATTCTCATTGACACATAAAGCATGTAATAACACATAATTCATAGAAATACATAATTAAACTCTCTCGTAATGTCGTACCTGGATTGCTGAAGAGACGGGGCGTCACATTAATCATGAGATTAAGGACTTAAATATGTATCTAGGGGTGAAACTTTGGTGATTTGGGGGTGCTTGTTCATGTCGATTGCCTGTGTTGCGTGTTGCCCTCGTTGTTTTTCCTCGTATAGCCATACCATGGTTGAATTCAAACCTCAAAGTCTGTGGGGAGTCCCCCCCCCCCGTGACTCCCCCCTTCACAACTAGAGCCATGGTCATGACTAGGTCACGGAAGTTAAAACTTTGATCACGGATGGGAGTCACACCCGTGTAAAACTTTGTACAATAAAGGAGTCACTTCCGTGAATCCCTTGGGGTTATACAACTGTCCCTAGCCACGGGGGTGGCTGTGAATGTATAGGATGGGGTTCATCCCCATGACCCACTATTTTGTGGGCTTACACACGTTTTGTTTTTCGGTTTGCTTCGTATGCTCTTTTACCTTCCCGAAATTGATCCTAACTTGTTTTTTGTACTTAAATGAGCATGAATTGATGTGATATGATATGTTATCTAATTATATGATGTGTTAAAATATGTTATGTGTTCATAAATTATTAAGTGCTATCGTATGTCATCTCATTTGTATCAGTTACATTAATTGTGCACATGAACGTTTCTTAATTTGTTTTATGAATATGTTAAGCTATGTGATGTCTTCTTTGCACATAAACGATATATAAATGAACTATGCATACGTGATTGCATCTCTTATATGTATAAACATATGTCGTGCATCTATGTGGTTCAATCGTGAGTCTAAGTCTCGAGTTTGTCTTCAGTTTGTTTAGATGCACCCGGGGTGGTGTTTCGCTAGCCGAGTTAATTCCGGGGTGGATCAATCATCTTGTTCTCAGCTTCAGTGGTGTAAGGTAAGATTAGAATTATAGTTATGACCCTAACTTATGTGCTCGTTTTCAGATGCATGTGGTTTATAGCCTTAAGTATAAGTAAATATGTACGTGATATGTATTTTTATAACTTTCTTATAAGTTTACAAGTATGATATGCTATGTACAAGTCTACGTAAGCTTGTTATGATTTTCTTAGGATTTGTTAAGTTTTGCAATGCTAAACTATGCTTCAAATCGTATGCCTCTTATGAGACGGGAGCTACGAGCCACGAAAACATATCGATTTGACACGAGAGGTATATAAAGCATAGTTGTTGCAAGGCAAGGTATGGTATATGTACTTATAATAAGATATGTAGGTTGTAGTGGGGTTTGAATATGTGAATATGGATTTGAATATGAATATGACTTTTTTGGGCCCCAAATTCTATTGCACCAGGTGGCCTGGGACGGCAGCGGGCTGTCAAGATAGACCTGGGCATATTCTTCATATGATAAGGATGTACTGAAACCCACTAAGGGGTTTGGTTGGGGGAATATGTGAATATGGATTTGAATATGAATATGAATATGACTTTTTTGGGCCCCAAACTCTATTGCACCAGGTGGCCTGAGATGGCAGCGGGCTGTCAAGATAGACCTGGGCATAGTCTTCATATGATAAGGATGTACCGAAACCCACCAAGAGGTTTGGTTGGGGATGGAGTCGTGAGGATTTGAGTGCTCGTGCTCCCCTCACCCTTGTGGATGGCTAGGGGGTATACACCCTTCCATCATTGGAGTGAAGAAGGTATGTTAAGTATGCATGTTTATATTTTGTTTTGTTTTGATATGATATGACATGATATGAGGAGGAGGTTGGATTATGATACTCGTACCCGCTTCTCAATTAAGGTATGTTTCGGTACGGGAGAGTGCGATTTACCTTTCCACGCTTTATTAATGTGAATTTATACCTTGATTGATTGTCGTGTTTGTGCATATGTGTAAAATATGATTTGAATTTTGAAAATAATGTGTGGATTCGTGGCATGATAATTATATGTTCGTGTTGTTGTTATTGAGCTTTGATAGCATGCTTCGTGTTTAAATAAAAAAATATGCTTATTTGGACATTAAAGAGTAAGTTAGGGATAAATTGGTAAATTTAAATTCCGAGCCTAAAAACTTGATAGAAATCATTGTATTTGGTTGGGAGATTTAATTACGAGTTTGTGGGCTTTTGAATCGCTCAAATCGGAGTTCAAATGAAGAAGTTATGGCCATTTTACTAAACTGAAGGAAAAGTCAACCTTTTGGCCAAATCTATTGACCGGCGACCCAATTTGAGACCCAATTTCACTTAAACCCTACCAGTTTGACCCCGATTCTTGACTCTAATATGCTGACCTAAATTACTAAATCAGATTTTATTTCCCTAAACATGTTTTAATGTTATTAAGCTTGAAGTCTTGGATTCTAAGACATTCTCTCAAACTCTCTCTAGAAGCCTATTCATATTCCTCCAAGACTTCAAGCTATCTTCCAGAGACCTTCAAGAGAAAAAATTGAATCTCAAAGTTAAACATTCAAGATTGAAGAACAAGTTCTCCTCTCTAGAAGCCTATTCATATTCCTCCAAGACTTCAAGCTATCTTCCAGAGACCTTCAAGAGACAAAATTGAAGCTCAAAGTTAAAGATTCAAGATTGAAGAACAAGTTCTTCTATTCGATTTCCAGCCTCAAGGTAAGCTTAATGTGTAACACCCCGCTCTTCCGACGTACAAGCTTTGCCACGTGTCGACTTCCTTGTATGTTAATTATGTGATTTTATGCTTTGTGTGACCCTATTTTCAACTCTTCAAGAGTTTAGGGGCTTGTTTGTAATTTTCTCTTTTTAGGGGCATTTTGGTTATTTATCTTTTGATCGAGATTTTGACCTAACGGACCTCTTGAACGTGTTCGGGGCATCGAAATGAGTTCGTAGACTCTAAATTTGCCTAATTCTGACGTCGTTAGCCCTTCCTACCGGTCGTTCTCGCGCGTTAGGACCTTGAATAAAATATCCAGATCCAAGTTTGATCGGGTCAGACCTTTCAGCACTCTCTCTCTCCTCTCACGATTCTCTCTCTCTCGTCCCACTGTTGTGTGTAGAAATTGCATGGTTTTGAGTGTAATTTGATTATATTTTGGTGTCGTTTGATGCGTTTATGTATGTATTTTGCTCTGTTTAGGTAATTTTAGAGTTGGAGATGAGAAACGACGAAGCGAAGCAATTTCACGTATTTTTTGAGGAGAATGGGGTAACTCCCGTTACCACTTAGGAGTTCAATTGTTGTAACCCCCGTTACAAGACACAGGAGTGGAGCTTTGGCGAGAGAGGAGGGGTAACACCCGTCACCCCTATGCAGAAGGAAAGTGGTAACGCCCGTTACCACTTATAAAAACGTTACTGCGATTTCACCAGTAACGGGCGTTAACAATAATGGTACATGGAGAGGTAACGCCCGTTACCTAGGGCGGCGAGAATTATTTGGGCTGCTATATTAGTGCGTTTTGGAGTCTTTTTGGAGAGAGTTTTTCTTCCAGGTCGTGACCTAGGGTTTGGAGAGAAGACAAGGTTTTTCAAAAGTTTTCAGAGAATTCGAGAAGACTGAAGGATTGAATTCTTAGAATGATCTTTGGTTTTATTGTTTCTTTAATTTACAAACTAATTCCGTTGAGTTTAGTTTTGATTAGTTTTCGTATGTTAGATTCGTTTTTAGATAGCACTGAATGTTCATGCTTTTGTTTTTGAGACTTTGTTCAGAATTGATGAATATGATTTATTTTAATACAATTTTCTTTAGTCTTATGAGTTTTGTTTTAATTATGAGTAGCTAATTCTCTAAGGCTAGGGGGAGTTATGATGATTGCATAATAGATGTTCGATATGATGCTTGAATGACTTGTGTTAATTCTTAGTTTGAATACAGGTTTGAATTGACTTGAGATGGCTTGATCACCCTTAGCATGTGTCATAATTGCCTATAGATCGAAAGAGTGATGGTAATTTAGATGGTTTTCATAACTTGTAAGTTGTAGGATACAAAGAGATTTGGTCCTAGCTTATACAACAGTAATCTTATTCCATGCTGAGCCGCTAGAATATTGAATTGCACTAGTCTTGTTCCTATGGTTTAATTAACTATTGGTGATTGCGATAGCAACATTGAACACTAATTAAGCACTTGGTTACACCTTGAGAGAGGGTAATCCAAATATAAGTGACTAGGTTGTAGAATTACACTAGTCTGACGAATATCATATTGACTCTTGATTGTATGATTCATTACTTTTCCCCTTCCTGTTTAGTTTACTGAAGTTACTTCGTGTGTTTTAGTATTACTTACGTTTGTTTCTAGTTAATTGTTATTTCTGCTTTAGTAGATTAATAGATAACAACACCAATTACTTTTCGTTCGGTCTTCAGATTAGTGAAGGATATAGAGTAGTGATTGATTTCCCTTCCCTATGGGTTCGATCCTATTGTGCTACGCGTATGTCAGTGTACACTTGCACGATTGGTTTTTAACTGTAGTAAAATCCTACAACAACTTTTTGGCGCCGTTGTCGAGGAAGGCGTTTTAAGTCAATATTACTCATTTATTTTGAGCTAGTGCTTTAGACTATTATTCTACTTTGTATTCATTATCCTTGTCAATGTGGAATTAGACTGAGGATTTCTTTTTTTTTCCTTTGTGCCGGTTTACGGTGCATGCGAAGATCTCAAGATCCGGAATTAGTACCATACGATCCGAAAATCGAGAGAACACTAAGTGCTATTAGGAAGAGGTGTAAGAAGGAGAAGAAACTGATTACTTTACCGATCGCTGAACCAGACCCACCACCACCACCGGCCATTAGAGATTATAACGTGCCGCAGGCTAGAGTAATTCAGATTGCAGCCCCTCCCCCGATTGCAGCAAATAACTTTGAGATCAAACCAGCTATCATAAACTTACTGCAAAATAATCCGTTTTCAGGATTACCACTGGAAGATCCGACATCACATCTTGAGTATTTTCTTGAAGTGAGTGATGCCTTCAAAATTCACAATGTCACTACTGATGCTATCCGAGTTAGGCTTTTTCCCTTCTCACTTAGGAACGAGCTAAAGCACGGTTGAGTACTGTCCCAAATGAATCCTTTCAGACTTGGACAGCATTATCTCAGGCTTTCCTAGCCAAGTTCTTTCCACGTAGCAAAACCACGAAGTACAGGAATGATATTGAAGGTTTCAGGCAGTTGGATGGAGAGTCTTTCTATGAAGCTTGGGAGAGATTTAAGGATTTACAGAAGAAGTGTCCACATCACGGGATTCCCGATTGGTTATTGATTCAAACTTTTTATAATGGGATGTCCTCTACTTTTAGGGGAGCGATGGATGCAGCAGCGGGCGGAGCGTTCCTAGCAAAATCTGAAGCAGTTGCTACTGAGTTGTTAGATAATATGTCACAAAACGATGTTTTAGTGCATGAGAGGAGCCATTCACAACCAGAAAAAGTGCAAGCAGGAGTCATAGAGTTAGATGGCTTAACCGCCATCAATGCCAAGTTTGAATCCCTTAACAAGAAATTGGATCAACTTTCTGTCAACGCTGTTGGGATACAATCCCAACCAGTTCAGGTAACTTGTGAAATTTGTAATGGTCCACATGAGTTTAATATGTGTCCTCATACCAATGTAGGAGAACAGGTGCAAGAGCAAGCAAATTATGCAAACAACTTCAAACCAGCAAATGATCCCTACTCAAACACCTACAATCCAGGATGGAAGAACCACCCTCACTTTTCTTGGTCTAATAATCAGAATTTTCAACAACCACCTCAACCTAGGCCGCAGTTTCAGCCTAGACAGCAATTTCAACCTCGACCACCAGCCCCATTTAATGTTGTGTCCCCTCAACAGGAGCAGAAGCAGGGATGGGAGGTCGCACTTGAGAAGTTCATAACTGTGTCTACGGGTCGACATCAGAAGTTAGAAGCTCAATTAGATCAAGTGGTAAATCAAACCAGAACTTTGGAGACTCAGATTGGTCAGATTGCCCAATCTTTGAATCTGAGAGACCTAGGAATGCTACCGAGCTAAACTGAAAATAATCCTAAGGAGCACTGTCAGGCCATATTTGTAGAAGACAATAGAGAGAATGAAGGTCCAAAGATACTTACAGGTTCAGATGTTTAGAAAGTTATACTTGAGAAAGTTGAAGAGGAAGATGATTTTGAGAAGGAGAACTTAGAGAAAGAAGTGATTTCAAGCAAAAAGAAGTCTGGGGACTTCATTACTGGTATACTTACTGAGGAATGCAGTGTTATTATTCAGCATAAGCTTCCCCCGAAGCTTAAGGATCCAGGGAGTTTTTCAATCCCTCTTACTATTGGTTCTTTGCAATTCCATAATGTTTTATGTGATTTAGGAGCTAGTGAAAGTTTAATTCTGTTGTCTACTTGTAGGAAATTAGGAGTGAAAGAGCTTACACCGACTAATATAACACTCTAACTAGCAGACAGATCGGTGAAATATTCTATAGGAATTCTTGAAGATGTTTTGGTAAAAGTTGGAAGATTTTGCATTCCTACTGATTTTGTAGTTCTTGATATTGAGAGCGATGAGAGGATGCCATTGATCCTTGGAAGACCATTTCTGGCTACGGTTGGAGCAGATATAGACGTTCAGAATGGGAGGCTCACGTTCAAAATAGGAGATGAAAGAATGGAGTTTAGGAATTTTGGTTCCATGACACCACCGATGATTCCGAATAAGTGTTGCATGATTAAGGTTATAAGTAAGACCTCAGACGGAATAATACTATTCATGGAGAAAAGGGATGCAGTTGATTGGGAAGAAAAACCGAAGTCTCGAAAATCGAGAATAAAGGATGTTTTGGAATTAGATACTTGGAAATCAAGCTCCGGTTTTGTGAGTAGCAAGAACAAGGTCACTCCTTGTGACTCGTTGCTTGGGGATTGTTAATCCCAACCCGATTTCCAAAGTCAAGCTAACGACTATAACTTAGAACTAAATTTTCTTTCCTTTCCTTGTGTTTTTGTTCCCGTCGTTTTTATTTCTTTCGTCCTCGTTTTTCTCGCGTTAATTGAGTTGTCTCTCTCATTTGCAAGTCACTTGATGTTTTGCTAGGAAGCCAAGGTCTAGATGGTGCGAGGATCGTGATTTGAGCGTTATTGTCAATATTGAGGTCCATTTACTTTGTTTGTATGCGTCTACATGACATTGATTTCTTTTATGAGGCAAATGAGTTGTTGATATGAATGGATATTTGTGTTTATGTGTTTCGAGAATGGTGCATTATGGTTTGATTGAATCTTATAAGTTAATTTCGGTTAATTAATGTGATTAAGCACAATCTAGGTTGTGGTTGTGTTTTAATAGTGTTTTGGGCGGAATATTTAGTAACAGGCGTTACACCATCGAAGTTACCTTTCAGTAACTCCCATTAACGAGGTCAGGCGTCCCGGGTAGTATAGGTAACGGGCGTTACACCCTCGTTGTTGCTTTTCGGTAACGCTCGTTAATGGCGTCAGGCGTCTGGGCCAATAGAGGTAACGATCGTTACCCATTTCAAGAAGAAAACCGGTAACGCCCGTTACCAGTCCGATTGTGCGAAAATCTGTGTTTAGGAAACACGTTTTTAGGGTTAAATTAATTCTTTTCCTACCTAATTTCGGATTTTTTCTCCCCCAAACCTATAAATACACTTGCACCCACTCATTCTACCTTAGAAGAGATTCAATAGTTCCCCTTGGCCAACCATTATCAATTTGCAACCAAGAAGCTTTACCATTAAGTTTCCACTCTCTCTCTTTCTTTGTGCATCGGAGTAAGTCAATATCTCCATTCTTAGAGTTAATTTTTCCAATCTAAGATGGAAACCTAGGATTGATTTTGCATGTTAGGAATCACTTTGAGATTGAATTGATGAATTTTGAGAGATTATGCATGCTAGAATTAGGATTAATGCCTTGAATTGAATTTAACTTGAATTGGGTTAAATCTTTGAAGAATCCTAACTTCTAAGTAGTCTTGAGTCCGAATTATGAAGTTGAAGGTAGAGAGTTTAGAGTTTAAATTGTAGATTATAAGCTAGTGTGAATTTGAGTTGGGTAGATTGAAGAACTCAAGATTAGAACTCATACCCTAGGCCTAAGCACGCAAGATGCTTGATAAATTGTCCAATTGAAATGTGATTGATTTTTTTGTGCTTTGTCTTGCTATATTTGGTTGATTTAGGTATTATGGGTCGCACTAAGCGCTCAAGAGTTCCGGAACCCTTCACTACTTCATCCCGGTTGGACCATCAACCGTTTGGATCGGTCAACATAACGGTGATGCTTTAGGTAACCCTTTTCAAAGTAATTTGACAAGGAACATTGTGTCTACTAAATTCTTTCAGGACATGTGGATGGAGAAGTTTGAGGCTTGGGTAGAAGTAAAAAGATTGTTTGGCAACATAGGTTGGTTACCATTCCTTTCTCGGAATGATATGACGTACGGAGAGATGACGGCCACTTTCTTCACCACGATGAACTTCGATCCGGTGGACAACACCTTGACTTTTACTCTAGATGATATGGAAACTCGAGCATGGAATGTGAGCCAGATAAGAGAGATTCCTCGTTTCCCAGCCAATGCCACTACTTCTTTGCCTAAATGGAGTGATGCTCAGAGAGAGACAGTCTGGAGATCCTTTTCTTTGCAAGAGGGTGTTCCTAGTTATTCCCCTCGGTGTACACATGATAGCTATCTTAATTCATTGGCTTGGACGGTAGTCCATTGGATTTTAGCCACGGGATTTTATGCTAGATATGGAAGAGATATCCACATTACTGAGACTGAGTTGGGTATAATGTACATGATGAAGGAAGGTATCAAGTTTGATGGAACGGTTGAGTTTCTATGGAAGCTTCAGGAGATTGCTGGGAGTGTTACTGGTACGATTGCTCATGGTGCTTTTGTGACGATGTTTGGTCGGGAGATGAATTAGAGACCTCGGGAAGCTTTGCCTGTTCACTTTGGATATGATATTGGTCCACAGTACTTGGAGACTGTAGGCTTGGCTATTGCTTGGGAGAATTGAGAACTGAAGGATTATAATTTACCTTGGTGGCCAATTCGGGATAGAGATCGGCTCTGGCAGATGTATAGCTGGGGTAAGGCCCGGTTTGATGAGCTTTCAGAGAGGCAGAAGGAGCTTTTAGCTCGGATACCTGATAGGCCAGATGACGAATTTGGGATTCTTCGCAGTATCGTGCTTGTTGTTGCTGAAGCTAGTGATGAAGCTCCTGTTACTGTGAGAGGCGTGCATGCAGAGTTGGCAGGATTAAGGGCTGATTTGACCAACGTGATCGCGAGAGTTAAGGATTTAGCACATTATGTGGATGAGCGATTCGATGCGTGGGAAGCCAGATTGGAGGCTAAATTCAAAGGGCTTTGTGCTCGTGTTGATCAGTATTTCGGAGGACCCCCATCACCCTGATTCTGTTATTTTGTTTTTCTCCCCTGATTTCTAGACATTCTTTCTACGTTTATTCTTGTTATGTTTAGATATTTTGGCTACACTTAGATTTTTGCATATGTTTGAATTCCTGAATTTTGTCTATGCAATTGTGCTCTTCTTTACGTGAATTTGTGACTTGTGTGTAGGGATACAAACGAGCCGAACACGCTCGCGAGCCTGGCGAGCAAGCTTGAGCCAAGCCCGAACCCAAGTCCCTTTAAGTTAGGCTCGTGGCTCGCGAGCCAATATATTTAATTAAAAAATAATATTTTAATTTTTATATATATAAATATTTTATTATTATATAATATTATATTTATTGATTTTTATATAAAATTAATAAAAAGTAATATTTTTATAATATATATTTAATAAATATATATTATTATATATAAAAATATATTAAATTATTTAAAAAAACTAATTCTTAATTAAAAATAATATAATACCCATTTGGCTCGAGCCGAGCCGAGCGAGCCTCGAGCCGAGATCGAGCCAGGGGGGAAAAAAAAAACCAAGGCTCGGTTCGGCTCAGCTCATTTGCATCCCTACTTGTGTGTTGATTGGTGGATGCATGTTGATTGTCAATTGCCTGTGCACTTGATCCGTGTTTTCTAGTCACTTGTTCAGGTTTTGGAAGCCTTACTGGCACGTCGCCGGTTCTTCATTTGATCAGGGAGTTTTCTTGAACTTTACCTCTTTAATTTGCATCAGGGCATTGCAAAGTTTAAGTGTGGGGGAGAAAGTGCATGCTTGCTAGGAGTTTCTATTGAATATTTGCATGATTAGATGTAGTTTCACTTGTGATTTGCTAAAAATCGAGTAATTTTGAAAAAATTTTAAAATTTTCCCTCGTTTTGAACTTTTTCTTTGAAGTTTGATTGTTGAGTGTTTGCTAGAATGAGTTAGGTTGTTTGAATCTAGGAAAATTGCATGAGATTTGATGATTTAGTGTGTTAGTATACCCATACATTTTGAGCACTTTTGAACGTTATAGTGTACTTTGCTTAGAAAGATGAGTTGATGATTTCCGAATGAGTCTAAGATTTGATTATGATGCATTTTAGTCCTATTGAGGCGAAATTTTGAATTAATGAAAGATTAAGGAAGTGAAGTAGGCATTCGTTGTTGGAGGATTTTAAGCTTTTCAATTTAGCCGTTTTTCACTAAATAACGTAATCTTATTGACCCCGCTGAGCCTAATTGTTGTGCAAAGATTTTTGTAGCCACACTATAAGCCAATGCACAACAATGAAACACCTACCTTGATAATTTTTACACCAAGGCTTGCTCGTTTGATTTTTATGGTAATTTTCTATCTTTTGACCCCTTTTGATTGTTCTTGTGATTGAATTTGAGAGATTATTGTAGAGAAAGAAAAAGAAAAAGAATGAGAAAAGTGTGAGGAAGATAAGAGGAAAAAAAAGAGAAGAAAGAGCAAAGGAAAATAGAATTATGCGAAGTGTGAAATTTAGTGTGTAGAATACAATTGAAGAATTTGGGGGGATTTTCGTGTTTAATGGCGAAATTGAAGTGCCTTGAATTTAAAAAATTGAATGATGTAAGCTTAGTAAGTAGTCACTTGATCCAAATTTCCATAACCTTACCCTAAGCCTACATTACAAGCTCGGAAGACCTACCGATTCTAAGTCTTGATTTAATTCCATTAGTGGAAATAGGTGCGAAGAGTGTATTCTGAAGTTGATGATTAGAACTTAGGAGGGAATTGTGAATTTGTCATTCTAATCTTTGTACATTATTTCGTTTGATTCACACACTACACAAGGGTATACTTTTCATACTAAGTCTTGATGATCTTATGTTTATGATTACTTGATTAGATAAGTTAGACTTGTTTAGGCGAAGGTTTGATGATTGCTTTGAGGAGCAGGTTTGATGAGGATGTGTTTTCTTAATTTCCGTATTACTCGGGGTCGAGCAATATCCAAGTGTGGGGGATTTTTTTTGTGTAGAAATTGCATGGTTTTGAGTGTAATTTGATTATATTTTTGTTCCGTTTGATGCGTTTATGTATGTATTTTCCTCCGTTTAGGTAATTTTAGAGTTGGAGATGAGAAACGGCGAAGCGAAGTAATTTCACACATTTTTGGAGGAGAATGGGGTAACTCCCGTTACCACTTAGGAGTTCAATTGTTGTAACCCCCGTTACAAGACACAGGAGTGGAGCTTTGGCGAGAGAGGAGGGGTAAAACCCGTTACCTCTGTGCAGAAGGAAAGTGGTAACGCCCGTTACCACTTATAAAAACGTTACTGCGATTTCACCAGTAACTGGGCATTAACAATAATGGTACATGGAGAGGTAACGCCCGTTACCTAGGGCGGCTAGAATTATTTGGGTTGCTATATTAGTGCATTTTGGAGTCCTTTTGGAGAAAGCTTTTCTTCCAGGTCGTGACCTAGGGTTTGGAGAGAAGACAATGTTTTTCAGAAGTTTTTAGAGAATTCGAGAAGACAGAAGGATTGAATTCTTAGAATGATCTTTGGTTTTATTGTTGCTTTAATTTACAAACTAATTCCTTTGAGTTTAGTTTTGATTAGTTTTCGTATGTTAGATTCGTTTTTAGATAGCACTGAATGTTCATGCTTTTGTTTTTGAGACTTTGTTCAGAATTGATGAATATGATTTATTTTAATGCAATTTCCTTTAGTTTTATGAGTTTTGTTTTAATTATGAGTAGCTAATTCTCTAAGGCTAGGGGGAGTGATGATGATTGCATGATAGATGTTCGATATGATGCTTGAATGACTTGTGTTAATTCTTAGTTTAAATACAGGTTTGAATTGACTTGAGATAGCCTGATCACCCTTAGCATGTGTCCTAATTGCCTATAGATCGAAAGAGTGATGGTAATTTAGATGGTTTTCATAACTTGTAAGTTGTAGGATACAAAGAGATTTGGTCCTAGCTTATACAACAGTAATCTTATTCCATGCCGAGCCGCTAGAATATTGAATTGCACTAGTCTTGTTCCTATGGTTTAATTAACTATTGGTGATTGCGAGAGCAACATTGAACACTAATTAAGCACTTGGTTACACCTTGAGAGAGGGTAATACAAATATAAGTGACTAGGTTATAGAATTGCACTTGTCTGATAAATATCATATTGACTCTTGATTGTATGATTCATTACTTTTCCCCTGCCTATTTAGTTTACTGAAGATACTTCTTGTATTTTAGTATTACTTGCATTTGTTTCTAGTTAATTGTTATTTATGCTTTATTAGATTAATAGATAACAAACACCAATTGCTTTTCGTTTGGTCTTCAGATTAGAGAAGGATATAGATAGTGATTGATTTCCCTTCCCTGTGGGTTCGATCCTATTGTGCTACGCGTATGTCAGTGTACACTTGCACGATTGGTTTTTAACTGTAGTAAAATCCTACAACACCCACACCATAACATACACCAAAACACACACATGCCAAAACTCGACCGATACTCGACGAAATTCGACGACCGAATAATCAAAATTGACGAGCTCGACGAGGTGAACACAATGGTACAAGAATCGGGACCTGAATCAGAGTGGTGACAGAGCGGCGACGGACTGAAGGTGGCAGAAATCGACCCGCCACTTCGCCTAAGATTCCGGGATGAAAAATGACGGGGATGGTACGGGTTTGGAATGCCTCTTCCCCGCTCAACGTTCAGTGGTGGTGGCGTGTCCCGAAACTCGGTTAAGCCGGAGATATCTGGACTTGTAGGCGGCGGAGGTTGGGCCGCGATCTTTCCGACGGGCGCGCGGCAATTTCTGGTGGCCAAATCGGACTATCACCATCCGGGTCTGGAGCGTCAAATCCCGGAGATCATTTCCGCGTTGGAGGCGTGGCCAATGGGGCTACAGTGGTGGCACACATGCCGCTGGAAGTTCCACGGCGGTAGCGCGTGTACTGTAGCGGTGGTGATTCCGCCGTCTCCGATGGCTTTTTCTGAGGAGCTTTGGTGGTTTCTTAGGTTTTTGGACCTCCTGATCTCATTTTTTGCCTCGGTTTGGCCAGAATCGTGGTGTAGGTGGTGGTTTTGGCCATGGCAGCGGCGGCAGAAACTTCGACGGCTATCAGAAGCCTTTTCCGGTGGTCTTTTGGCGACGGTCCCTTCATGAAAGTTGTTCAGCACAACGAGATCTATCTTTTTCCATTCGCCCGACTCAAAATTTGGCCGATTTGTTGGCGGCACCTGGCGGTCAATGCCGGTCAATGCTCCGACTTCTTTTTTCGGCAATTGAGTTAGGGGTTTCGAAGTACTCGACGAGGCCTTTCCAACGGTATGTTCGGATTTAATTTCGTTTCCTGACTTTTGGGATTTAATTGTTGAATTGGAGCGGTTTTTTCTTATCTAAATCCGGTGGGTTCCGTATTTCCAGAAATTGACTGAGGGCTTTTGTCGAGCATGCTGAGACGTGCGATTCGCCATTCACAGGGAATTTTTCGGCCACCGGAGGTGGTGATCCTGCTGCTGCAAGTGGCGGTTCCCTTTCGTCGTGGTGAGTCCAACGCTACTTTTCGTTCATCAATCGAATGCCCGGTTGATTTTTTATGAATTATTTTGTGTAATTGGAATAAATGAATTTAATTGTTTTAAACGCAATAAATTATTTATTGTTGTAATTGTCGATCTATATGTATTCCAATGTATATGAAATCATATATTGAATGAAATATGAAATGTATTGATATTTTGATTTGCAATTTAAACCTCAATATGTCGAATTTGTGCTATTTATTTAACTTGAAAGGGGTGTTGGTGTAATTTTCGAATAATATGAAATTGTATGATTTGAATTACTTAAACCTCCTCAATTAAGAACGAGCATACTATTGATATTGGGGCCGATGAGTGGTTTTCGGAGGTGGAGGATCAATTCGAAGTATGGTCATGCAACCCTCAAGATATGGCACGTCTTGCTTCTTTTCTTCTTCAAAGACTTCGAATTGGAATTCGAGATAAAAATCGAAAATGGAGGTATTTACATTTATGGCATGTGCACCCATAACATATTTAATTTTGTAATTAAGCTTCCCTACTTGTCATGATTGTAATGTGTAGCATTCTTACGTGCTTGTGAGATGATTATGAGATGCACATCATTGTCATATTTAACCCCATGGTTAGAATAAGGGATGGATTAAGGATCTTCTCTAGAGATCAAGGTTGTCAGTGGTAGAGTGACACCAGGAATTTGATGAGAACAAAAACAGTTTGAGGAGTCTACAATTGGGATCGGAGATTGCAAATCGGAAGGTACTTTGAAGGCGGGTAGATTTCCCGAAGAGGGTAATAAGCCGAGAAATGAGCCCCCTACATTTTTTAGCATTATTCATATGGTTTAGATGGTGTCAAAGATGGGAATTTTGATCCACAAAAGCGGACCGTAAGGAAGGGCACAAAGGGATTTTATTAACGGCATGTGTAGCACCCCGCACAGTGGGTCGCCACATCCCCCGCACTAAAACCCAATTCACATACGAGATGGGAAGTCCATACATGAATCAAGCAGAGGCGAATGGGAGACAGACAGAGACATACCTAAGCTAGGTGGAACTTAAACCCTGACTTCAAAATCAAAACACAAAGAAAATGCAAAAGAAGCATTTAAAACAAAATAAATCATACAAGAACAGTTGACGGGTTCAACTAGCATAGATACCTATTCCCAAATTCAAACATAATTCATAAAATAACAGGTTCAATCTATCCCTAGAAGCAGGTCCCGAAATCAAATCATAACAAAGTAAATCGTACATGTATTCATACGACCTTACAATAAAACCAACATACTTAACCGAATACAAAGCGAATATGAGGACTCAAACATAAATGAAAGACTCGATAAGACAACCGACTCCAAGGACTTGACTCAAGCCGCCTAGCTTGAACTCCGAAGCAAGACCTGCAAGCAAAAAACATTGGGGAGGGAGAGGGTCAGTCACACTGACGGACTGAGGGGCTACACACACACACCTACATATAGGTAAGGAGAGCACAGCACATTAACATATAAGTGTTCATGAATCTGGGGGTATTTTTTGCACACCAAAACATTTGCACGAGATAATATATATATATAAGAGATAGCTTAACAAAACGAGGCTTAGCTTATATATTTCAATGCATACGTTCATATCAAAGCATAACTTATCAAATCATTTCATAACATGTTTTAATAGGTTAAAAGTATTCTAAATTTTACCTTAATTTAAGAATTTACCCTCGTTTCATGAACTATAACAAACCAACAGAGCGCTCGGTGGTTACGAGCATAGACTCCAACCTATCTCCTCAAAACATATCACATCAAATCAAAATAAAACAAAACAAATCATACCGTATCATAATCGACCATACCAACCTCTTCTTTGGGTGATGGTAGGGTTGCACGACACTAACCATGCATACAGTGAGGGTAGTGCAAGCTACTCCAAACCCTCAGGTTATCCATTTCTCCACCAACCTCTTGGTAGGTTCAGGAGTAATCCTTATCATATGGAGACTGTACTCAGGAGTAGATCCGACAACCCAATTACGTCCCTGGGCTCCTTACCTAGATCTCCGGGGCCCAATAGATAGACATATTCATATTCAAATTCGTATTTAGATCATATTCATAACCCGCTACAGATATACTTACCATATCATACATATATATATACGTACCATACGTTGCTACAACTATGCTCTGCTTACCTCTCCGTGTCACTTCCCGGTTCACCCTCCTAACGTGGGATGGGGCTCATGAGAGGCACACGGTGTGATGCATAATTTACTTACCTCTCCGTGTAGATTCCATAGCTTACCCTACGATCGCGATGTATGGCTCACGTGAGGCACATGGTTTAAAACATAGTGTAGCATTGACCAAAACATAACAAAACCAAAAGCAAGCGTAAATAGGCTCATACATAATGTTTCATACTTTCAAATCATATGGAAAATCATCAAATTACATAATCCGCACATATTTACTTATACTTAAGACTTATAAGTCGTATGTATTCGAAAATGAGCACGTTGCATTAGGGAATAACTATATCTAACCTCACCTTACACCGATGAAACCGTAACACGATTAATGATCCATCCCAAAATCAACACGGCTAATGAAACACCACCCCGGGTGTACCTAGACAAACTAAAGACAAAATGCAAGAGTTAGACTCAATAGTGAACCACATAGACGCATGGCTTATGCTTGAGCACTTAAGAGATGCAATCACGTAGGCAAAATTCATATTCATATCAATTACAAGCAAAAGAAGACATTGTATAGCTTAACATACTCAATTATACTCATAAAACAAGTTAAGAGATGTCCATGTTCACAATTAATGCATAACACATCATCTAAACACCTAACAAGGTACACATGCGATTCGTGCAAACAATTCACATTACTCAAGCAACATAAAATGCATATAAGAACAAATACATACACATAAACATGATATAATAAGTTAGAAACAAATTTGGAGGTGGAAAGGTACAAGAAAAACGGGATAAAATCACGAAAAGGGGGTTCCGAGTGAAATTAGGCCAAGGCTGATAGTTTTTCCGAAATGTACAAGCTATAGTAAAATGGGCATAACTTGAGTTTGAGAAATGATAATTGAGTTTTGTTTATTGGATAAGAAACTAGACAGATAGGGCTTTTCAAAGGCGTATGGCTCGAATTGTGGTTCAAAGCGATCCGAAATTGGAGAAGGTTTGAAGTTGAACAAAAGCAGGATTTTAGGTAAGTGGTGACACAAAATTAACATGGTTATATCTCACAAACCAGAACGAATTTTAACGTGATTCCGAAAATACTCTACACTCAAAGAGGTTTCTACAGTTGAAATTTCAGGCCAAACGGAGCACAAACAAAGTCTACACGCCCGTGTCAAAATTGGTCTATGAAGCTGCATGGCCGTGTTGAAGTAAATTTTTTCCAATTTTGAAACTTTGGACACGGTCGTGTTGGGAATGAGCTATGGCTCAACACATCCGTGTTGGGTCACCTTCTTCAAAAAAAAAAACATCAAATTAGCAGCATATCAACGGGGGTGGTTCCAAAACCACCCAAAGTCGGATTCCAACCCCAAAAACACCTCAAAACACCTCAAGACATGGTATATTACATGTATAACACATTGGTAGCAATTTAAATCCATGAATTAAGCTATAAAATGAGATGCCATTAAAACACATTAAACTCAATTAATGGAGTTTCAAGAAATATGAAAGCAACGATCAAAATCCTAACAAATAATCGACAAGAACGTTCACGGGAGCAACATACTTCAACCTCGGAGCAAATAATTCAAGAATGGAGATACGGGAGCAAATTTTCACATTTAGTCACTATTCATCATCTTCTACAAGAGCAAGAAAACAAGAAAGAAAAACGAGATTTATTCGGATAGATCGGGCGAGAAATGGAGTCGTAAATTGAGCTCAAAGGTTGGGGTGGAAAAACCCTTTTTCTTCTCTTCTCCATTCCTTCTTGAAACGTGTAGATGAAAATGAGAGAGAAAAGGGAGTGGTTCGGTCTATAAGGCCAAGAAAAACCAGTTCGGTTCAGTTCAAGATGGGTTCGATTCAATCGGTTAAAATTTAAATCAGTAGAGGATTCAAACGGCTTCAGAAAAATGTGAGGCTTATTCCGTTGGACCCGAATCATCGAAACGAATCCAATGGTGAATTTGGAATTCAAATCTGAATCCCAGAGCTCAAGTTAGCGGAAGAACGGCTCAAAAATCCTAATAACGATTATGTCCCTAAACTTCAATTAAATGGACTATTGAGTCCAATCACATAATAATTAAGTTTTAGGGCAACAAATAACTTGAAATAAAATTCATGTTGACACGTAGAGCATGCGACGTCACGTATTTCACATATTTTCAATTAAAATAATTAAATTACATAATTAAACTCTCTCGTGACATCATACATTGATTGCCAAAGAGATGGGGCGTCACAATCTCCCCCTTTAAAAGAACCTGGTCCCCAAGTTCTACCGCTCAAGTTAAACTATGAGCAACTCTCCTGTATTCACCCAAGTTCGGGGTTCGCGACATCCCAACAAGAATTTACCCGACAAAGGTCTTCAAGCACAAAGGGGTTCAATCGTTTACTTCAAGCTCCGAAGTAGTGGCTCAAATCTCCAATTCAATCCGGTCATTAAATTGCTCGGTCGACTCGCACAACAAAGAGGGTCTAACGTAGATTCATCTCTCGTCATTTGAGTTCATTTGAGTTAACTCTTGAGCTCGGTGTTTCTCGATTAGCATAGTTAACGAACTCACGCCGCTCCACAACCAAGATCTAACCGAATCTCTTCCTTGTGAACGATCTAAGGTTCAAAATGTCTAACATCCGAACCTTCTTCGCAAACCATCAAAATCCTTCATAGAGGTTTGTTGATGTGACACCCCATTCGTTCGTACGTACAAGTTCATGCCACGTGTAAGTTTAATTTCCGTATTTGTAATTATTTATACTTTATTTGATATTATTACATTTGAATTATGCTTCCTTATTCAATTCATATGTGAATTATTTGAAATATTTGATACGTGTTTACCCTACTTGAACGTTCGATTCGATTACTTGAATTTCGAGAATTTGTTAAGTATGGAATTTCAAACTGAGCATGCCTACTTCGTGTATAAGTGAATTATATTATTTTCGGATTTATTTGCATGATTTATATGTATTTTGGACTTGTTTGTTCTTTAGATGGCTCAATTGAATTGTTTTTCTAACTTTTGAGCCAATTTGCAACTTGGCCATTATTGAGTCGGTAATTCGTAACTTGAGCTCGGGGAACTCAGATTTGAGTTCCATCTTTGTCATTGGACTCAAATCGATGATTTGGAGGCGATGGAACAAGCCTTGTAACTTTTCAATGCCGTTTTGACCCCCAACGATGCAAATTTCGACTCACGTACCTCTAACGCACCTATGACCTAATTATGAGCTACCAACCCTAGACTTATCCTCTCCTTGACTTTTATCACAACCAAAATCAGCCATTTTCCTTCCCCAACCCCTGATAGTTCAAACCACAAGAGAGAGAAGGAAGAAAGAAGAAACTCCAAGTTCATTCCTCCATTGATGAACCTTTGAGCTCAAGTCTTAAGCCTTTCTTGCTCCATTTCTTCAAGGTAAGTGTGTAATTGAGCTCTCCATGTTCTTATGCATCTATCTCTCCATTTGAATCATGTTTTATGTTAGGATTCCATGGTATTTGGCATGCTTGATGAATAGTTAAGGTATGTGGAGAAATTGGAAGAATATGCTCATCTTTTGCCGGTTTGTTACATGAGTTTAGATGGTTGATTTGCATGATCTTATGCTTGAATTTAGAGTGTTTTTTATGTCTATATGTGCTGCTTTGTTGCCCCTCCTTCCACCCCCTAGAAACAACCCTGCTGCTGCTCCTTTTCACACCCAGAATAACTCCCCGGGCGGGGAGTTTTTGTACTAAGAAATCCCCGGGCGGTTACTTTAGTGCAGAAAGTTTCTGCATTGTTTTCCCCGACCGGGTAAATTTTTGCCTTGCTTTTCCCCGGCTGGGTATCCCTTCATCCAAACTCCGTTTGATCTGATTTTCGGAAACGATCAACCTCTTTGAGTCTAGAACACTATACAATTCGAATCACTTCAAAATTCATTCTAGATTGTGAGATATAACCGTTTTATTTTGGTGTCGCCACTTCACCGGAATTCTGCACTCATTCAACTTCAAACCTCCGCCATTTTTGGATGCCTTTGAACCACGATTTGTGCCATATACCATTTGAAAGATCTATGTGTCTAGTTTCATTTCCAAGAACAAAACTCAATTCCCATTCCTGAAACTCAAGATATTCCCGTTTTTGTACAGCTTGTCCATTTCGGTAAAACTGTCAGCTTAGGCCTATTTTCACTCAAAGCCCTATTTTGTTCTTTTATTCCATTTTTTTCGTATATTTCGACCTCTGAAATTGATCCTAACATGTTAATATGTTGCAATATGTTGTGTTCCATTAATTATTTTAAGTTTATGACTTCGTTTGTTAGGTGTAATTGTGACTTGAATTCATGACCGTTATATGAAACATTTAACGCTTTCTTGCATCTCTTGCTCTTTCTTTGGACTTCAAGCTTACGAATGCATATGATATGCTATTATATCATATGTTATGAGTTTATTAATATGTTATGAGTTTATTAATATGATATGAGTTTACTTCTTGAATTCTTTATGGGATATTTGGTTATTTGCCCCGATGTGCCTAAGTATGAATGTATAGGAAGTGCATTGTATGCATTTGCATTCTTATACATCGCCATGCATCTAATTGGTTCATGATCGAGTCTAAGTCTTGAGTATGTGTTTTTTTGTCTCAGATGTCGGATTCACCATTTAGCTTCTTCTTAGTCTTCAACGATCCTCCATGAGCACTTTTGGCAAAAGGTGAGGTTTAGGTTTGTTTCTTTTTAGTTAATACGACCTACAACCCTACGTGCTCGTTTTCAAGCCAGCATGTAACTATACTATTATATTTACATAATAGATATGTGTTTATAAGATACATTTATGATCTTGTTATAAGCTTAAATGGTTTTAAACTATATGTACGAGCATATGTGAGCTTGAAATTGTTTTGCAACAAGGCTATGCTCCAAACCATGTGTCTTCGTGCAAGTTTTGCTCTTCTTCAACATGCTATGATGTAGGATGACACGAAGAGGTACGTTAAAATCATAGGCCAAGTTGCAAGGTAAGGTATGCTAAGGTATGTAAGTTTGTTACGTTCTAAGTATGATATGTTGCGAGTGATGATCTGTTAAGTTATGTTCAGATTTGTTAGGCCCCGGGAATTATGGGTAAGGACGCCCGGGACGGCTAGGGCCATCAGGTTAAGCCTGTGCACGATTCCCTTTTGAAGTACTAACGCGTGACTTTAGGAGGTTGAGGAGGCGTGGTGCTTCAAGCACAATGTGGGTTAGCTACCCCTTGTGCATTGGTAAGAGTAGTGAGGGTTTACTCCCCGAACTACATGTTGTTAGGGTTGGATTGGTTTATGATTTGTGATTTCTGTTTTAATATGTCTGTTAATAACTGGGGAGTTAGAGTAAGACCCGTACTCCCCGGGTATAAGAATTCAATAAGATTTGTTGATTATGAAACGGGATAGGACCTTTCTTTTAAGCTATGTTTGATTTTGATGTGAATATGTACAAGTTTGATTCGAAAATTATTTTGGTATGCAAAACCCTTTCCCGATTCATAGTCTTTTGTTTAATACGTGATTTGCTTTATATGTATCCGTGTGTGGGTGTACGTTAGCCCCCCTCAGTCGGTGGACTGACCCTCTCCTTTCAACTTCTTAGTTTGTAGGTTTTGGTTCGTGCTAGGTGGAGTCGTGAGTCGGTAGTTCTAGTCCCCTACTTGAGTTGCATTTCCAGTTTCATTCGGTCACATTTTGTATATGATTCGATTTTGATAATGGAACTATGTATATGTTATGCATTCGTTAATGAATTATGTATGAATTCTTGATTTTTATATCGGGGACAGACTTCTAGGGATAGTTGAACCCGCGTTTGTGGATTTATCTTCTTGATTTTGATGTATGCTTCCGCTTTCTGTGGTTTTTGCACGCTCTGGTCTTGTCTTAACTCCGCCTGGTTTAGCGAGTGCGTGTAGGTTCCCGTTCGCTTAGTCTTGGGCTCATGTATCGATTTCTTTCATATGTGGGTTCAGGTCTAGGTGCGGGGGATATGGTGGCTCGCCGCTCCGGGCGTTACAGTTGAATTCGTTACAATGCACGACCCTCATCTAACCGCGTGACAACGACACTCGCACTCTCAAGGCTACTCCTTAGAGCAACTAACAACCAACAATATTGGTACATATATAGCACAATTAAAGATGCATGATGCACATGATATGTATGTTAGATGTATTGTTCACCAAAACTCCTTGGTGCCTTCTCTTATGATTGAGCCTCGTAGATCAATATCTCCATCTTTTCAAAATCTCGTTGGCATAATCGGTGGCATGAGAGGAGCATCAATCCCTAACAAGTAAACACTAAATATGCATGCCGGGTTAACGTGCAATTGAAATGCATCACATAATTGCCACTCGAGCACAAAGTAAATCACCGATAATAATCACAACATACGGGCCAAATAATTACAAAAGTAAATATGATATGGATGCACATGCCATGGATGCAAGTACCTCTATCTCTGAGTTCATTTTGATCTCCCCTTCTAAGCCTTTGATCCCGTTTTCATTGTTTGTTAGCCCTTGATCGATCACAGTCGGAAACCTTGTGCTCCGATGACCCACAAGCGTAGCACCTCTTCAATCTATCCTGACACGCATCGTAAGTATGGTTGGTCCCTCCACAATGGGCACACGCTTGGGGTTCTTTCTTCGGCCTCGAAGGATTTCCGGTCTTATGCTTCTTTCCACGAATCTTCTTAGCTCGAGTACCATGTTGATGGGATCTTCCTTCCACTTGTAAATTGGAGCACAATCCCAACCCGAGTCTCGATCCCGATACCTCTTCTTCCTTACTTCTTGTAAAGCCTCCTTGAATTCATCCCGAAGGCCTTCCATGAAGTATCTAGCATTCATCCCGTCGTTGCCCGCAATCTGGGGCATATACACGCCCAACCTCTCGAATTCCTCGATATACGTCGAGACAGTTTTATTTTCTTGTTTTAGGGTGAGGAATTCCATCAACCTTCGTTCTTGTAGAACGGTCGGCGTGTACCTCTTCCTGAACTCCCGAACGAAAGCATCCCATGTTAATCATTCGCTCGTTGCCTCCAATTGGGAAACAACTCTTTTCCACCATTGTCTTGCTTGACCTTGTAGGAGTAACGTAGCAAGGAGGGTCATGTCTTCAGAATTGATTAGCATGCTTAGGAATTAAATTCATATGCTATAAATTCATAAATCAAAAGAATTCAAATCATATAAACACTTAGGGCATATTCTTGACATTTAAATCAAATATTTCATATAAAATCATATAAGTCATATAATAAAGAATAGATATCAAATAAATGCATCAAATAAATATGAAAATAAATGCAAATACAAAAAATAAAGTGACACGTGGAACGAACCTGTACGTATGGATAGAAGGGGTGTCACAGCTAGATTTTAACACATTCAATATATTAAAATATCAATTAATTAACTATTTTATTATAGGAATATTATTTGTTTAAATTCCTAAAACTAAAATATAATTTTTTTTTTATTTTATTTTTTTTTTTTTTATATTTGATCCATATTTAACTTGCACAAATCTCATTTTAATTGCGCATAAAATTTGCGTTTCTATAAGATTTTGTAGGGTTGGTATTGGGGGTGTAATAGTCCTTTTATTTTTTAAAGGGGTTTTCTATGAGTAGTACCTAAAAGTTAAAAAAATTCCCTTTAACTCCCCATTTTTAAAAAAGTTCCCATTTGCTCCCTAGATGACAGGCCAAATTCCCTTTAACTCCCTATGGCTGTATAAAAATTCAAAAATCGCGTACCCGAACCCCGAAATCACGTACTTAAATGCCCAAATGATGTATTTAACTCCCTACCCAAATACATCATTTGGGTATTTAAGTACGTGATTTCGGGGTTCGGGTACGCGATTCTTGAATTTTTATGCAACCTTCCAAAAAAACAAGGAGTAAAGAGGAATTTTGATTTTCATCTAGGGAGTTCAGAGGAACTTTTTTAAAAGTGTGGAGTAAAGAGGAATTTGAATTCCCATATGGGAATTTTTCGGGAATTTCCCGTTTTTTAAAAATATTTTTTTCAAATGTCAAAGGTATTCGTGTATTTTTGCATTTTCTATCAAGACGTGAGGTAGAAACCAAAATTTAGGAACTACATGGTAATAATCGAAAAAATAAAACCGATTTATAATTAGGCCAAACATAGAATGCAATTCACCCTAGATAAATAAAACAAAAGGAACACTTATTCTTGAAACTTGGAAAGTGCATTCATGCGCGTAGTGATTTTAGTCGTGTTGTTTATTGCTAATGTTTATTAGGTATCTTGCAAATGCTTTGGGACTTGATTACTCTTTCTAATGGCGTTGAGAATCCATTTCCATGAAATTACAAATTCACACCTTCACAAAGAAGGTTTGATACTAAACCCCCACAATGAAGAACAAACGAATTAGAAGGCCCTCCCTCCAAATTTGCAAAACTTAATGAAAAAACGAAAGGAAAAGAGGTCCTGATTTTCCTGCCTACAACAAGTTTACACCAGCAACTACAAAAATTTCCTATTCTTAGAAACATTTCTCCTAACCATTTTTAAGCCTTGAATGAACATCAGCAAACTTCTTGCCAATTAACACGTCCATTTCCCCTCACTGCTGAGAATGAATAATTCTCTAGACCCAGAAGTTGTGTCATCCTCCAATTTTCCACATGCTTGAAAGAAACATCAGCTGATAATCAATTCGCCATTCCACACTTTGAAACTGTCAAAGCCTATTTTGGCACATGCTTAAAGGTACTTCCCCGAGGACTTCCAAATTCTTCCTTCAAGGGACACTACCATAACAGTAACATCATCATGGTACTTCCGACGGTCACCTTGTGGAATATCCAGAAGCTCATGAAAATCCATTCCTGCAAACAAATAAGAATACAGTTCAGAAAGGACAAAGCAGACACAATAACCCGTTCTGAGAACTAATAATGAAAGGGCAATTCTAGAAACTATAGGGGAGGAGAATAATAAATAAAAGTAAAACAACTTCCAATTCTAGCACTCTCATATGCGTCAAACTGAAGAACTTGCAATCCAGAGAGTTTCTAATAATAACTTTGTGTATAGTTATACAAAAAAAAAAACCTATCGAGTCAAAATCATTAGGCCTACTTATCATAGAATGCAGAATACATTCACAAATTTTGTACAGGATTCTGGGATTCACACAAAATGAGCATGCCCAAAATTCAGAAAAGCCAATTAGCTGGCCCAGAAACAGGTCATATTCATCAGAGGAAGAGTATAATCTGATGTTTTTGAAGTTCAATATTTCTGTGGTTGATTGCTGAACTATATATTTTGTACAGAAAGAACACTAAAGTAGTATGAACACTGACAGTCATATGGGAACACTTTTTCTTTTTTCTTTTTTTTTTTTTTTTTTTGACAATTCACATTGGAACACTCCTAAATATGAAGTATTATACCTTATGTTTTCGAAGTTCAATAGTTCCATGCTACAAAAAGCTTCTTTTAGTCTTAACTAATTTGTTATCATTTGTAGGAAACAACAAACAAAGGCCAGATAAGGTATGTAATTAAGGATCACATCCTTTTCTCTTACATTCATTTTCACCTACAAGAGAAAGGAAAATTGCTATTTTAATTCCATTGCAAGGGAAGGACCACAGCACAAACTTATAATTTCTCAACATGAAAAACACTATATTTCCCATGCTTCTAACCTGTTCTCTTCAGTTTCTATACAAGCATTGAGACAGAAAATTCCTAAAGAGGTTTATGCCTCCCATGACATCAGTCATTTAGAGAATAGAGACCTTACTATGTTATATGGCTTGTAGTAATTTTTATAAGAGAACACAGCAAATTATGAACTCAACAAAAAAGACATTAGGGGCATTTAATAAAAGAGATCCCTTGCATTTCGACCATCCACCAATGTAAATAGACACTACTGAGCACTGACTGCACAAGATTTAGCTGACAGCAGGACTGTCTTGACTCTAACTTCAGATAGAGTAGCTGTTTTTCTCTTAATAGAACAGTTAAAGGTAGGTAATACAAACATCTCCTAGAAAAAGATTTTAAGGTCAAAATTTACCAGCCTTTCTGGCAGCACGGAATAGCAGCTCCTCTATCAAGTGCTGTGCAGGGTCTCCATCAGGGAACCGCTCCATAAAGTTCTGCACATGGGAAACCACCTCTTCGTTGGTAAAGTACTGATACAAACCATCAGACGAAAGAACTAGAAACTGGTCTCTGGGACAAAGTTTGTGGTGGCGAAGAGAAGGCGAACACGATATGTATGGTGCAGTTCCGATATAATCATTCCGAAACATTTCTAACAAGGCATCATTCCATTTATGCTGCATCAACATGCACCATACATTATTAGAAGCTAGCAATTTGCAGCTGAAAAATTCAAGAACTCCGCAAAGTACATTGCAGATGTTAAAAGTACTATAAATTTCATTTTAAATTTCATTTAAGAAACCAAACAGCAATGTTGTAACCACAAAGAAGGTACCAGGGAAACAAAACACTGATGAAGTGGTATTGAAGTTAAAGACACATAGGCATGCACAGTTTACAGACTAAAAATAATTCTGTCATCTTTTAGAAATGCTTAATCCAGACTGTCTCCAACTGATGCACTAAATCAACTTTTAGTACCACCAAAGAGGGAAAAACTAAACAAGACATGATCAAGATAATCAATGATAAAGATATGAAGTTTCTTAATCTTCGAAGTTCGAACTCAAGAATTCAAAACAACTTAAATAAACTACAAAACACAACAGGAAGCAAAATCCAGTAAAGACGATTGATTAAAATTCAAAGATCATACAATTACAAAAGATATAATCTCCAGGCAACTAAAAATTCATTATATGGCCAAGGTTGGGATGCGACTGACACGAACATATAACAAAGGGGTAGAGACAAAGCATTTACACATAAATGTAAGTTTGACAGCAACTAATGATTCAAAGAACAGACCTGTTTCAGGAATCCAGCCCCAAATGCACGGGTAACTTTAAGACGTCCTTTAACTCTGTCATTCACTATACAATTGCTGTCATCTGGGTGCTCATTCTTGATTCTAATAACTTCCTGGAAATGAAAATTTACAATACAACTGATAAGCAAAAGGCTAAAAGCTGGAAAGCAAAAAGCTAAAAGAGGAGGGTGATGGAATAAGGGAAAAAAAGTATTTAGAGGCTAGATAAGCAACACAGCAAGATAAATATTTAGATGCTGTTTTCAGCAATAGTTAAGCCAAAAAGATTCTAGAAGACGGAATTTTACAGAAACTATTTTCTCCAAGTTTTAAATTTCTATGATGCCTTCCACCAGAATCAATAGATACAAGACTTCCATTTACATTCAAATTATACTAAATCCTTAAGATTCCAAACATAAGCATTACCACAGCTTCTATGGAGATCTACCACATATTTTACCATGGAATTTTCCATATACTAAGAGAAGGTCTAGAGACCTACGACATAGATACTGTCCAAAACATATACATCTTACAATCCCCATTATCTTTTCTATTTTTTTAAGTTGCATGTTATAGCCAAAGATGCATATACATATAAAGGACCCTTTTGCTGACATGCAGATAATTGGACAGAAAAATGACCGCACGGCTGAAAAGATGAGACTAGGTGAGAATTTTAGCATTCTTGTGGCTGCATATATATTCAATATCTTGTCATCACTACATTCAATGCCTTAGTATACTATTTTTGGCTAAGGAATAATCTCACTTGGTCCGGCGACTAATTTGACATTGACTAATTATAACCAGAAATCTGCGGCAGCTAAAAGTTGCAATCATGTTTTAAGACTAACAAATCAAGGTCAAAGGCTAATTAATCGATAGCAAGAACTAGTTTAGAAGCCCACTTAAAAGAAGATGTAAGGAAGTCCAAACCCAACTTGACTACAGTTTTCAACTCGTTGACCAAACTCACTTTATAACCAGTAATAATCTCACTTGGTCAGATGACGATTTTGGCATTGACTATTATAACCAGAAATCCTTCAGATACAACTGTGGATGCTTAAAAATTACAATCATGTGTTAATACTAATAAATTAAGGTTAAAGGCTAATTAACCGATGGCAAGAACTAGTTTAGAAGCCCACTCAAAAGAGGATGTAACCACATTATTCTCATGGGGAATCTGACTTGGCGAGTAAAAGAAAGATCGACAATGTAACCACACAGGGAGAGCCATAAGAGTTCTATTTACCAACCTATCTGGATGAATATGTTTTAACCTGTGCCCGATTCAAACTAGTAAGAAGTTTACTTGCTTAACATAGCTTACATAGTAAGCCATTTCTGTTCTATTCCATAGCGCACCCTCTAATGCATCTTGCTTAATGAGCTTATCATACACCATTTTCTAAGAATTGCTACTTGTTGAGATTGAATAACCAAGATGAATTTAATAGAGAAAGAACAAAAAGATGTAGCCACTTGGCCCATGTCCACAAAGAAAATGCCCAACAGGCTAAGATTCTTGGAGATTATACCGTGCATACAATATCCCCTAAAGTATAAAATTAAAGAGATCAATTATTACATCATTTGATATCCCTAATGGTGCAACTATTTATGATGCATTCTAATTTGATCTCAACACTCCCTTGCAAGTTAAGGATGAAATAATTTATTGCAGTGCAACTTAGAAACGAAGCTGCATCATGCAGCAGATAGAACCATAAATCGAAGTTCGTAACACAATAGTTCTACAGAGTGAGTATTGTGCATTTGACAGCGCAGAAGCATAGTCATGGTGCTTTAAATTTTGCATCGCCAACTCATTTCTGGTATGGCAAGTCAAAGAAGATCAGAAACATGGAGGTAAGTTTACAATGAGAATCCTGATGACCACACATAATCATCTCCGGAAGGAATGTACATTTATCAAAGGAAAAAGGACCAAGGCATTTCTCAACAATATGAAGTGATGACATGGAAGTCACCTACGCACAACCAGAAAGAAAGTTCTATAACAAAAAAGTCAATCCAGTCTTACTCGAAGTTTATATGCAATGTTAAATGTAGATGTAGTAAAAGTCAATTGCTTTTTTGAATTTAACATTGAATACAAGTTAAACTAGCAATAATTTACCAAATCGCGATAGACAGGAAATAAACAACAGCCATACACTAAATTAATACAAGAAATAATGAACAAATCAAATTTGACTAAGAGAAAAAGTGTGGGTGGAGAAGATACTTCTCATGTTAAAACTTCATCAGAATTGGCATCCTGAATTGTGTTTAGTACCATCATTAAAATGGTTAAATACGAAAAGGGTTTATATATGGAAAAGAAAAGAACCAGGAAGTAAACAATTGAGACAAACATTCTTTTACATTGCATAATTGTTTAACAATTCACTTATATAGAAAGAAAGGACATTTTGCAGGACGTTTAACGACAAACTTATATCTTTCTCCCATGGCAAGGTATCAGAACATAAAAACAGTGTTGGATTCATAGAAGACAAATTCTCCACTTCTCACTTCACTCCACATATCATTTCCATGTCTGGTTGAACCCAAACAACAAAATTATTCTATCCCTACCCAAGTTTGATAAGAAGAAAACGGCAAAATACTGTTAATGTGGGTATAGACATAATCAAACGGCAAAATACTGTTAATGTGGGTATAGACATAAAGGCAACTTCTAGATATGACATAAAGGCAACTTCTAGATATTACATCAGGAAAGGTCAGCAAGCATTAGTTTACTAACCAATGAAATAACTGCAGAAAATTACCTCTTCTATGCTTGTGCTATGGTCAGTTGACAATTGCAAGGCAGTCAAGCTCATCGGCTGACGAGCATGTGCTTCATTAACAACTTTACACTCCTCACCGACACCAGCAGACTCTTCAATTATACCCTCACTGTTAAAGCCGTCATCTCCAAGACCATGCGACTCAGTGGAACAGCTCACCTCTTTAGGCTCAAACTGTGCCACAATGGCTCGACTATCCCCAACATTCATCACATACACATCATCATCCCTCATCAAAGCAACCAACAAGCAAGAACCCATCAATGCAAGCTCTGGGTAACGATCAAGAAGCCTGTCAGTCATATCTAAGTATGCTTGCTCTGTCACTTCCAATGCTCTAGACATTGCACTTAAAACCAACTCCTGATCAACTAACCCTACCTTCCGCTTCCTACTAATTCTCTCCAGATCAACCTCGCCATCATCTGCTAAATTGTGCTCCCTCGTTTCCTCGACTGCTTTCTGTTTCCCGTCCAACCAAAATCTCCAAGGAAACAACCTGGTATTCTCCTTATCCTTATGCCTATTCAACAACCCATGTTTTAGTTTTGACAACAATAAAGACCTCCTACTCACTGCTGAACCAGCATTATTCACACTCAATGCATCATCAACTGAAAATGCAAATCTTTCAGAACCGGATAGATCAAGCCCATCTTCTGGATCGTCCTCCACTAAGTATTCCCATAATCTCCTCCTCCTAACTTCAATTTGCTCCCCTCCAAACATCACTTTCTTGACTAATTGTGATCCCACTTCGCCTTCTTTACTTTCATTAAGCTCATGATGATCGTCCATGTTAAGATCTGCTGGATGAGAATTCCTTGCAACATCTGAACTATCTGAAGCTGCAACTATATCCTCTTTGTCCCAAAACAAACCCTCTAATTCATTATACATGGCTTTGTACAAATGACTCATCAGAAACTCAGGGGCATCCGGTCCATTAAACCCATCATATATTCCAACAAACAGCCAACCTAACTCCTCTGAAACAACCACATGAACACGATCCTCGCCGGCTTTCCCTAAAGCCCATTGCACATTGCTCTCAGAGCCCATCTCTGATGCCTCTCTGCAGCTAACATCTCCAGCCTGATCTTTCCGGCCCCCTCCTCCACTAATGAAGTTCCTCACAGGCACTACAGAGAAGTTCCTGTACAAAGCCTTACGTATTCCTGAAATGCTCTTCTTCTTCCTTTTCTTTACATACATGCCACCAAGTGGAGCTGAAAATGGCACTCCCCCATTGTTATCACCAGCAGCAGCAGTGCTATCAAGCGGCCCAGAGAGCGCTCCACGTTCAATCGGCCCAGACATGAAGAATGCCCTCTCGAGCGGGCCAGACGGTGGCTCACCACCACGTGGGACCCGCTGCAAAGGTAAGGCACTAAACGAAGAAGTACTCTCAAACCCATCCAGCATAACGTTACTTCCACCAACCCTGGGAGCTCCAGCTGCATAACCCTTGTTGCTGCCGATATTGTTGCTGAGGGCATCGGTCCCATCATCACAGATTGAATCATCAAGCTGAAGGACAGTTATGGGAGTAGAAGTATTGGCACTCACCGAGGCTCCCGATATGGCTCGGAAACCGGTCTCCGGCGGTTTCGACGGCCTTGGATCGTCGAACCGAAGGGACTGAGATGGGGAAACGAACCGATCGGAGTGCGGCGGAGAGACGAATCGAGCGGAGGACCGGACGTAGCAGAACGAATGACCAAGGGTTTCGTCGAGTGGCGCATTCGCGGTGAAAATGACATCCGACTCCGACCGAGCCGGATTGAAACAAGGAAACACCTGCGAAAACCCCGCCCCCATCACATCCCACGATTCATCCCCTACTCCCAAAAACCCCAAACCAACAAATTCCAAATGCAAATTATTAGAAGAGAATGATTATTCAAGTGAATGAAACCCCAAAGCAAAAAACCCAACCCACTCTTTCTCTCTCTTAGTGTACCACCGTTGTTCTTTCAGAGTGTTAGATGAACTAAAAGGGGAAAATTTTATAGCAGCGAGAAGGTAGAGAAGGTAGTAGTAGTTGTTGTTCTCTTTCGTTTCTCTCGAGTCAGAGAACTGAGACTACAGTTTAGAGAGAGAGTGTGTTGCTGGGTTAGAATCCCCTGCTTCTTAGCAATATGTTTGATGTTGTTTTGGTTTGTACTCCATCGATTGAAATAATGCAATTTTAGTATTATAGATCTCGTATCAAATATAAAATTGGTTACTTTTTCAGTTTTTGTAATGGTAAGTAAAAATGTAAAATCGATGCTTTTCATTTCATTCTTAGCTATTTTTATATCACATAAAACTATAAATTAAAATTGAGTGTCCTAATAGTGCGATATAAAAATTAAAAAAAAAAAAAAGAAAAAAAAGGTTGTAAGGCAGTGCGAAGTAGGAGATTGTGGCAAGTGAGGTGAGAGAAAAGAGAGGGAGAGGCATTTGAAAATATTTTAGTTGGAGGGTGCTGACCTAGCAACGCTTTCAGTGTTTTTCAAAATTTTGGAGGGTTTGGGCCCCACCTAAAGAAAAAAGAGCCAGGTGGTGGATTTTCTTTCCAATTTTTGCGTATGGACGATTTTAGACATAACAAGTTTTCGAAATGACAAATCAGTCATCCTCCGATTCTCTTTTTTAATTCTTGTAGCCAAAGGAGTAGGTCAACGTGGGAGAATCCACGCTACTTTTTCTCCCTTCTCTTTCATTTACAATTATTATTTATTTATTTTTATAGTTTGTTTTTTCTTTTGTCGTTTATACGGTGGGTCTTGGGTCTTGACTCTTTCTGTCCGGGCACCCAAAGGTCCAAATATGCTGCTGCTCTGCTTTTTGGTCAGCTTACTTCTTTACTCTTTAGGGTAGATATTTGTATAAACTATATATGTAAATTGTAAACTTAAAATATTAAAAGGAAATAATGTAATTAAAAATCCTTTCTGTTTAAAAATAAATTATCAATAAAAAGGGCAAATTAAACATCACAGAAGGAAAACTTATAGAAAATCCCACCTCATGAGAAAAGAAGGGGAAAACAAAAAGTTAATAGAACAACAATTTGAATTTAAGTTCTAGAAAGCAATAAAAAAATTCTACTTCACATACAATAGATCACCTAGAGCAAAAATATCATTATCAAAATTAATTGGATTAAAATTGTAGCACCCCAAGCGGTGGACAGTGGCGGAGGCACTTGGCTTTGAGGGGGTACAATTGACCCCCCTCAAAAAAAAAATTTTTTTTTTTATTATGTATATATAAATTTATATTTGTGTATTGTGCATGTAATTTTTTTGTATTTTTTCATTATTGACCCCCCTCAATAAAATTAAAATTAATACTAGTGAGGGTCAACATAATAAACTAATAATAATTGAGATAAAAAATATAAAATAAGAATAATTGTGATAAAAAAAAAAAAAATATATATATATATATATATATATATATATACTAAGTTTGTATTTTTTCTTTGGCCCATTACCCTTTGGGCTATATATATATATATAGCCCAAAGGGTAATGGGCCAAAGAAAAAATACAAACTTAATATACTAGTGGATGGGCCAAAGAAAAAAGTACAAACTCAATATACTAATGGATGGGCCAAAGAAAAAACTCCAAAAAAAAAAATAGAAAGAGCCCACTTAGCACCCAAATTAAAACCAAAAAATATTAAAGTCTTGAATTTAGAAAGGGAGCCAAAACCCTGCACACGAGAAATTGAGAAATTTAGTCCCCCAATAGTAGCACGCACCAGAAATTTTGAAAGGGAGCCAAAACCCAATAGTAGCACGCACCAGAAATTTGTTCTTGACATCAAGGTAACTTTATAATTATTAGTTTGTTTACATGTATTTTGGTTCTTTTTCTTTTAATAATTAATTATATTTTTTTTATCTTTTATGTAGGGTTTGTTTATCAATTATCAATATGGATAAGTTTCTTATTAGAAAGCCAAAAGATTCAATTCAATCAGTTCCAACTCCTCAAGAAAGCCAAAAGAACAAGAGGATACGAATCGAATTGAGCGAGCTTCCAAGTGATCCGGGATTAAGAAAAAAAAATTTCGAATATGATCCAAATCAACAAGATGAAATTAGAAGAGCTTACCTCCAAAGAGGACCTTGTCAACCACGTAAGCATAAGTTTCCACAAAGAAATATCGGTAATGTTATGCGTCGTTTTAATCCCGAGTGGTTTAATACTTATGGTAGTTGGTTAGAGTATAGCATAAAAGAGGATGCCGCATATTGCTTGTTTTGTTATTTGTTCAAACAAGATGCTGGAAAACAAGGTGGGGGTGAATCTTTTGTTGGTATTGGCTTTAAAGCTTGGAATAAGATAGATGGGTTTAAGAAACATGTTGGAGGAACTAACAGTGCACACAATCAAGCTTGGAAAAAGTGTTCTGATTTGATGAAACAAGACCAACATATTTATTTTGCTTTTAATAAGCAAAGCGATGAGTTGAAGAAGGAATATCGTATTAAGCTACTTGCATCAATTGATTGTATTAGATTTCTCTTACGGCAAGGTTTAGCTTTTCGTGGTCATGATGAATCAGAAAATTCAAGTAACAAAGGTAATTTTATTGAACTTCTTAACTTTCTTGCCAATCATAATGAAGTCATAAATGAGGTTGTTGTTGGAAGGATTCAAAAGAATTTGAAATTGACATCACCTGATATTCAGAAAGATATTGTGAGTGCTGCTGCAACTGAAACAATTAATGCAATTATTAAGGAACTTGGTGATGAGTGTTTTGGGATATTAGTAGATGAATCTCGAGATTTGTCTGGTAAAGAGCAAATGGCACTGGTTTTGCGTTATGTTGATCAGAGGGGATTTATCATAGAAAGAATACTTGGAATTGCACATGTTACAGAAACTAATGCATTATCACTTAAGGGTGCAATTGAGAATTTGCTTTCCAAGTTCGGTCTTAGTTTATCAAGAGTACGTGGACAAGGGTATGATGGTGCAAGTAATATGCGGGGAGAATTCAATGGTCTTAAAAGTTTGATTATGAATGAAAATCCAGAGGCACACTACATTCATTGTTTTGCTCATCAGCTTCAGCTGACTCTCGTAGCAGTTGCTAAAAATCATGTTGACATTGCTTTATTTTTTAACTTGACATCAAATATTGTTAATGTGGTTGGAGCATCTTGCAAACGTCGCGTCATGGTCCGTGAGACACAAGCTATAAAGGTATGTGAGGCATTACAAAATGGTGAGATTGAAAGTGGTCGTGGACTAAATCAAGAAACAACTTTGAAAAGAGTCGGTGATACTCGTTGGGGTTCACACTATGAATCAATTTTGAATTTACTTGATTTGTATTCTACAGTGTGTGATGTGCTTGAGAATATCGAAGAAGAAGGATTAATTCCCGAGAAAAGAGCTGAAGCACATGTCTTGATAGATTACTTGCAGTCTTTTGAGTTTGCTTTTAGTTTGCAATTGATGAGACTAGTTTTGGGAGTGACAAATGAACTATCTCAACTTTTGCAAAGAAAAGACCAAGATATTGTAAATGCTATGAAGCAGGTGAAAGTGTGCAAAACAAGGCTACAAAGTGTCAGAGATGAAGGGTGGGACTCTTTATTGGATGAAGTTTTCTTATTTTGTAGTGTTCATAACATTTCAGTCCCCAAGATGGATGATATTTTTAAGGCCCGTGGAAGATCTCGACGAAAGACTCAACAAATTACTAATGCACATCGATTTCGGGTGGAGATTTTTAATCAAGTCATTGATATGCAACTTCAAGAAATGAATAATCGTTTTACAGAGGTAAACTCACAGTTGCTTACTTGTTTAGCTTGCTTGAGTCTCGTTGATTTATTTACCTCTTTCAACAAAGAAAGTCTAATCCAGTTGGCCAAATTTTATCCAATGGAGTTCTCTAGTGTGCAAATATCGATACTGGAAAATCAACTTGAGAACTATATTATTGATATGAGATCAGATGAAATATTCTCTGGATTGAAAGGGATTGGTGAGCTTGCCCGAAAATTGGTGGAGACAAAGAAAAATGATGTATATCCACTTGTGTACTTGCTTCTAAAATTGGCGTTAATTCTTCCGGTTGCAACAGCTACAGTGGAAAGAGCATTTTCTGCAATGAAATACATCAAAAATCGGTTGAGGAATAGGATGGGCAACGAATGGTTGAATGATTGCTTGGTTACATATATTGAAAAGGATATGTTTGACAGTGTTTCCGATGATTTGATTATGCATCGTTTTCAGAATATGTGTAACCGACGCGGACATTTGTGAGATACAAACTTGTAAGTGCTTTAAATAAAAAATTGAATTTCACTTGTTATTTTTTCTTTACTATTATGCTTTATTCGACCCCCCTGAATTAATTTTCTGGCTCCGCCACTGGCAGTGGACACCATATCCCTCGTACTAGAGCCCGACACGTATAATGAAATGGAAAGTCCGTACACGCGTCAAGCAATAACAAACGGGTGACAAACAAAATCTCACCTAAGTTAGGCGACCTAGACCCTAAAACAGAGCGCGCAACAAACAGACATATATGCGGAAGCGATTTAAACATAAATATATCAACCAACAAGTATAATCATATCATTTATACAAGTCAGTCATACATCCACTTGCCCACCATGGGCCACAAGAATCAAATTATAATCTCCAAAATCATAACTAACAAGAGTATTCATAAATACAATAATGAATCAAGATACGAATGTATGATGACTCGAGCTACAAAACAAGTAAGACTCAAAAGACCAACTTTCCGCCTAGCTCGAACCTTAACCTGTACCTATAGCTCAAAAACAAGAGGAAAAAAGAAACAACGAGGAGGGGTCAATCCTAACGATCGGTGAGGGGGCTAACACACACACCCATACATATACATACGAGCAAAACAAATATCAAATCCAAAAGCTCATGAACCGAGATATGATTTTTGCAATCTAAAACATTTTCCCGTGCTAATAGATATATAAGAGAGTTTAAGCATAGTGGAAAAATCGACCAATTTTAATAATTAAGAACCCACTCATGTTTCACGAATCAAATCAAAGTCAAACTAACTCGGCGAGTACGAGTTCCTCCAACCAAACTCCTCAAAGTCAAATGTACCGAAATCAAATCCAAACAAACCGACCTCACACCAACTGATGGAAAGGGTTGCAAGCTCTAAACCATCGGTTCAAAGTTCGTACCGAGACGGGGGCTAATTGTTGGGAAAAACACGAAAGTAAACACAGCGAAATTTAAAAATTTTCCCAAAAGATAGATCGTGACTTGCAATTTCTATTTCCAAATCTTAGGGTGTTCAAGAACTTACAAGAATTGAAGCTTTCTTTGACACGTTTAAGCTGCCCACAAACGCGCTTCAAGCGGTAATAAACATCCCGTTTCTACGAGGCTCTTTCGGTTGAGACTCCAAATCAACAGTCCACTAGAGAATAGTCCACACAAGTTCTAGATTCAAATCATATCAGTGAGGATACTAATGCTATGATATGTGTATTGAAAGAAACAAGAAACGAGAAGAAAAAAAGCAAGAGAACTATCCCATCAAAACCACGAAGTTTGCGAGTGATCTTCGATCACGCGTAAGCCAAAAATCTCGATCCCCTAGTCTATTTATAGGCTAGGGTACGAACCTCCCAAATCTTGTTGGAATCAGATTCCTACTTTGACTTATCTTATATTTTATTTTCCTTCAAGTAATTGGATCTTATCCAAATAAGATATTTACTTTTCTAAAAAAAGAGTTCCTAATCATGAGAGGGAAAAGTTGAAATTGTATTTTGGTCCCTCAAGATTATAAGTGCTACAAATAGATCCCCCAAGGTTTGGTTACTTGACTATTAAAGATAAAAATTTAATTCGATTGATTACACAGATTTTTATGAAACGATCAATTAAGTACATGTAAACATAAATCATGGAATTATCAATTAGCACGTAAATAAAGAATTGAACGTTAAAGCAATTACGTCACGTAAACATAATATGGGATTTAAATCATATAATTCTCATAAGTTCAACTAAAGAATCAAAATGCATAATATGGGAAGGAACCTTCTAAACATGGTCAATCAGAAATTTTACACACCTCTCTTGATCATATGGGAAAAGAATAGAAGCAATATCTTCATTGTGTCTACCAGTAATATTCTCTACAAAAAAAATCCTCCGTAATTGGTACACCACCCTTGAAGCCAATCTGTTGAATGTATCAACATTATGCAGAACACAATTAAAATTGCTGAAACATAATATTCTGAAATTTACGTTATACTAGCTCATTGAAAGAATTGACATAAAAGATGATAAATCTTAGGGAAAATAGATACTTAAATCAGAAAATATACACCCCACCCCATCCCCACCGCGACACTACCTCTTGAAGCATCTCACGGAAAGCTTGACAGTGAAGGGGATCCGTATCACACAACGTGCCATCGACATCAAACAGTACTGCTTCAAGTGGTCCGAGTTGCAACATAGAAGATGTTCTGATTTGCAGAAAAAGACAGTATTGATTTAATTACTCTTTACAACAGCACCATGGAAAGTTTTCTTTTTTCTTTTCTTGAAAATTAAAATATGAGAAGGTTTGTGGACATAAGAAATAAGCAATTAAATCAAAGGCAATACATAGTTAAACAAAAGTGATTAATATACTGTTTACCACTATGATAACCTATATTTTTCATTCTTCAGCAAGTATGCTATATAGATCAACAACTTCGGCTTCAGTGCTCATCTTTTATTCACTAAGTAAACACTTCAACGCCTAACTAATTATGAAGAAAAAAGAAGGACAAGCATGTACCTCAACACTGCGCCATTATTGTCGAATTATTTTTAAGCGCATACTTATACATGTAGTCAAACTTTTAGCTCTTTAAAAGTTTACATGAGATAATTACACTCTGTAAAGCATTCATATATATATATCCCTATTATGATCAGTATACAAATTGGACATTTGGCTCAAACAGTTTAGTACAAAAGAAAGAAAGCGCCACACAATTTGATCCAGGGTATTTTATTTATGAGACGAGCAAAATTAGGAATTTTGATCTAGTTGAGTATATATATAAAATTTTGAAGTTATCATCTGAGCATACACACAAAATTGGTAGAAAAACAATAGTAAATCCAGTCAAAATCATATATGTTAATTTTAATTAGGAATAACAATTTCTCTAGAAAGCTAACGATTTCAGTTAGGACAATTTCAAAATTTTGAATTGAATTCGGTATGGTGCTAAATCTCAGCCATAAGGGAAAATCAGTCCAAAACTTTGACCAGATTATGAAACACACCGCAACGTTTGCTTTAACACATGCCCTCATTCAAATGCTAACGATTAAAGCCACAACAAGCAGGACAGAGAACAATAGCCATATAATGAAGAAACTAAGCTCCAAAATAAAATCAAGGAGATGTGTGAAATTTACCCATCGTCCACTGAGTGAGATGAATTATCAACTGAAGAAATCGTCATGCTAAAAGTTTTTGCAGATCCTCTTATGCAAATGCTTTCTTCTCCGGAGGAGGGCTGGTGTTTTCTTATACTCAATAGACCAAATTTTAGTTGCTTTAAGATAGCAAATTCTCACTTGAACTTCTCTTTTACTAAGATCTTTGGCCAAAAAATTAAAATTAACAAAAATTTCATAAGTTTCACTAAAGGTTTGTTATAATTTTTTTTTTCTTTTGGCGGATTAGTCAAAACTCCCTAAGACACAAGATAAATTTTATATCCCTCCCCAAGAAAAAAATATCAATACTAACTCCCCAATTTAAATTTGTAATTTGATTTCACTCCCTATTTTTGACAAAATTACCAAAATAACCTTGAAGAAACATGAAATGACATACCACATCACTCTTCCCTCTCACACAAACCATTTCATTAACATAATACTTTACATATACGATTTTATACTTTTATTTTGTACGTTAATACTTCAAAATATAATTTCCATACTTCATATGTAAAAATTAATATATATTTTTTTTGTGTAGGTGGACGGTAAGATAAAAGTTAATTGTTGATTTATATTTTGAAATATTAATTAGAAGCTATGGAGTATTCATATTATAAAATAAAGTATTGAAATTATAAAACAGAGTATTCAAATTATAAAATAGAGTATTATAAAGTTTCTGAATTATAAAACAGAGTATCCAAATTATAAAATAGAGTATCTAGGATTTAAAAGTAGAGTATTATTTGTAAAAATTAAAGTACTCAAGTCTGAAATTGAAGTACGAGAAGGAAAAATTAAAAAAAAAAAGAAGAAAAAAAGTATTGTTTGTCAAAGTTAAAGTACTTACATTTTAAATTAGAGTATTATTCATAAAAATTAAAATATCTAAATTTATAGTTGAAGTATTATCTGATGGGACTCAGAAACGCGCTCGTATCTCAGCCGTCCACGTGTCACCTTGAACGCGCTTGAAGAATATACGCTCGGATTGAGGGATACGTGGGCTAACCCAGATCATCCGCTTACCAACTAGTTTGGGCCATCGGGCCTCGGCCGATTGTTCAAACAAGGGGCCCTGGCCCCCATCCAGTACAGCCACGCTGGCGACACGTGGACCACTATCCACGAGACACGTCGGGTGGCAGACCGGTCAAAGGTGTCACGCAAGCCTCCCAATCAACCACGTCCAACGGCAAACCCTTCAAGAAGATAAGTGCTGACCATTCAACCGTGTCGACTCGACTACCCTCAGGAATAGTCGAAACACCATCGACTGTGCCAAGACAAGTTGGCGAGTACTCGACCGTATAGTTCCTAGGTCGAACTGGGGTCAACCTTCCCCGGGGGCCCACTCCGCCGTTTCCTGCATTTAATGAGGCCTGACAGGCCGTACGAAGCAGGTGACGCATTTAATGTACCTGCAAGTCGCACTGTACAGGTAATCATTACCTTAATAGGTATAAATACCCCCCCATAAATGCCATTTAACACACAACTACCACATTAAAAGCGCACAAGTTACTCGATGAGCTCCCAGCCACTCGATACTAACTTGAGCGTCGGAGTGCCGACAAAGGGAATCACCCCTCCCGTCCTTTGTCGGTCCGAAGTTTACGTTTGTCACTCTCCCCAGGTCAATTCCATATCGAGCTCTGCCCCACCAACAAATCTTAAGTGACTCGAGTCGATCATTACAGGACACAGCCACGTCATCGATCAGGATCCGACACGATCATTTTGGCGCCGTCTGTGGGAACCGAACGAGAAGTCGAAGGGAAATGGAATTGCGCAGTCATCGTACTCTGGGGGGTGACGTCCCCGATACGGAAACCCAACACAGGGTGGACGGACCGAGTCAGATCCCGAGACGACCGAGGGCCGAGATAATGGCCGCCCCTGCGCCAATGGTGTACGCAACTCCCGATTTAGACGCCTACCTAGAGAAGTGTCAAGCCGAGGCAGTAGCGGCGGCGGCCGAGGGTAGAACCCCAGTCTTCCCAGAGAAGCCTCAAGCAACACCGGCCGTCCCGCCGACAGGCCAGTATGCATACTACTGCGGGCCGCCCGCTCATTATGGGTATCCGCCCCCTCCCCATTGGGGGTATCAGCCCGGCCCTATAGTATACCATCAAGATCCCTATGGCATGCCCCCACCGCCTGGTCAAAACCAGCGGCAAGGGGCAGGTCAGGAGCCACAACAGACCGAGGTGTTACCTCCCGACCAAGAGGCCCAATCGGCTAGGTGCCCAGGTAAGCGCCCAGTCGATCAAGAACATCAAGGTGCTAGGTCAAGAACCAAAGGAAAGGGAGGAGAACCAAGGACCGCCCGAGGATCGAGGGATGCGAGGGAATCGAGGAGCCCCTCTCGCCATGAGAAAGAGCAGCGACCAAAAAACTCCAGGGTATTCGATCGACTGGGGGCTAGGGCCTCTCCGGAAGCCCCCAGATTGTCGAACCGAGGACTCCCCGTGGGGCGGAAGGATTTGAGACATCGCTTGCCTCGAAGGGGAGATTCCCCCCAGCGGTCCAGACATGGTAAAACTCCCTCTCGGGTCGATGATGACGAGGAAATATCCTACAGCAATCGGTCACCCCCACCCAGAAAGAGGCCGACTCATCAATACCGGAGCTCTCGCGAAGTGCGATCCCCCTTTTGTGAAAGGATCTTGGCAGCCATGGCTGCGGATAAGATGCCCACCAATCTCCCGACGTATAATGGCGTGTCCGATCCCGAGCGGCACGTAGATCGCTTTGAAATTGAGATAAGTATGTTCGGCCATTCGTCCGATGTGAGAGCTAAGATTTTCGCCACCACTCTCGTCGAGTCAGCCCAGGACTGGTTCTCAATGCTGGCTCCGAGAAGTATCCAATCATACGATGAGTTGATAGAGCGCTTTGTGGCTCATTTCTCCTCTGTAAAAGGCGACAAGTTGCCGGCCACTTACCTCTACAACATTGTGCAGAGAGAGGATGAGACCCTGAGAGATTTTTTCACTCGATTCTCTCGAGCGGCGGTACAAGTTCAATCTCCAAGTATGGACATGGTTATACCTACCATCCACGCCGCTTTAAGAGATCGAGAGTGTGCTCGACACATCGTCCGGAAAAATCCCGCCTCGATATCTAAATTACTGGATATCGCCTCCTCCTGGATGAGGGTGGAGGAGGTCGAGTTGGCACAAAAAGGGGCCGCGAATCGTAAATCGGAAGCCATCCGGCCAGCGAAAGGTGAGCTCAAGAAGGACCAAAAGAATCGAGTCGACCACACCTCCGGAAGCAGCTCTAAAAGGCATTATACGCCGTTAAATCGGTCGATTGAGGAGATTTACAACATCGCCAACAAAAAGCTGTTCAAGAGTCCCAAAGCCATCAAGGAAACTCAGAAGAACAGGGATTCGGGGAAGTTCTGTCATTTCCATCGACAGTCCGGACACAACACCTCGGAGTGCTTCGCCCTGCGGGATGAAATCGAGAGATTGATCAGAGGAGGGGAGCTGCAAGAGTTCGTTAAAAGGCTAGATGAGTTAGCCACCCGAGCCGACGATCGCAGTCCGCCTCAACGTAGGGAGGCTAAACCCCCGACCGAGAGGGATGATCATAACCTCCCCTGCCTTGGTCGAATCGACATGATCGCCGGCGGGCCAGCTGGGGGTGACACAAAAACTGCCCGAAAGAGGACCCGCAGAGAAGCCCAGAGAAACTACTACGGCCCCTACGAGGTGATGGAGATCGAGTCGGGTAGAGAGTGGGCAGATCAGGATATTAGCTTTAACAATAAGGACCTAGTCGGCATGCCACCACGGGAAGGCGATACGCCTAGTTGTCCGATGGTGGTTACGCTCGACGTGGCCAATTATGCTGTATCAAAAACCCTCGTTGATAATGGAAGCTCTGTAAATATTATTTATCTCTCGACTCTAAATCGCATGAATCTTGCCAAAAGTTTGAACTTGGAGCCTCTCAAAACCCCTTTAACAGGGTTTGGAGGGTCCGAGGTATACCCTAAAGGTCGAGTCCGACTGATCACCTCCATGGGAACGCTCCCTAAGAGATCGACTCTCGAACTGGAATATCTTGTAGTCGATTAGCCTTCAGCATATAACCTCATTTTAGGGAGGCCTGGATTAATCGACTTCAGGGCAGTTATTTCCACTTACCACCAATTGATTAAGCTCCCCACCCCCGCCGGGATAGGCGAATTGAGGTGCGATGTGCCCGTGTCCTGGGCTTGTTACTCAATTTCCATGGAGAAGGTGAAGCTGCCCGACCGCCGGATCGTCCCCGTTTTGGGCCTACCCGACGGAGAAGAGGATCAGATCGAGGACATGGAAGCTCCTAGTGACGAGCCTATCCGCAAATCGAAGAAAGCTAAGAAGAAGCAAAAGGTCTCAGATAATCGACTCGAGGCATCCACTCAAACGGTGGAAGTCGAGCTCCTTCCGGGACAAAGAGAGAAAATCACTCATGTGGGGCTCCCCGAACCGGGGAAGGAACACGAGCAAGTACTCCTAATTCAATTTCTTCAAGAGAACGCCGATGTCTTTGCATGGAGTGCCAACGATTTAGTGGGAGTCGATCCCTCCGTGATTATGCATCACCTCAATGTCGACCCATCCTTCAAACCAATCAAGCAGCGGTTGCGAACCCAAAGCGCCAGAAGGAATGAAATAATTGAGGAAGAGGTGAACAAGCTATTGGACGCTGGATACATCACGCCTGCCACGTATGTCGACTGGCTTTGTAATGTGGTTCTGGTAGCCAAGTCAGGAGGGAAGTGGCGTATGTGCAACGACTTTACAGATCTAAATAAGGCATGCCCGAAGGACCCCTATCCCCTCCCAAATATCGACCAGCTAGTCGACTCGACTGCGGGATGCGAGCTAATGAGTATGATGGATGCCTTTCAAGGCTACTATCAAATCTTCATGGCACCCGAGGACGAAGATAAGACCGCCTTTATAGTGGTGAAGGGTGTTTACTGCTTCCGAGTGATGCCCTTCGGACTCAAAAACGCGGGGGCTACATACCAGAGGCTGGTCAACCGAATCTTCGGGGAAGAGATTGGTAAAACCATGGAAGTTTATGTCGACGACATGATTGTACGGTCGACACGGTCGAGCAACCACCTCAAAGACCTAACGAGATCGTTCGAGCTGCTCAGGCAGTACAACCTGAAGCTCAACCCGAATAAGTGCACCTTCGGGGTGTCAGGGGGAAAATTCCTTGGTTACCTGGTTAGCCAGAGAGGGATCGAGGCAAACCCCGAGAAGAGCGATGCTATCCGCAACTTGTCCAGCCCGAAAACGATTCGAGAGGTACAATGTTTAGTTGGACGAATTATTTCTCTTAACAGGTTTATTTCCAGGTCAGCCGAAAAGAACCTTCCTTTTTTCAAAATCTTGAGGAATGTTAAAGAATTCAAGTGGACCGAGGAATGCGACCAGGCTTTCGAGGCGATGAAAAAATACCTCGAGCCACCCCCACTCCTAGCTAAGCCAAAACAGGGAGAAATTTTATACCTCTATATGGCCGTGTCGAATGAAGTGATCAGCTCGGTCTTGGTTGCTGTAAGGGAGAGGAAGCACCTGCCGATCTACTATGTTAGCAAAATTCTGCACGGGGCAGAGACACGATATTTGGAAATCGAAAAATTTGCCCTTGCTCTTGTGCACACGGCCAGAAGACTGAAGCCGTATTTTCAGGCCCACAAGATCATCGTGCTCACCGATCAACCTCTCAAACAGGTGTTGTCCAAACCAGACAGTTCGGGTCGACTTGTTAAATGGTCTGTCGAGTTGGGCCAGTACGACTTATCCTACAAACCGAGGATAGCATACCAAGCCCAAGTCTTGGCAGACTTTTTGGTCGAGAAGCAACCTTTGGCCCCGCTCAGAGAAAATGCGTGTCGATGGACTTTATCACTCGATGGTTCATCGACCTCATCCGGCGGAGGTGCGGGGGTGTCATTGAGAAGTACTGACGGCGATGAGCTCGACTTCGCCATCTGTCTAGACTTCCCCGCCACGAACAACGAGGCCGAGTACGAGGCGCTCTTAGCGGGCATGAGAATCACCAGAGAACAAGGCATCGAGAGCCTGGCGGCTTTAACCGATTCACAGTTGGTTGCTAGCCAATATGCTGGCTCTTATGAGGCAAGGGAAGAATCGATGGCCAAATACTTGCAAAAGGTCAAGGAATGGGCCGCGAAATTCAAAAACTTTAAGCTTGAGCAGATACCTAGGGAGGAGAATGAGAGAGCCGATGTCCTTTCCAAGGTGGCCAATGGACTCAGGGGAACAAGGGATAGGTCGATTACCTTCCTCACAGTCACAGCTAGATCGATCGAGGAAGGGGGAAAACCGGTACACAGCATCGACCCCGTCGAGCCATGTTGGTTAGACGATTTGGTTTTACATCTAAGGGACCGCTTCTTGCCCGAAAACAGAGCAGAGAGGCGTCGATTGATAGCCCGGGCAGCAAGCTACTCACTCGACCCAGAAGGCGTGCTATACAAGAGGTCCGTCAATGAACCGGCCAAGAGGTGTCTAAGACCCTCCCAAGCCAAGGAGGTCCTCGAAGAGGTGCACGCCGGATCCTGCGGAAACCACTCGGGAGGCCGAATACTCGCTAAGAAGGTCTCTCGGGCCGGCTACTACTGGCCGACCCTCCTGCGAGATTCGATCAATCTGGTAAAGAAATGCCCCAGCTGCCAAAAACATTCGAACCTCACCCACCAACACCCGAGGGAAATGACCCCGGTCGACATTTCGTGGCCCTTCGATCAATGGGGAATCGACATTGTCGGGCCTTTTCCCCTCGCCCCAAGACAACACCAATTCGTTATTGTCTGCGTGGAGTATTTTTCTAAATGGGTCGAAGCAGTCTCTATCCCCAGGATCACCCATACAGTAATGACTCGATTTTTATGGAAAAACATCATATGCCGATTCGGGGTGCCAAAGACTTTGATTTGCGATAATGGCCCCCAATTCCGAAGCAAGATGTTCAAGAATTATTGTTCCAAGTACGGCATCAGTTTGCGTTTCACTTCGGTCGGCCATCCTCAAGCCAATGGCCAAACCGAAGTCACCAACCGGATAATCGTGCAGAATCTGAAGACCCGACTCGACGGGAGCAAAGGAACCTGGGCCGAGGAACTTGATGGCGTCCTATGGGTCTATCGAACCACCCCCCGAACCGCTACCGGGGAGACACCATTTTCAATGGTCTATGGTTCCGAGGCGGTGGTCCCCGCCGAGTTGATACACCAAACCGATAGAGTGTCCCATTATCAACTCGATCGCAATCAAGAGAATCGACAGTTCGACTTAGACATGATTGAAGAAGCAAGAGATCGGGCGTTCCGACGGATGCAGCACTATCGAGCCGCGGTGGCCAGAAGCTACAACAAAAAGGTCCTTCATCGAGGATTCCGAGTCGGTGATCTCGTCCTGAAACGGGTCGATGTGACGAGACATGTCGGAAAGCTCGACGCCAACTGGGAAGGTCCTTTCCGAGTCTCCAAGGTCGGGAAAAACCACGCCTACCACCTCGAAGAAATGAATGGCAATCCTATGCCTCGATCATGGAACGCCCACAACCTTAGGGCTTTTTATGTTTGAGAAGATGTAGTCTCCAACATGTCAATCAATAAAATTGGAGTAGTTTTTCGACCTAAAAGGTTGTCATATCCTTAATGGGTTAAATAGCCTAATCGATATCCTCGACTAAATTTATCTCTTAAAATCAACCTAACTGCTTGACGTCCTTCTCGCGAGGGGCTAGAGCAATTTATGTTGTCGACTTGAGGGTATTGTTTGATTTGAACATGCATACTCGAAAATGCTAATTCGAATTTAACCTTGAAGCAAATTTCATTGAGATTGGTAAAACAATTACATTTGGATTTTCCAGCGGGAACATTGTTCGACCACCCTGGGTCGACTTACTACATCAAAATTCAAAATTTAAAATAAGAAAAGAATTACATTAACAGAAACGGTGCAGGAAATCGGGAGGCCTAGTCTATTTCTTCGTCGGAGGGAGTGTTCGCGGGTTTCTCGAAGAAGAGCTCTGGGAATACTCGGGCGTGGTTCAGAACCATGGGGTCGGCCCCCTGAGGCATCTGACTCGTATCCTCCTCGATTCCGCCGACTAGAGACTTGGCCAGCGGGATAGCGAACCCAAACTCGTGCTTTGACCAATCCTCTTCAGGATCTTCATCAGCTTGTGGGGGCGGGGGTCGAGGATCTGGGCACATGACGCCAATTTTGGTCGTATTATAATCGACCGGAAGATACCCCTCGGCACGACATTGGGCCAAGCATAAGTCGAACCCCTCCTTCAGGTCAGACATCCCAAAGGTGGCAGTCGATCTTTTGAAGGCCGTCGACTTCATGAATTGGTAGGCCCCGAACCGCTCCGAGTCGGCGATGATTTGGTCATAAACTTGCTGGCATCGCTCAATGGCAGCCCTTGCACCTTTCACCTCCCCTGCCGATTCTCCGTCTTTGAAAGCGTTAAGGGTCTTCTCGGCCTCTTTGTCGAGCTTCTGGAGAGCCTCGTGCAGTTCCACCTTCTTGGCCTCCAGCTGTTTTTTGGTTTCCTCGAGGGCCCTCTCCGCTTTCTCTTTCCCCAGGGTCGCTGCCTTCGCGCTCGAACCGAGTCCCGCCTTCTCCGTTTCCAACTCCTGCACCCTCCTCTTCAAACCTTCGACCTCCGAGTCGATCCCTGCCTTAGCCTCCAAACGTGTCCTCCCCTCCTTATAGATTTGGGCCCTCCGACTCATGTGATAAATATCCTGAGCAAGCTGTGACACGAAAAGAAAAGGGGGTTAATGGTCGGACTTAAAGCGAACCGATAGATAGGGAAGAGCTCGGATTCTTACCCCAATGATCTTCACCGCAGCCGACATTTCCAGCTCCACCTCTGACATTTTCCATCTCGACTCATGGTCGACTGGACCTGGCAACAGTGATACACCGCCCCGGCAGCACGGTTGTCCCTCGGGATCGACCCTATCCTTCGAGGCTTACCATCGTCCCCGATCAGCTTATAGCCCCCAGGAAGGTGCGGCTCGGAGATCTTGAGCATTTTGAAGAAGTCGGCTAGATCTTCCGCTGGGGGGTGGAATGGAAGGTGTGCCAATCTAATGGCCTCTGAGGAGAAGGGGGCCGGCGCCTTTTCGGTCCCTGAAGGAGTCGACGGGATCGAGCCGGTGGAATTCGTACCCCTCGACTGGCTACCCCCAGCACTAGGATCGATGTTTCCTGCCGGCTTGGGGACAGACGGTCCTTTCGGATCCCTGTCTTTTTTCGACCGTTTCCTATCAGGCTCAAGGAGGGGGGCTTTGTCTTTCCTTTTCAAGGTTAGGGTCTGCGGCGTTTGACTCGGCTCGGTCCCTGCCTTATCCGCCCCCCTCGGGAGAACGGCATCCATGGTTTTGTGGGGCTGTGCCACCTCGGCCGCTTTCGCAAGAGCATGTTTAGCTGCGAGCTCTTCCATGTCGGCCCTCATCTTCGCCAAGCGACTCATTATTACTTTATCTGAGAAGAAGAAAGGCGAATGTTAGAATCGACTAAAAAGATGAGAAAGCAATTATGAGTGTAAAACGATCAGCCTGACTCGACCACATGATTTACCAGGGTCGAACATCCGACTAATATGGCCGGGGGCTAAGCCAAAATCGACCAGTACTTTAGGCTCGATCAATTTTTTGCAGTCAAACTGGCCGAGGGATAACATGTCCCGGATGAAAGTGTTGGACCACCGTGTAGCTGCAACCGGTAATGTCGAGCTCGGCCTCCAACACCACATTCTGTTCCATAAATTCGGCCAACCCGTCTCGCTCTCGACATATACGAATTGGTGTTTCCAAGATTGTCCGTTTGAAGAAGTCGGCGACGTTGTGAGTTTGCGTTTCTGTTTAAACGAAAGTTGCACGAACCCATAACCCGATCCGGACCCCTCCTTGGTCACACTTACATTAAAAAGGTCCTTGGCTACCCCAAGCATGGGAATCCCGAAATACTTCATCAGAACTCGGATGCCGTTAAGCATCGCATAACCGTTCGGCATTAACTTGACCGGGCTGATATTCAAGTGGTTCAGAATGTCGAGGACGTCATCATCTATCGGGATTCGAAACCCTGTTTGGATCATCTTCCAAGTTACGGTGATGCAATTTCTCGGGGGGTCGGTCATGGATTCCCCCCTTCGAGGTCGAACTAAACTGTATCCCCCCAGCTCAACATCTCCCCCAAACAAAATCTCTCTCATTTCTTCAAACATCTTGGCCGATACTTTGCTTTCGACTAGCCTAGGGTCCTTATTCAAAGTTCGGCTAGGGGATTTCCTACCATAAGGGATATGTACGCCACCCTCTCCTTGATTATCCGAGGTTGACGGCCCCGGGTCTCCTACTCGACTCGCGAATTCCGGGCCGAGGCTCATCCCAATTGGTGGAATCGCCGTTATGGGTTCTGCAGAGGCTACGAGACTCGAAGGAGAGGCCGACTGTCTGTCCTCAGAGTCCCCCGATGCTTCCGATACCTCTACCCTATCGGAGTCCTGCGATCTAACCGACTCCTCCTCACTCGACGTCGAGGAGAGCGAGTGTACATCATCCCCAGGGCCCGGGATCTTATCTGACAGGTCTGAACTAGTTGAGGTAGAAGAAGTCATCCCACCGCTCAACAGTTCTTCGACTGGATTCCCTTGAAGTTCGCCTTCTCCTTGAAATAAGGGTTAAGGTTTTTCGTGTCAGGGATCGAGTCGAAAGCGATTCGAGATGGGGTTCTTCTCACTCGACTCCAGACTCTCCAACAGATAGAAAATAAAGAAATTAAAGCGGTAAGAGAGAAAGAAGTTGAGTCGAAAAAGGCTTACCGGAAAATTTCGCAGATGATTTGGTCGACTCGAAGTATCCGGAGGCTGGTCTCGAAAAGCTTTTAAGGACTCAAACTGCTCTGGAAATTTCTAAAGAAGTGAAGGGTGCAAATGAAGGCCGTAAGAGGCTATTTATAGGGGTTACCTTGGGCGGGAAAATCGAAGGCGAACCGTCGCCATCATTACGCCTGGGGCCCACTTCTCGAAAACCGAAAGGACATTGCCACGTCATCGTGGCACCGCCTTTCCGGGGGCTAATGACGTAGCCCCATCCAGTACAGCCACGCTGGCGACACGTGGACCACTATCCACGAGACACGTCGGGTGGCAGACCGGTCAAAGGTGCCACGCAAGCCTCCCAATCAACCACGTCCAACGGCAAACCCTTCAAGAAGATAAGTGCTGACCATTCAACCGTGTCGACTCGACTACCCTCAGGAATAGTCGAAACACCATCGACTGTGCCAAGACAAGTCGGCGAGTACTCGACCGTATAGTTCCTAGGTCGAACTGGGGTCGACCTTCCCCGGGGGCCCACTCCGCCGTTTCCTGCATTTAATGAGGCCTGACAGGCCGTACGAAGCAGGTGACGCATTTAATGTACCTGCAAGTCGCACTGTACAGGTAATCATTACCTTAATAGGTATAAATACCCCCCCATAAATGCCATTTAACACACAACTACCACATTAAAAGCGCACAAGTTACTCGATGAGCTCCCAGCCACTCGATACTAACTTGAGCGTCGGAGTGCCGACAAAGGGAATCACCCCTCCCGTCCTTTGTCGGTCCGAAGTTTACGTTTGTCACTCTCCCCAGGTCAATTCCATATCGAGCTCTGCCCCACCAACAAATCTCAAGTGACTCGAGTCGATCATTACAGGACACAGCCACGTCATCGATCCGGATCCGACACGATCATGGCCGACAGGCTTGGCGTTCACATTTCAGCCCTCGGGGGAATCCTTCTCAAGGAAACGCCCACACGAGGGCCCATTCTTGATGCTCGGTATTTCGGCGCTCAAGGGTCGTCTATCGTGGGGAGGCCATCCATACACTCTTCGAGCGTCACCAACGCTCGTGCATGACCATGCCCCGCTGCGTTGGATCCGAACCTCGGCAGAGAGAATCTTAGGCCCATCTCCCCCGTCACCCTCGCCAACGACTTCTGACACAAAGGTAGTGCGCACTACGCATCTGACATGCCGCCTCCTTTTCAGAAACGTCCTTCTCATACCTTCACGGGCCGCCACGTGTTAGGGCAACACAGGTTTGGGACCACACAGTCAATTTACCCTTTTACCCTCACCCCTAACATATAAATATGGAGAACTCATGCACTCTCCAGAAAAAAAAAAAAAAAAAAGAGAGAAGGAGGTCATCTTCTACAGACACACTCTATCGTTCTGGGTATTCCCTCTGGTCTTCTCAGGCTTTCCATTAACCTCACCACAGTAGCATTACATTTCGCACTCTTGGTGTTATCCTAGCTGGAAGAACCCACGCTCAAAAGGACACCCAGATCCTGAGGCTCTCACGCCTGTGATGGTCTTTCCCTTTTCATACAAATCTTAAAGTGTTGTTGCATTTAGGAAAATCAGATTCCTGCACCATCATTATCCATAAATATTAAAGTATTCAAATTTAAAAATAGAGTATTATTTGTAAAAGTTAAAGTACTCAGTGTCAAAATTGAAGTATGAAAAGGAAAAAGAAATAAGTAAGGATATTGCAGTCAATTTAGGTGAGTGGGGAGTGAAATCAAATTATAAATTTGAATTGGAGAGTTAGTGTAGATTTTTTTTACATGGGGGAGTAAACTAAATTATTTATAATTGGGAGGGAGTTATTAATTATGACCCATTTTTTTTTTTTTTATTAATCTACAATTTGTAAATTTATTAGAAATAACCCTCTTATTTGCAATTTTTAACTTTTCTAAAATAGGTTGTGTTGCGGAGGGTTTCCCTGCTATATTTACTGTTTCAATCTCCTGTTACACCATTCGATGCCTGTCACGTGTCCCACTAAATTTAATTAAAAAACTTTGTTTATAACAAAGAAAAAGGGAAATAATCCTCCATTATACTCGAAGGTAACAACCGAAGAGGATAATGAAGATCTCTCAGCTTATGAGCAGAGCAACCACAAATAAGTCTTAATATTGTTGGAAAATAAGGATTTAAAATGGCAAGATGACCCATGGCATCTCATGCAAAGGTATCTTGATACAGCATCATATGCAGCTCAATTTTATAAACAAAGGATGAATTTTGAATATCTCCTGAGCTATTTGCAATCATGTGAATTCGTACATTTCTATCCCTCTAATAGCAAATAATCTTACAACTTCAGTAAGGTTGTCATCAAAAAGGTTTTAACTTCAGAATCTTGGGAATTAAGTACCTTGAAAGAAAAGGAATACCACCATCCTAAATTAAAGGTACCCGTTAAATTTAATTACTGGGATTACGTAGAATGCTTTAATAAAGCTTTTCTATATGAGAATGTTAAGAGAAAGCATTCATGATTTATTAAAATATGCTCCAATGTTTATAAACAGGAGATGCCAAATTGATTATTTCAATGGTGGATTAATTATGGTCCATCATTTGTGGATATACTTCCAGAACCCTTTAAAGGTTTATATGCCGAATGGGTAAGTGTTTCGCCAAAATTAATACAGGTAGAATCCAATAATAATTGGATCGAGGGAATGCCCCTCATGTACTTTTTTATGGAATTCTCTATTCCATGGATCTGGAAATGGGCTCCAGAAACTGGTTATACCCAACAAAAAATTCCCTGTTTGGAAAGAACTTTTTATACTAAGTTTTGAAAAAAATTAATTCAAAGAGAGAAAGATGGTTTGTAAGGACAACAATAAATTGATGATATCAAAGAAAAAATTAAAGGGTACAAAATCCAAAAGAAGAAAGGAGTTCTTTCTATGAATCAGAGGATAAAATCCTGCATCAAGGAAGTAAAAAGAGGTTTGATAAACAGTTTTGATGAAAAAATAAGTTCAAATGTATCAATGGCTTCATCGTCTAGAGAAGAAATAATTCTTCCAGGAGAATCTCAAGACCCTTATGATGATGATGGAATACTGACAATGATTGACAGTCTGAAGGATACAATCAAAGAAAAACTTTAGAAAAAATCAGAAGCATCTTCTGTACAAATAGCAGCCAAGAAGAAAAAATAAAGTAATCAGCAAAAAACCAGTCTAAAAATAATGATTAGAGACATGAAGTAAAAACCATTTTAATAATGATGAACAAGTTATAGTTGTCAGTTTTATAGTGGACATTAGTGGCTTTATAATGGCTACATTATTCATATAGTGTATTATTACTTTTTACTATTCATTTACTTTTTCCTACTATAAATAAGGGTGCCTATTGTAAGTTAGGAACAAGCTTTTCCTTACCAGTTTCTTCCCTTTGTACTCTCTCTACTCTTGTAAAATATTTATCATTTAAATAAAAGAGAAGTTTGGAAGAAGTCTGAAGATTTGAAGTGTTCGAATTAAGTAAGTTCTGTTTACTTTTTATTGTTGTTCTATATTCATATGTTGTGTTGATTGCCGCTTAGTATGTCCGGCTAAATTTTCTTGTGTTGAATAATATCATGATACTAGAATTAATGTGCATGGCGGGAAAAAAAAAAGCCCGATTACCAAATCGAAATATTTTATTTATGTGATGGTTAGAATTAAAATTGCTAGAAGGTTTAGTTTGATTTCGAAGTCTGGATTCGCCCGTTTTGTTGCCATTGATTAGAGGTTCTATAGTTTTTCTCCATGACTCGATAAGAATTAAATCTCTCGTTATTTTAATTTTGTAAAATTACCATGTACAGTATACAATTTTTAGGTTTGGTCTCACCAAATTATTTACATTTTTGTACTTTAAATCTCGCTAAAATAAAAGATCCATTGCTATGGTATCAGAGCCATGGATATTGCTAATATTATATATATATATATATATATATATATATATATATATATATATATATATATATAATTAATTAATTTAGGTATCATAAAATATGAATATTAAGAAAAAAAATAAAAAACTAACTTTAAAAATTTTTGCTATCAATTTCGTTGACCATTGATACTCAGTGAGAATTTCTTCATCGATGAAGAACCATCAATCGCCACCATCACCAAATCCGGTGCCACAACTAAATTGAACCTTGCACCATCAACAGTGGCATTCGATTACCCTCTATCCAGATCTGCTACCACCAAAATGTCCCGCCACCATCTTCACTACAAAATCCACCACAACCCACTAGAAATCTCGCCACCATGCTCTTGTGACAGTAAGGGAGATTTATTCAGTCGAAACTATAAAAAATAAGAACTAGATCTACATGGAAAAATAAAAAAGAGAGACTTGCAGGTGGCGGAGGCAGCAACAGATCTGGAGAGAAGGGGTTGAAGATTTTGGGAGTGGGAGAGTGGGTTCCAGATCGGAGTCTCTACATCTATGGGAGGTAAATTATTTGTGGTGGTGTACGGCGGTGTTTTGTTGGGGTGGTGAGGCACTGAAAATTTGTGAATGACAGTGGGGATAGCTACGGTGATTTTTCATGGTGATGGTGCAGTTAAGATTTTGTGTGGTAGTGAGGCGCTAAAAATTTGTCAATGGTGGTGGTGGGGGCGGCGATAATAACGATTTTACATGGCGGCGGCGACACGATATGGTTTTATGCGGTGGGAGTCGTGTATGGTGGGTGGGGCTGAAGAGTTAGGATTGGGGAAGATATGTTTTTCTTCTTCTTATTTTAATATATCAATAGACAAATTTACCCTTGGTTGTGACACCCCGTTTTCCTCGACAAGTCAGGCATGAAGTCAGAGTGAGTTTAGGGCGAGTGTTTTGTGATTTAATTTTTTTTAAGTACTAAGTGGGTGTTTAATATTTTAATTTCATGAATTAATTGCCACTATGTAACCTATATTATTTATTTGACCCATGACTATGTTAATTAAATTCTGTTATAACATGTTTACTTGCTAAATAAATGCTTTATTTCGATTATGTACTTATTTGAACTTATATGAAATCCTTGGACTCAATCGAACTTTGAAGTCGGATCCAATTTACTCAACTACCAAACCTTGTTGGCCTAATTGAATCACTTAAATTCTTAAAGGACCAAAGTGCAATTTTCCCTCTTCTCCCTCTTATTTTACACGATAGACATACATGTATACTGATAGTGTCAAAATCTGGCTATGCGCTGGACTGCAGAATAGGACTCCCAATCACCCAAGGTATTTGTTTGTGTGAGGCAACTCCGATGCTTTCCTGGACTGAGAAAGATGGAACAAACGTGAACTCAGAGGCCAAAACAAGAAAATGTGGGGGTTGGACCCGTTTTGGCACTCTGACGCTCAAGTCTGTTCAAGCTCTGGGTCGAGAATACAAATAAAGCAGGGGACTCAAGGTGTGAAGGACAACTTACTTTTATTGGTGCCAAGAACGGGTTTATATAGGAGAGGATAGGTGGAGATGGACTCCGTAGGTGCAAGTACACCCCCCGAAAATTGTGGATCTGGTCTGGAGAGAAAGCGACGGCTGGTGGCCGGAACAGTGCTTTTCTAGCTAAAGCACTATTTGTCCGCCCCTGCCATATGCCTGACACAGTATTTGGCGTGGCTACAATTAATGCGGCCTGTGGTAGGTGGTACGTACATTGAATGCAGTTGTCCGGTAGCGTGTCGACTGCCTCTCGGTCGAAAGGCGGGCCCTAAGTAGGAACATTTCAACCCCCAGAACGTAACCGCATTTCCCTAACGACAAAGCCCTGGATCGAATGGCCAGCAGACCTGGGTCGGGTGCAAAAGGTTGACCTGGCGGGCTGACTTGGTTTAGTCTCCCCACGTGGCCTGATACATGGAGCCCAGTCATGAGCCCCGACTTTCCCCCTATCATCTTCCCCCCCTCCCCAAGGTCGGGTGGCACACTCTAAGTGGCGGCAGACCTTGAGAAGGGCGCCAAGATCGCTTGGGAAAGGAAGAAGAGACCGGCGGGGCAACTGTTCGCCTCAGGGCTGGGTCGCGCCCGGTTCCAGCGAGCTAGATTCCATCGAACCAGCTCCCACCGACCCAGGAGTTCATCGACCCAGGGGGATTGGCGGATGGGCGGTATCCTCACGTGCTCATGCCAACTGTGCTCCACTGGGCGGGAGAACGCTAGGTTTTCCTACTTCAGCATAATGATTGCACTTTTTGAATTTTGGGGTGCTTGGCACGGATCCTGAGAGGCTGTTTTTAGCAGCCGCAACTAGGGTAACGGGCTACGTTCTGCCCCAAGCGAGTTAACTGTCTGACACATGGTGCAGATTAATTTTAATCTGAGTAATCCCAGCTATGAAGGAGGGACTTAGGCGGTTCCTTTCCCTTTTCACGCCATTCGCAAGAGAAAGCCTAAACTGAAGAGTCTCGTGCATTCATCATATCTCGCAAGACCATAATTCCCAGAGAATATCTCAAGAAAACCCTCAAGGTACGCCTCTTATCCCTCGCAATCTTCCTTCTTTATTTCTTCTCTACACCCCCACACGAATGGCTCCCAAAAGATCCGCCACTATACCTTCCGGAAGCCAGCCCCAGGCCCAACAGCAGAGGAATTATGGGCACAGGGATGTGCCATCTAACCCTGAGGTATCTGTGGAGTGCACTGGGGTGAAGCACCCCGGGAAAAATAGATGGGAGGACCCCGATGTAGAGATGTATATCTCTGCTATGGTAGAGGAAGTAACTGGTCCCGCTTTAAGGGATGTGGTCGGAAGTGATAAGCCGATTCTGTGTCTTCGAGTGAAGGGGGAGGAAGGAGAGTGGACCCGGAAGCGGTGGAAGACATGACCGCGGAGATAGAGGGATGTCACTGGAGGGGGATTCTCGTGATCACGGAGGAGCCGCCTCCACTTCGGAAGTTGAGCCGGCGCCGCAAAAGAAGAAAAGGAAGACTGTAACGCCCCAAATTTTCAATTAAAGAAAATAGGTAAATTAACTTGAAATATCGGGACGTGTCTAGAAATCTGATCATTGACTTATGTATTATTCCATGTCTAAATAAATTAAATAATTTGCAGCTTAATTATAACTGAGTTATTTAATTTATATATTTGACATTTTTAATATGTGATTGATTGAATTTATTTATTTTAGTAAAGTATATACGGTAATTATACCTAATTATATTTGATTAGCAAACTAACATTAAATATATAAGTTAGTAAGTCTGATCAGGCTTTTATTGGCTCTTAATTTAAAATGTTTAATATTGCTCTAAGTTACAAATTCTAGTGCACAACACTGTAGCTTATTTATACATACAAATTCTACAATGCATGTGTATGCGTACTTTTATATATTGACAAAATAAAAATGTTTATATATATATTTCTATAATGGCTTATGCATGCATGCAATGCAATTAGCGTATGAAAGTGGAAAAAAAAAAATAATATATACTAATTGTTACACACACATGTGCGCTTATAATGCATAAACCTTTTTCTCTATATTTAATGTAATTATTCATAAAATTTTATATACAAAAAGTACTCATGCATACCTGCAGATGACGTAAATAGCAAACTTATAGTGTTTATTTGTGATTTTTTTTTTGGATAAGCCATATCAAAGGAAGAGTGCTTACTCATTTACACACCATAATAATTTTAGGACAAGTGGCATACTAAACAACTTACATTCATTTGGATCCGCATATACTTAAAGATTTATGATTAATAAAATTTTTAATTCTTGTATATTAATTAAAAGACGAGCTTTGCCGATCATTTAACCAATAGTATAGGTGTGAGTGCTCATTGCGTAAAATATGTTAAAAATACTACTTAATTGTATAGATTTTAACGTAATTAAATTTTTAGATATGCTATTGATGATTCCCTGTTAACCAAACTAATTTACATTTTTATTTGTTAACTAAAATGCATTAATGTCTTATACTCAATTATCATAAATTATCTTAAATAGGTTGTAATCATTACTTATTATTAGCTAAGTTAAGTGATTATTTTATTTGAAATCAATAACTTCATTTTACTAAATTAGACGAATCATTATAACCAGTCTTTATATGCTACTGCATGGAGCCAATTTCAAAAATAATATTTTTTTCAAAAAACTTTTATAAAGTAATACTACTTTTTTATACTTTAATAAAGTAGTATAAATTGCCATAACCAATGGCAACTTTAAATAGTAAAATTGTCATTCCCTATGGCGACTTTCCAAAATCGATAGACTTTGAGTTTTTCTAGATTGATAAATTACAACAGTTGATACAAAAGTTTCTTGAAATTATATTTCCAACCCAGAACCCTTTTATAAAAAGATCTATATATTTTTTAAAAATATCAAATAGACCCTAAATTTTTGCAATAAACAAAATATTTTTAAAAATAAATTGTAATGGACAAAACGTCAACACACCCCCTGAATAGATGGTATCAGAGCCTAGAAGACGATGTCTTTTGGGATAAAAAATATAAAATGTTGATAAAAATAATTATAACTACTATGTATAAATTATTTGAAATAGGAATTATTATATGGTTTCAAATTCTAGACGAAGATAAAAGATTAAATGATATAGAAGAAAAATTAAATTACCTAGATATCGATGGATATTATACAGATGTATCTTATGATGATACAGATTGGCAATATCCTTCGCCTTAAAGATGAGAATTTTAAATAAGCGAGAGTTGGCTAATTTATATAATTTTTATGATGATATGCTAAAATATTTTCTAAAAATGAATAAATTAAATCCTTCCAATTACTATAAAAAGAAGATAAAGAAGTTTAGAATAAAAAGAAATTATTATTCAAATCTCCTTTCTATATGAATCGTTATTGGAAAGATTGGATTAACAATATAAATAAAATTTTGGAATTAGACATTAAAATAGATAAATTAAGAGATGAAATAAAAACTTCAGTGGATAAAGAACTTTGTAATAAAAATAAAAATGAGATAAAGAAACTAAAAAATCTTTTAAAAAAGGAAAAGAATAAGGCTTTATTAAACAGAACAAAAGCTGGAAAAATATGGAAACGATAGACATAAACCTTCAATCTATAATAGAATCGATTAATAGAATTAAAGAAGAAATGTTAAATCTTCAAGATTCTATAAAAGAACTAAAAAATGAAGTTCAACTAAATAGAGTTAGTTTAAAGCAGTTAGAAATAACTATTAAAGAGAAAGAAAAAAGATCTAAAGTTGAAAAATTAAAAGATATAGAAAAGGAAATAAAAACTCCATTTAAAGTAATAAATTTAGAAAGGACCAAACCATATGAAAAAGGCTCTTTTGATGATTATATGTTAAATACCATAGTTCCGAAAATGCTAAAAGAACATGAAGAGAGTTCTAAAAAAGCTCTTGAAAAACTTAAAGCTAAAGGACCTAATATAGAAAATGAAAATAAACAAGAAGAAAATCAAAATCAAACACGAACATGAATAAAATAAATGATTTAATAGAAGATTTTGAAAAAATAAATTTGGATGATATAATAGAGTATGAAATAAGAATGAATAACGCTGGTTCTTCGGGAACTAAAAGAGAAGATGGATCAACACTAGAAGATCCAGATGAATCTATGGGATCCAACGAACCAAAAAGTTATCCAACATATTTTAATACAAAGAAAAATAAACATCAAGATAAGAGAAATAAAGGCTATAACTCTAAATATCAACTAAATGATGATTATTCAGAACCTATAAATGTAAATGGAAGCAAATTAAATTTGAATAATAAGAGAGATAAAAGAAAAGCTCTAGCCAAATGGATAAATGATATGATTGCATATTTCCTAAATCAGGATGAGATATATGCTACAGCAACTAGAAGAACAGAATATATAATATCTACTTTTGATGGAATTATAAACAGTTGGTGGAAAGGAATTTCTTCTGACATACAAGGAATAATGAGAACTGAAACTGAAACTGGTTTCGATAAAGATATTAGAACTGGAGTAGAGCGAATGACATACTATATAGCTGATGAATTTTTAGGAGAACCTTGGATAAATAATGTTGAAAAAGAATATTTAAAAGAAAAAGAAGAAGCTAGAAATGATCTTATAAATCTTTCAATATGCTCTATGAAATTCCTTAGAAATTATATAGAAGAATTTTATGACTATTATTATAAACAATATTGGAGTGGAGAGTCACAAGACATATATCTTAAAATGTTCTATTCGAAACTCCCAAATCCATGGAATACACATATGAATATAGTTTGGGAAAAAGAAAAAGGAAATGTAAGTAATAATTTAGGTGGAAGAATAAGAGTTTTAATAGACGAATTAAAAAGGCTTTGTCAGGAACAAGATTTATACAAGAAATCTAGAAAAATTTCAGGACTTTATTGTTCAAAATTAGAGATGCCTACCCAATGGGGTTGTATAGATAAAAGTAGAAATAAACAGTATAGAAAGAGAAAATTCAAAAGAAACAAATACAAAAAATATAAGAAGTTTGATAGAAAAAATATAAAACCAAAAAGAAGGTTTTTCAAAAGAAAGGAAAAAATTAATAAAAAATCTACAAAATGTAGATGCTGGAATTGTGGCGAAGAAGGTCATAAATCACCAGAATGCCCTAAACCTAAAAAGGTAAGAACAATAGAAGCTGAATTTATAGAAATTATAGACGAACTTGAAGAAGTTTCAGATATAGAAAATCATATAGGAAAAGAAATATATGTTGAAATAAGTGAAGAAAGTTCTTCAGAAAATTCTGAGTTTGAATCTGAATCTGATTAAATGGATTCTGAAATACAGAATTATAAGGAAGAAGAAATAATAGAAGATGAGAGTACAGCAGGATATGCTAAACGAATAACATTTAGTCAAGAAACACTTGACAAAATAAAGAACTTAAAGTTAAGTGCAGCAAATCCAACAAATAATATATTCTCTGGATTAGCAAATCTAGTAAAGAGAAATAAGATAAATATCTATGACTATCATGAGGTAGAAAAGGCTATAAGTATAGAGAATACCTCTGGAAATGTCAAGATAAGTCTTATAACAAGAGGAATAGCTAATAATGCTATAAATAAAGTGAAAAAATCTCTTAAACCAAAGATACAATATATATATTTGGGGAGAGTACAATTTCTAGTTAAATCTCTATTCAGAGAATGCATCGATAGTCCATTAGTGCTATCTTTACATGACCAAAGATTTAGAGATGCTAAAACTAGCCATTTGGGAACAATAGAGGGAAACTTGTTTTATAAACAATTTCTTTTTGATGTTTTTCCAAAATATAGTATCAATTTGCAAGATGAAAATATAGATGAAGTCTTAAACTTACACTATAAGTTTCTAAAAGATATAGGTTTAAAGGACGGTAGCAAGGCTTTCACTATTTACTATAGAGCACTCTATGTGTTAAGCAATAGCAATTATGGTAAAACTTATCAAGATGAACCTTACTTAAAAATAGATGAAGAATGTAAAGACATAGCTACAGCAAAACTGCCGCTTTTGGAAGAAATAAAAGAAATAGAACCATATCAAATAGAAATTAATGATAAACCAGAAATGGTAAGAAGATTATTACCTTCTAGTCTAAGTTTCCAAGGAAACAGATTATTAGGAGGAAGTTCTAAATATTCTCTTACGGGAGAAAGTTCTGGTATAAAAGTTGAAAGAAAGTTAACTATTAATAAATCTCTAAGATATATAAATTCAATGATTATAGAAGGAGAATATTTTAATGGAACTGATAGAATATTTGGACCTAAAATATTGATAGACACAGGAGCTAGTGTTAATCGCTTTGCTCAAGTAAAAAATAAAGGACTAATAGGGATGATTACTAGCCTACCAATCCAATATACAACCCTTGATGGATTTAAGTCAACGTGTAATCAAGAGTTATATGTCCCAATTACTTTACAAGGAATAAAATTGAAATTTAAATATTGTATAGATACATACATGAATGGAGAGTTCTTTGATATAATTCTAGGAAATGAATTTCTAAATAATTGTGACTATTACAAAATAGAAAAGAATGGAGTTACACTCCAAATACAAGAAAATGAAATATTTTGTTCAAAATATGAAAGGGATTAATTTTCCTTTAAGTGTATTTATACAATTAACACTTTTAAAAGGAAATATAACAACTTGTGCTTTGATAGATACTGGATCAGAAATAACAATATTTAAAACATTCTTAATTAAAGAATGGAAAACAGATAGCAATATAAGAATTAAAGGAATAACGGGACAATCTCAAGCTATTAATAAAGTAGCTAAAGATGTAGAAATAATACTTGGTAGTAAGATAATTCTTATTAAACAAGTATATGAATACAATTCTTTAGAAGCTGATATATTATTAGGAAATGATTTCCTTGAACAATTTCAATTCTATACACAAAACGTATATATGGTAACATTGAAAACATCTTGTGGACATCTTCTTAAAATACCGAGAGTCAATAAACCATTCAGAGTTCAGCCAGCCGAGCGTGGTGGACGACAGGTATTTGAGAAAATTCCAATACAGATAAATACCATTTCTATAAAAAGGATAAACTTAGATGTTATTAAAAAGAAAATAGAAGAAAACTATAACAATAATCCATTAGCTTTTTGGAAAGAAAGCCATCCCAAGGCCAAGATAGAATTAACTAAAAATATAATTATAAAAGAAAAACCTATGTTATACACTATTGAAGAAAGACAAGAATTTAAAAAACAAATAGAAGAATTATTAAATAAAAAACTCATTCGAAAAAGCTTCAGCCCTTTCTCTAGTCCTGCCTTTATGGTTATGAATGAAGCAGAAAAGAAGAGGAATAAAGCTAGAATGGTAATAAATTTTAAAAGGTTAAATTATTTTACTAAAACTGATAGTTATCCTTTACCAAATAAAGAAGTTATTATAAACCTAGTCAAAAATAAGTCTTTCTATTCTAAATTTGATTGCACCTCAGGGTTTTGGCAAATAAAAATGGAAGAAGATAGTATTCAATACACTGCATTCAGTGCTCCTCAAGGACATTACGAATGGCTTGTAATGCCTTTTGGGCTAAAAAATGCACCATCAATATACCAAAGGAAAATGGATAATATCTTTTCAAGATACCATAAATTTATGATAGTATATATTGATGACATCTTAATCTCTTCAAATACAGAAGAAGATCATAGAAAACATCTATTACTATTTGCAAAAATTTGTAAAGAAAATGGAATTGCTCTTTCTGAGAGAAAAGCCATAATAGAGAAGAAGGAAATAGAGTTCTTAGGGTTAAAATTAAGTGCTGCAGGAATAAAATTGCAACCTCATATTTCTCGAAAGATCTTAGAATTTCCAGATAAACTAGATAATAGAAATCAAATAGAAAGATTTCTTGGATGCTTAAACTATGCTGAAGGATTTATTCCAGAATTAGCAAAGAAAAAGCACGAAATACAAAAATTGCTTAGGAAAAATAATACAAAAGGTTGGAATTCTAAACATACAGATATAGTGGTTAGTCTTAAGGAGGAATGCAAAACATTACCAGAATTAAGATTACCAGAAGATAAAGGTAACCTTATTGTCCAAACTGATGCTTCAGACCTATATTGGTCTGCAATATTGAAAACAGATCTAAATGAAATTTGTAGATATACTAGTGGAACTTTCAGCCAAGCGGAAGTAAACTATACGACACATGAGAAAGAACTACTTGGTATAATAAGAGGAATAGAAAAGTTTTCACTTTTTCTTTTACAAAAACCTTTTGAAGTTCATACAGATAATACTCAAATTCAGAGTTTAATACAAAATAAACTTCCAAATAAACCTCAATATAGGAGACTACATCGTTGGCAAGTTTTCTTGTCACACTATAATTTTAAGATAAAACATATTAGAGGAATGGATAATTTCTTAGCAGATTTCCTTTCTCGAAATGTTGAATTCGGACTTGATTAAAGGCGAGTATATGCGTTTACATATACCTAGTCCATCTCAAACGGTAGATGGTAAAGACATTATCAAATCCGTTAATGGGTGATGATTTCCCAAAAATCATATTGAGACGAGTATATGCGTATACATATACCTAGTCCATCTCAAACGGTAGATGGTAAAGACGATAACAAATCCGTTGAAGGGTGGTGATTTCCCAAAAATCACTTCAAGGCTAATAAAGTTTTAATTCTTCTTCATTTTGCAGGATGAAGTACATACAAGAACTAGCCGAAATAAAGACAGAGGTTGATACATTAAGAGTAATCTCTCTTGATATAAATGAAGCACTAAATATCTTTGAAGACTCCATACAAGACAGTCTCAAAGTTTTATCTGATCTTGTCATAGAAAATGCTAACAGAATGGATAATTTATATAAAAGAATTGAAAAATTAGAGAATTATAAAGAAAAGGCAGAGTGTTCAGGCACCAAAAAGCCAGAAATGCCTGTGAAAATAGAGGAAGAGAATAAGAAAAAAGAAATAAAAGTCGAGGAAGAGAAAAAGACATCCTCTATAAGAACAATAAAAATAGAACCACTTCAAAAATCTGGTTCTTTTAAGACTGTTCAAATAAAGGGTGAATATATACCAAAACACTCCTATGATAAAGAATACAAGCGAATGTTTGATCCGGCATATAATTATCCAGATTGTGATGAAATCTTTTACTCAAGTGGAAACACCATATACCCAAGGTTGACCGCAATCAATGGGGCTGATCCAAACCAAGTTCTAAAACTTGCAGAATTTGGTTTTCTTGATTTAATATATCTGAGTAAAGAACAGAAGGAAATAAGTGGATTTGAGGATACATTCAAGTCCAAAGTTTCTCAATTTGCTAAAGGAAGACAATGCGTCTTGAAATTCTACACCATATCTCCAGAATTGGATGGAAATAGATGGTATGAATCACTTCATATTGTCTCAATAAATCCATTATATAGCAACATCAGCTTAGAAGTTGGAAGAAAAAGCTTCAAGGCTGCAATATACTCCCCGGAATGGGTTGTTACAAGAAGAGCTCTTGGGATAAAAGCCATACAAAGTATCTCAGAGAACCTTCTGAATAAAGGTTTCCAAACCATCTTTGCCGCTGGTAACTGGTTACTGGTTACTAAAGGCTCTCCAAATGATCCAAAATCTGGATTACTAGAGGAATACTACAGGTGCCTTGTTACCCATAGAACTATTTGCTCCACCGCTACAAGACAGGAGGCGTGCAAATTGATTGGGTGCCATACAGACGTCAGAATGTGACTGCATAAAGAAAAGTCCAATAAAGAGACGTAAGCAATGACGTCTGCAACCACTATAAAACTGTCAGCAAGATCTCAACCATTGAAGAAAAAGATAGATCGAGTGGCTACAAATACAAGTCAAGATTTCCTTATCTGAAGGAATCTTATCTCTTTACTCGTTTTGAGTTGTATAAATAAAGGGGGTCTGTAATATAGAGGATCATCGAAAAACAGAGAGTGAAAAAAGGGAGAAAAAGTGTCTGTAAGAATTGTAATTCGAGTGTTTTTCTTTGTACTGAGTATGGAAAAATAAACCCTTAAAGGGGAAATAAAATCCTTTCTTTGATACATCACGAGTCTTATTTTGTTTTGAGCTTATTACATCTGTTTACTCCTTTTTATCTTTTCCAAAAAATATCTGGTTCCAATAAGCCATAGTGAAATTTTCCGTTGGAGATCGAAGCTTGTTTCCGTTGATGTCCATATAGGCAGGAGGCCGTCAGGACTATTGGAATGTTGAGTTGATCGAGGAAGAAGAAGACGAGTCTTAGAAGAATCCGATAGATCTTTATAGAAGACGAAGGAGATAAAGAAAGGTAATAAACTTTACTCAAAATATTTTGTGAATTATGATTTCAGAATGGATTTTAGAGTACTCTTGTTAAAATCAATATTTGATGAATTCTGCTACTAAAATTGTTCATTTCGTATATAAGTTTTTAATCAAAAATTTTATATAATTATGGATGATGTTTCAGATAGTAATTTCAGAAAATGATTAAACCTTGCTTATAAATTTGGCAAGTGCTTTGATGAAGATACATCGAATAAACATTTTAGACAACTGATAAAACCACTTATGAACTCTAAAATGAAATCATTAATACAAGACCATGTAGATAAACATAGATCTCAAGAAAATGAAGATTGTGATAAATATTGCAAAAAGATAAATAAAAAACTAAATTTCATAAATAAAGTAATGTCTGCAATATAACAAATTTATGAACAAGAAGGATCATCAGATCAATAAGATGAATTCTAGACAAATAAAAACAGACATAAAAAGATTAGGAAAAAGATTAGAAAGTGCAACAAAATACAGATCTATTATGAAAGAAATTTTTGAATATCCTAATGAAATAAAAAATATAACTGATAATGATAAACAAATAGATATAATGAATAAAAACTTTGTAGAAAAAATACATCAAAGAGAAATAAATGGTTAAAAATGGATCTATATGAAAGACAAATGAATAGACATCAGAGAATAAAAACAAAAGAAGCTATAAAATATAACCAAGAAAAATAAAAAAATATTAGTAATCAATTTAAAAAGAATATATATGAAAATATATTAGAAAATTTGAGAGTAAAACAACAATATCTTATAAATGATATAAAAATTTCTAAAGATATGTTATTACGATTGGAAGAGGGTAATAAAATGTTAAAAAGACAAAATAAAGAAATAGAATGATCGATGAAAAATGTACCGCGATATAATTTAATTGATAAACAAATATTAGAGGATAATAATGAAATGATAGAATGGTACAATAATAAAATAAGAATAATTCATGTACTTTCATCAGCTTAATAAGTTTAATTATGAATACTAAAAATATTGGAAAAAGTTTAGAAACAGCTTTACAGAAAGAAGAAATTTATAAGAAAAATTACGAACGAACATTAAATAAAATCGTAATAAATAAAGATACAATTATACAAGGTATAAAAGAACAAGAAAAAATAATAAACAATATAAATAACAAGTTTGTAGAAAAAATATATGAAAGAGAAATTAATGGACCAAATTGAAACTATTTGGGTCTTTATGAAATTAAAATCTAACTATATATACTTTTTAAAAACATTTCAAAAAAGATTTGGGGTTAAAAATATAAATAACCTAAAGTATAGGATAATAAAATAAAAAAGTTTTATACTACTATTCATAAACGCCAAACTCTATGGCAACTTATAGTAGAAAATAAAGAATTTATAAAATGATATTACTTTATGAAAAAACAAAAATTTAAATATTAATTTTGGAAAAAGCCCCTACTGCATGACCTATTTTCTCTTGTAAGATTTGTCTTTACTTCTCACACGAGAGATTTTTCAAAATAGTATTTTTTTTAATCGGATTTAATAAAGTAACACCGCTATGAAAAGGTTTAAAATTTTGCCACAAGTCGCGGGAGATATCCGCGACTCCGATTATTTTAATATTATTTATATCGGAGTCGCGGATATCATCCACGACTTCAATTATTTATATTATTTAATTGAAGTCGTGGAGATCATCCACGACTCCACAATTTTTTTAATCATTTTAATTGGAGTCGTGGTTGAGAACCACGACTGCAATTTGTTTTTTTTTTTTTAATTTTTTTTTCCTTTTCTATCTATATTTAATGTATTGCGTTATTTATTTATTTTTTCTTTTTTACATTATTTGTTTCGATTGAATTTCGGAGGTTCAAACGGGTTTAGAAAAATATAAGGCTTGTTCCATTGGCTCCGAATTGTTGATTCGAGTCCAACGTTGGTGACGGAATTCGAATCCGAATCCCCGAGCTCGAGATACGGCGCCCGGAATCAAAGGTGCTCCAAATGCTCTTTAGTCCCATTTTCGTCCCGTTCAAACAAAATAAATTCGAAACGTTATCAAACGACCCCGAAAACGATCGTCGAGCATACGAGCATAATCATAACTCACATAATTCACGCATACCAAATTTTCGCAAAAATCGGAATTGAATTCGAATAAGAACGACATGCATTTCAATATGAATGAAATTATGAATGAAATGTTCCTACGATTATGAAATGTGTGCCGTTCTTACTCAAATTCAATTCCGATTTTTGTGAAAATTTGGTATGCGTGAATTATGTGAGTTATGATTATGCTCGTATGCTCGACGCTTGTTTTCGGGGTCGTTTGATAAGGTTTCGGATTTATTTTGTTTGAACGGGACGAAAATGGTACTAAAGAGCACTTAGAGCACCTTTGGTTCCTGGTGCCGTATCTCGAGCTCGGGGATTCGGATTCGAATTCCGTCACCAACGTTGGACTCGAATCGACGATTCAGAGCCAATGGAACAAGCCTTATATTTTTCTAAACCCGTTTGAACATCCGAAATTCAATCGAAACAAATAATGTAAAAAAGAAAAAAAATTAAAAAACGAAACGTACATTTAATATAGAAAAGGAAAATAAAAAATAAAAAAAAAAACAAATTGCAATCGTGGTTCTCAACCACGACTCCAATTAAAATGATTAAAAAAATTGTGGAGTCGTGGATGATCTCCACGACTTCAATTAAATAATATAAATAATTGAAGTCGTGGATGATATCCGCGATTCCGACATAAATAATATTAAAATAATCGAAGTCGCGGATATCTCCCACGACTTGTGGTAAAATCTTAAACTTTTTCAAAACGGAACTACTTTATTAAATCCGATTAAAAAAAATATTATTTTGGTAAATCTCTCCTTCTCACACATACCCTAATAATAGATAGATGGGCTTCCCTTTAGACTTAGTCATTAAGTCTGAGAACCTTACTCATCAACCACGTGCCGACAAAAGAAACTGAAATAGGATTTGCGTGTCTTTACACTTCTAGATGCACCCAATTTCATTAATTAATTTAATTATTCTATTGGTTCCAAATTATGATACAACAAAAGAAATAAAAAGACTTTTCGTTTTACAAGTTTACAAGTTGAACTCTGCACCTCATTTCCAAACCCAAAAGAACAGATGTTTCATTTTTATAAAAGAAAAGAATATTGACCGTGATCTCCAACCTCAGAGCATAAGACCGATTCCTTTTCAAAATTCTGGACAGATAGTATTCCCTTGATTGTAAATACTACTATCTATTCTCTATTCTAATTTGTGGATTTCCCTACTGTTTGATAAGTTTTGTTTTAGACTTAATATTTTTGTAATAGTTTTAGTTTAATCGAATCTTTAGAAATATGTGGTGTAATTAGTTGAGGAGTTTATAAGTTTGTGTAAATCAATTTTCGGAATTTACAGGTTTGTCTAAATAAAATTTTATAACTCTTTCGAACAGAGTAGTATCACTTTTGTGTAAATAGGATAAATTACTTTTGTGCTTTTGAATACATATATGGATATATTGAGAGTATACAAATTAGAATGTTTTGTCTTAAACCTTAATAGTTTCATGTACTTAAATAGTTCCCTAAAGATAAGTATCGTACGTTAATTAAATTAAATCCCTACAGTAATTTTATGTCTTCTAAGATCAATTTGGTGTAGAATGACCTATTTGACTTCCCCATTTAATATTTAAATACTAGCGTATACCCCATGCGTTGCACGGTATTAATATACAGTATAACTTACTTTATTAAGTATGAATTTTGTAAACTAAGATAATTTTAAAATAAATAATTAAAACACATAAAATGAAAAATAATTTATGCAATATATTTTTTTTTATAAATAATAAATAAATTACTGCTAAAATCAAATTCTATTACTTTAATATACTTATTTCTACATTGTATATTAAGTTAAGTGTTTATAATAGTAAGTAATTAACATTTATGTAAATATCATGTTTTAATTAAAATTCTAGCATTTCATCTCGTACTATGCACATATTTATTAAAAATATTATTATCTTTTCTAATATATAAATAATGACTTTTGTATTAATACTTTTTACAAAATAATAAATATTAAATTGGCGACAAACTCTACTAAAATTTTAATTTAGCTAGTATTTAACCATTAGATATGGTCAAAACTCAAGTAAATAAATAAACCTTGAATAATAAAATATGGTAAAAATAAATGATGACAAAAATGATCAAGTATTTAACAAAATAATATCTAATAGAAAAATATAAAGTAAAATTCTTTAAACTTCCCGGTGTAGCTTTGTTTTCGTCTTAATAAATGAGATGGGTCCTCGCTAAAACCTCCACGGGTCCCCGACCCGGGTTTTTTTTTTTAATAAAAAAAATAAAAAATAAATAAAATTATTTAAAAATCAAAATTTAAATATATAAATGAAGATTTGAATAATAAAAAACAGAAAAACAAAGTTATATTATTAATACATTTGTTTGGCTAAGTAATATTAAAATTGATCTTCGAACCAAAAGAAATATTTATGTGAAAATAAAATATAAATAATCAACTTAATAATTTGCAGAATACCAAAAGAAATATAATTATTAGAATCAAACATATATAATCATCTCAATTCAACATAAAAATATAAAAAAATAATAAAGAATTTTAAAAATAAAATGAAAATATAAAAGAAAGTTAGTAAAAACATATAAGTAAAGACAAAAGACCACATCAATAATAATAATAAATCAAAATATATTATTAAAAAATATCAATGTATGTATATATATAATCATAGACTATTGGAGAAAATCAACAACAAAAATAATTTGAATAGAAATGAATGAAGATATGTACTATATAAAATAAAAACCTCAAAATGTAAAGATAAATAGAGAATAATTTTATGAAGGAACAAAGAACTATAATAATACATCTTGATATAAAGAATCACCAAGGTAATATAAAAATTGTGCTAAACTATCATTCAAATTATTTTATAAATTTAAAAATTAAAAAATTTCAAAAATTAAAATTTGATGAAAATAAAAATAATTATAATAAAAGAACGGCTCAATTGCATAAATAAAAAATAGTTATAAAAATTTTGTAAATTTAAAAATATAAAAAGTGATTCTTATATATGTACTAAAAAATTAAAAATTAAAATCTTAAATAAAAAAGCAATAAACAAATAATATTTTAAAAACAAAATAAAATCAATGAAAAACCACAAAAATATAAAATGTACTAAATAGTTAAATTATATTGTCAAACATGATTGAAGAAGTTATACAATCTTAAATAAATAACACAAAAAAAAATAAAAAAAAATCATAAGAACAGTTAAAATATGGATTTCGAGCAGGAGAGATCGGAAAAAAAAAAAAAAAAACCTCAACAATAGATTTATGAGTGAAAAGCGAAAGAGATTTAACATGCTTCGTCAATCTAATTCGTAGATTCGTTGGGAGTGTCTGAGTCTTTGCTTGATTTTGATCACATACAAATCAATGAAACACTTCATGTGAAAAAAATGAATTTGAACACAAAAATTAGAAGAATGATTGAACATTTTATGTACGAAAATAGAACCATAATTTAGGTTTTAAAAATTTTATTGTAGGAAAGACGATTTGAGAGAAGAAAGTAATATATATTAGGAAAGATTGACTTACATAAAAATTTGAATAAATTTATTAATTGAGAAAATCAAGGAACCGGTTAATGGAGTTACATAAATAATTTAGGAAAAATAATTTATATTTAATTTATTAAATACAAAACAAAACAATTAAAGGAAAATTATACATCCGCAATAGGAGGCTAACCTCCCTTTCTTCTTGAGTTGGAATCTCCTTGATTTGTGGAGAGATTTCATTATATATTATGCATATACATATTTGCTAAAAATAACGCTTAAAAAAAATGCTAAGTCCCCCTTACCAATATCAAAATATATTATATTGATGTAGTTTTTTTAAAAGTAAATTTATAAATAATATCAATCAATGAATTTTTTTATTAAGGTAAAATATTTCAAAAAAAGAAAAAAAATATTGAATTGAGGCGTATTTGAATTTTAATTAAAATATATTTTTCTAAATTTATGTATTCAAAATAAATTTTACCATAAATTGATATTTTCAAAAATCAAGGGATATATAACAGTGCTAGATTAATTAATTAATTAATTTAGTAACAGTCAACCAATCATAATTTTTAGTTTTAATTAAAAATCTCAAAAAAATCACAAAATTCCATTGAGTCAAAAGACACCCTTCCTGTATATTATAGTATAGATAACATATATAATTTTTATTAATGGAATAATTAATGGATTACATATAATATGGGGTTGAGTTTAATAATAATTGAAATATATTAATCTAAATAGAAAAAAATAGAAAAAAAAATTATTCTAACACCCAATAAAAAATCATTTTTTCAATAAAATGTTAAAAAAATATAAAATAGTATTGTGTCAAAACAATACAATTGCAGTCAAATACCTTCGTGAAATATATAATAACATAGATAATGCATTTTAAATAAATTAATTAATGATAATTTTCTTAATTAAGTATATAAATTTTAAATTACATAGCATAAATTTTCAAATAAACAATAGAATAGTATTTAGGTCAAATTCTATAATTTACTATATATAAAAGAAATTAAATCACATGAAGAAATTGAAAATATACCATGAATCTTACCAAAGATAATTACTCTTCTTAATTACTATTTATTTTTATAATTAAATAATTGAAAATAAGTTTAGCCAATCATGTTTTTTTTATCAAGATAAAAATTTTCAAAAAAACTACAAAATTCCACATCATCAAAAATGTACATTGAAAAGTCAAACATGATTATCAAATATATAATAGTATAGATATGCATGCTCTGATTTGGGAGAAAATAAAGTATAAGATTTTTTTTGTTAAACTTCTATTGAACTGTTGATGTTGTGCATATGTTAATTGTTTCCTTCCTTATGTGTGAATTGATCCAAGAGAATAATGTTGATATCCACTTTCAAGGTACAGTAATGAATCATATCATTTGTGATCAGTTTCTATTATATAAGTGGAAATACATGTTAATATTGAATTAAAATACCAAATGATTCTTCCTCCTGAAAACATGATCTAATTTAACACTATTAAATGAATTTGCTATTACTTCTAGAGGTCTGATAGATCAATGTATATAATAATTTGATTAACATAATCGTACATGAAATAAAATGAATTATAAATTTGAGCTTTTATAATATGCGAGCTAGCCTGCCTCTTCGAATTGATTATCTGGCTAAATTATTTATTCTCAATATGATTATGTGATTTAGGTTATAACCGTACTTGTGTAGTTTGGTTCTCGAGTCAAGTCATAAGTTGTATTTGTGAGTCGAGTCACAATTTGCAAGTTCGTGTGTCACAGGTGTTCCTAGGGAGGAGCCCTGACCGTGTTGGTTGTGTCCCGTTTCAGCTTTTGAAGATTCTCAGGTGAGGGATTAAAATGTTTTCAACTGGGGCCAAAACATATATTATGTAAATATATATATTCTTAAAACTTACCCCTTATTTATTGAGTTTGATTTTGATCCGTTGATACTATATATAGTATTAGCTGTTTTATAATATTTTAGTATTTTGTTGAAAAACAGATTTCCTTATAAAAATGGGTTTTTGTTATATTATATGTACGTGTGAGTGAACGAAAAGTTTGATTTTTGAAATGCGAAACGGTTAAGAGAAAGAAAGTGTTTGAAAGTATGAATCTGTTTTGAAAAGCGAGTACTGATCTGATAGAACCCTTGGGGACGCCCTTGGGGAATATGGGCCCGAAGTATCTAGTGGGTGAAGCCCGGAGGTGTGCGCCAAAGGCTGATCTTTACTACGTACTTCTGTGAAGCTCTGTACGGGGAGTAGCCGGAGGTTGACTACGACACGTATAGAGTGAGGTTATTGGTACCAGGGCATATTGCCCCTATCTGTGTGATCGTGTGGTTGGTTGGGGGGCACCTCGACTAACAATTGGAGGGAGAAGGTTGGTTTCTGTTTTGTGTTTCTTGTGTTCAAGGTGTGAAAGGTTGGAGAACTTACCCGTACTCGTCGGATTACTGTGATTGATCGATCGTTTTGATTATTGGTTTACAAGTGTGTTTTCATACAAACTAAAAGCTATCCCTTCTTATACGTTTACATCTCGTTTTCAAAAATAAGGAAAATGTGAACCAAGCTTGTGATTTTGTTCATGGATATGTATAACCCCCTCACTTAGTCACCTTGACTAACGTCCCTTCTCTTCTGGTTTTGGCTTCAGGCAGATGTGAATAAGCGGTACGTTTGGTCTGGGTCTCCAAGTGTCGTTTAGATAGTTTATTTTGGAGTTTACCGTCTTGGAATTTCTCTTTCGTGGGGAAACTCAGTATGTATAGTCTATGTACCTATACCTAATACAGTTGTCGTTTGTAGTTTGTCGTTTGTCGTCGGCCTTATCGGCCTTGTAATTGACTTATGTGTTTGAGTACTGTTGTTTTACGCTTCCGCTATGCTAGCTTTTGTCTGTTTGTTTGCCGTTCGCTGGGAGAGATCTCGAGTGAAGGCCCAAAGCTAACACTTGGGGTATTTCTCAGTGCGGGATGTGGCAAGGGCGCCACAAAGACGGGGCAGCAAAAGTGCCTGAAATACTATCACGAATTCAGAGCTGAAGTTTTTGGGTCGGAGAAGAGGACAGCGGAAAAAAGGTTATCTGGGTGGAGGGACATGGACTTAAATTGCGAAGTCATCATCCCCAATGTTGATGAACACATGGGGCCCTCCGGAAGAGTGTATCGCAATCTCCCTACAAGCAATCGAATACGGGTTCCGGCTTCCGTTTTTCCCATTGCAGATTGCCTTATTCAATCATCTCCAGATTAGCCCGATCCAACTACTTCCCAGTGGTCATGCCATGGTGACGGCCTTCCGGATGTTGATGAAACTATTAGGCCAAGTGGAGTGCATGGAGCATTTCGCGGAATTATTCGTCGCCTCGGTCGATGCGGCTGCTTCCCCCAACAGGAGGGGGTTCGTGAAACTCCAATCCCAGTCTGGCAACAAGATATTCGACATGAAGAAGACCTCCCATGGGATGGACTGGAAGAGGAAATTTGTATTCGTACGGTACGCTGATGGGTGGGAAGGCTGCACCATACTTCCCGGAATGACATTGCACAGGTCTGTTTGGATCGGGGTCCAGTGCGCTGGCCGAACACTCTGCTGTCAGCTTTGAGAGAGGTGTATCCCTTGGACACGGGAATTTTCACAAGTACACACTTATTGATAAGTTTGGTGTTGGCCCTGGGTACGGCGAGGCACATAGACTTCCGAATGGGTAACTACGTCGTCAATTCCCTTAGGCCAAGCACGTTCCCTCTCCTCATCTCCAATTTTGTATTTCCATTTGTACTTTGTTTTGCCTCTGCTTGACCGGGGTAACACACTAACCTTAGTATTTGTTAATTGACAACTTTCTTCCTTGTGCAGAATCAATCATGGTAGCCGCGCGAACCAAAGCTCTGGACCGGAAGTTGAAGAAAAGTCAGGCTGAGGAGGCCAAAAAGATCAAGGAGGGCAAGGCGGAGGGTCCTGTGCCCACAATCCAAGAAATAGCTCAGGCTGAGGAAATGACCGAGCATCATACTTTGGAGAAGACCACCGCGGTCGAGAGGGCGGCGGGGATGAGATGGGCCGACCCGCTTTAGCCGACCGGGGGGAAAACCGCGGACACATGCGGGGCTTTCTAGGTCCCTCCGGAGGATCCTTCCGTCCCCCAAGCCCCCAAGGAGAAGATGGTTAGACCCCTGAAAGGGAAAGAGACCTCTGTTCCTTCCGCCGGGTGGCCTGACTCAGAAATGGAGACAACCGCTGGGTGGTCCCCATCGCGGTGCCTAAGGGGCTAAGGACTAACAAGAGAAAGGCCCAAGCTTCAGACGAGGATGGGGTTGATGGGATGCGGGCCCACAACAGTAGCAGTCCGGGACCACATTTTAAAATTTTTATTATAATACAAGTATTAAAATATTTCTAAAACATTTTAATACAAAGCGGAAGACTTAGCCGGATCTACTCAAGTATATACATGCAATTGATAATAAATTTTAAATCACTTAAGCAGATAAATATCTAACATGCAATTAACACTTAAGAGCACATAATTTATCATGCTTAAAATAAAATAACTGTAAAATATTACCGTACTGCAAACATGGCTATCTAACGGCATTTTTCCAGCTCCTTGCCCACTCGTGAGACCGGCAGAGCTTCCCTGCAATATCCCCAGGGACACCCTCGGAGCGTGGGCTCCGAAAGTATTTCTCTAAATACTTAGAGAAAAAACTTTAAACTAGGAAACCCTTTTCAGGGTTTATTCTCCCAAAATCAGGCGTTTATATATAAACACCTAATTAAAATTAATTCCGAAATAAATCGGAATTAACTAGGAGAAATGGGATATGGTTTCAAAGCTATTCTCTAGCCAAAACCTCTCCCAAATGTTGAATGAGAAATGAGGACCCAAGGCCCCTATTTATAGGGGAAAACCGAGGGCGTTTCGGTCATTTTGGATTCAAAAGCAAGGGTAAAATGGTAATTTCACATCCCACTTGCGTGTACAACTTGGACACGAAAACCAAGGATACCACGTTGAAGGTCTCTCCACCACGAGTCCAACGCCGCCGACCGCTTCCCATTCTGACGCTCCACGCGCCCGCACGCGCGGCCACAAGGCGGCGCGTGTGATCACTTGCCGGCTAGGGTTTCCGGTGACGTGGCCTGTTCTGATCATGCCACGTGTCCGGGTCTGGTCCGACCCGGAACCGTACCCGGTCCGGCCCTATCCGGGAACCCGACCCGTTGACCCGACTCTGGACCCGTTGACCCGGTCACCATGATGACGTGGCGCGATCTGGGCCGTCCACGTGTCGCACACGTGTCGTGCCATGCGGCTGCCCAGTCAGCGTCACCTGGGCCCACTTGCTGACGTGGCGTGACACGTCAGTGCCACGTCACCTGCCACGTCAGCAATTTTTTTTTTTTTTAATAAAAAAATTTAAATTTTATTTTCTCCAAAATAAAATTTCGGGCATTTCCAACTCTTTGGAAATTGATTTATTTTCTTAAAATAAATCCCTTGGCTATTTTCAAACACTTTGAAAAATTCATTTCTCTTTCTCCTTTTATTATTTTCTCTTTGGGTTTTCAATTTGGGGCTTGCAGAGGGACCTGCAGGACTAATTAATTTTAGCTCCAAACGGATTAATATATTATCATCTCATGACAATAATTAATTACCGTTTAACAATATTTAACTCCACTAAATAAATATTGTTGCACTCTAAAATTAATTAAATTATTCACGAATTTCTCGATCTAGAATAATTTCGCATTTTACTCCTCCGTGTAGATATCCATGAAAAATAAATTATAACTACTATCATTTATTTTTCATCTCCAATTTGAAATTTATTGATTCGCCTTAAGTTCAAATTCTCTGTATGTGAAACACATTCAACATACAACTTCGGTGACGTTATCACGCGAAGTGCTTTGGCCAAAGTCTTAATTCGAACTTTTGCAAATCTATTTCAAGGATATCTCTTACCTTCCAGCAAGGCCACAGATTCCTCGATCAATATAACTCTTTAGCACATTTCATGTAACCACCGAACATACAAAGTATTTTGGCCACCCGTTACCGAGACCTCACTTCGAGTATGTTACAGTGACTAACACTACATGCCTAAAGCCGAAATATTATCAGGATTAAGAGTACAATGCTTCCTGAGATTTTTTTTTCATTTTAGATAGCAGTATAAAATGAATAATCTCAGTGGTCCAGTTCGATGTTTCCAATCCTATTGAAAATCATCAACGTGTTATAATTGGAATCACCATTCCCTATGACGAAAGACTAATCATCTTATATAACCACGTTATAGTCTTGATAAGAACATATTCTTATCTTACCGACTAAAACTTTAATGACACGTGATTTCGGTATTCAAAGTCTTTTCCTATGAAACACATTTCATATGAGAATACCACCACACGTCATTAATTATTAATGTGTGAAATACTCACAACTCGCTGTAAATTCAGTTTTATTAATTCAATAAATTGAATTTTCAGGGCACTATTCCCAACAATCTCCCACTTGCCCTAAATTCAATTTGGCCATACATCTAAGTCTTATTCCTTTCACATGAGTGTCAAAACTCGTTTTGCACTCTTTTACGCCAATACTTTAGTGAAGGAATCTTTTAAATGTTTCTCTGAGCCAACAACTAGGAAATCATGAATCCAATATATCTAAATGGCTGCTTCTCAAGCTACCATGTATTTGACTTCCATGTCGGTGTAAGCAATACAAGTCTGCTTAACATTCTCCAATTAACGGTTGCTCTTCCTAGAGTATACACGTATTCTAATGTCAAACATCTAGAATACAAATCAGATTGTAAATCCGAATCTTTATACTCTATTGAAATGAGCTCACACTGTGGTAGACAAGCATATAATCTCAAATCCTTCTCAAGTACTCCAATATATGCTTTTACTACTACCCAGTATCAAATTCTAGGGTTTGACTAATATCTGCTGACTTAGACCTATTTATATAATAGACATCTGACCCTGTACATAATATGACATACATAAAGCTTCCGCTGCGGAACTTTAATCAAGCTTTCTATCTCTTCAGTTGTCTTAGGACACTGACCCCGAGATAGATAAATTCCATATCTAAAAGCTAATAAACCTTTCTTGGAATTTGTCATATTATACCTTGCCAGCATCTTATCCATATATGCTTCTTGTGATAAACCAATCTCCTTATTCCTATGATCACGACAAAAGTCTGATCCTTGGAATAACATTGGTCTCACATAGGTCTTTTCTTGTCAAAATGATTTGACGTCCGAATCTTGACCATTGACAAAATTCTTGCATCATTCCCAATGAGCAGAATATTAATTACGTACAAAGTGAAAACGTTACAACGCTATCATGATGTTATTTTGTACACTTCATGGTTCATCAGGCAATTATACAAATCCAAAGAATCTAAATTGCCTTATAATTCTGATGCTCCATAATCTAGACGCTTGCTTAAGATCATAAATCGATCTATTAAGCTCGCATTATATACACCTGATTTCTGGCTATGAAGCCTTCAGGTTGTACCATGTATCTCTTCTTCTTGAAATTGCCCATTCAAGAACATAGTCTTTACATCCATTTATCTAATCTCATAATCGATAATGAGATAAAATGGAGAGGATAATGGACTTAAGCACTATTATAGGCGAGAAGATCTCATAAATGATTTCTTCTTTTTGGGTAAAATCCCTTGCCATAAGCTTGCTTTAAAGTCTCTACTTTTGTCCATTTCTCCTTTTATTGTCTTGTAGAACCCAATTTTATCTAACAGGGTTTAATGCCTTCCGGCGCCTCTACAAGTTCAAGACTTTGTTAGAATACATATATTCTAACTTAGATTCCATGGATATTGACCAAACGGTCAGCGTCTATATCTTCTACAGCTTCATTACACGTGACAGGATCAGATACGTTAGATTCAGCCTCTTGGGTTAATCTTAGGTATCTTGTCAGGTGTCCTGACAATCCTCCCACTATAATGATGCTCTCGTGTACACGTCTCTACATCACATGTTGTATTTGGTACATCACATGTATCCAATATATTTTCAGTCATCACGGGTTTATGAAATCAGTATCTAATACTGTTATTTCTTTTAACACTACTTTGCTTCTATCCTTTGTGGTTATCTATGTAATTATCATTGAAATAATTCACAAACATCTTTTGTGATTTCTCAACTTACAAAATATACCACCTCTTGTTCTTCTTAGGATAACCTTAGAACAAGTAAACCTTTGTTCTTTATTCTAACTTGTCATGATCCATCCTTAACTCGTGGACCAGGCTACCTTAAATCCGAAGATAAAAGATACAGGGTTTTCACCCTAGCTACGGATCCATCAGTGTTTTAGGAACTGACTTAGATAGAACTAGGGATGTAAACGAGCCGAGCCGAGCCGAGCCTTGACGATTTTTCGAGGTTCGAGCTCGGGCTCGGCCCTAAAAAAATTGGCTTGGGTTCGGCTTGCGAGCCAACGAACCCTACTAGAGGTGGCTCGGGCTTGGCTCGCAGTAAGGTTCGTGCGAGCCGAACCGAGCCACGAGCCAATAACAAAACCCTCAAAATTTATTCAGATCTGTATCTTTCTTCCTTCATACATCCAACCCAAATCACAACAAAGCAGATCTGCATCTTTTTTTTTTATATACATCCAACAACAAAGAGACTAGATATAATTTTCCCATATAACGTAAAGGAAAAAAAACAGATCTATCATCAAGAAAAACAGAAAATAGAAATCCAAACGGTGGCTGAAATTCTTCCAAGGTTGATGCTGAAATTAAAGAAATAAATCCAAAAAACAAAAAAAAACAGAGAGAGAGAGAAGAGGAGGTGGTGGCTGCACTGCGGCTGAGAAAGGAGGAGGCGGTGGTTGTTGACGGTGGCACTAGACATTCGATAGATCTTCAATCAAGTTTGCAGCTTCGTGGCCTAAGTGAAGGAGATGGGCATGTGGATCTGCAAATTTTCGACGAGTAGAGGCGGCGGAAGATTATGGGGTTGCGGCGGCGGGTCGTAGCGATGAGGGATGTGGCAGTGGCGATTAGGCGCTGTAAGATGGTGGGGCTGTGGAAGCGAGGCGTTGGAGGAGTGACGGCGAGGCTTTCGAATATGGTGGAGAGGTGCGACGGCCGGCGCAAGATTGGAATTCTGGAGGATGATATTGGGCGGTGGTGGAGGTTAGCGGCTGTTGTGAGAGAAGAGAATGGGAGTGATTGCAATTAGGGGAAAAAAAAATAGGGTTTTGACTTTACATATGATACAAAATTCTGGATGAAAATAAATGTCTTTAATATAAAATGAGTTAATACATTTTCTAGGCTCTAGCCAATATATGCCTTACACACACACATATATATATATATATATATATAAAATAAGAAGAAGGGTTCGCGAGCCAGCTCGCGAGCCACGAGCCATGAAGAATGAGGTTCGGGCTTGGCTCGCGCTTCATGCAAGCCGAGCCGTGGCTCGGCTCGACTCGTGGAGGACGAACCCAAGCGCGAGCTTTCTCCGAGCCGGCTTGTTAAGCTCTCGAGCCAGCTCGGCTCACTTACATCCCTAGATAGAACTAGGTTTGTCGTTTTGTGTGCAAGGCCCCAAAACGAAATTCATAGGGTAGCATGACTCTTCATGAATTTTACCATCATTACCAGAGTTCTATTTCTCCTTTCTGCAATATATCTTTGCCAAATCGTATCTCATACAGAAGGTTGAGATCTAATCTCATTTGAGAAATTCTATTTAACTCTGAACATAGATACTTATCACTACTTCGATCTAATCGGAGTGCCTTGATATGTTTTCTAATTTGATTCTTTGACTTTAGTCTTATATTCTTTGAACTCTTCAAAATTACTGACTTAAGTCTCATCAAATAAACATATTTGTATCTAGAGTAATCGTTCTAAACGAATGATGAAATATCCAAAACTTCCTCTTGCTTGAATAATCATAGGATCACATATCCGTATGAACTGACACAAGCAACTTCATGGCTTAAATACCTTTTGTCTCAAAAAGGTTTCTTGGTCATTTTAACCTTCTAAATAGGATTCGCAGATTGATACTATTTTCAAGTCAAAAGGACTCAACAATCAGTCTTTGGATCCTATTCAGATTCAATTGACCAATAGATAGGTGCCACGTAGAAGTTTTTCTTCTTAGATGGTAAGTCAAGCTTCTTAATGTTAAACTTGAATTAGGGTTTTTATTGATGTATAAAAGACCATCTTTTATTGTGCCAGAGCAAATAAACCTTTTATTTTGCTTAACGGTAAACTTTTGTTCAAAACAAACAGTTAAACTATTAGTTATCAAATAACTCACAGAAATTAAATTTCTGTTTATATGGCACGTATAATATTAAAAACCCTATTGCCAAAATACGACTTAATAGTCCTTACTGCTTATACAATTACACTTGTATTATCCCCGAGCAGTAGTTATGTGTTAGCCGTTTTTCAAACTTCCTGGTTAGTTTGAATCTTCGCAATGACTTGCAAATATGATTAGTTGATCTCAAGTTCACACACCAGGAGTCCGGTGAATTTTCAACTAAACATATTTTCAACGAGTAAGATATCTTCATATCTTATCTAAACGGTATAACAAACAGACATACTAAGTATTTTGGATAATTTCTTTTTCCAATACCCGTTACCACCGAAATAGAAACACTTTTCCATTGTCGGATTTTGACTTTCTATTTCTGAACCTTAGATTGGGAAATTTTCCTTTTCTTTCTTCCACTTATTGGTTTTCTAGCCCGTGGATCTTGATGTCTGATTAAAGAGAACTTTTCCCTTAGTCTATATCACCCTTTCTGCCATATTGAGGTCGTTCATTGGTTTTAAAAAAAATTTTAAAATAATCTTGAACGTTCAAATGACTTAGGCAGAGAGTATAGGATCGTATCCTATCTGTTAAGATTGTCTCTTTAAGCACAGAGGCTTTCAATCTCATTCAGATTAGCTATCATATTCATAATATGATTATGAAACAGTGATCCTTCAAACATCTTTAACCGACAACCGTTTTCATGGCTCGTACCTACGTACGACTCTGTCTTCAACACATGTTCTTATCAGTAGACATCTCATGTGATTGATGCTCAAGAACATTTAAAACAGATGTCAGGATATAAGACTAGCCAGATCATCACACTTGATCTATTTAGAATAAACGTCTTTCTAATCCTGACTGGTTGTAGTTTCCGAAATTTTCGGATAAGGTTCAGTGAGTACGTAAACTTTCGTGTCTCAATACGATGTCAAGATTCATTACTTAGTCAGCGTAGTTGAACCCTTACTAGCCTATTTCCTTATAGACATACAGTTTGGAGTGGGCTAAGAGAGATCGTAATTATAAAACTGAAATAAATAAATAAATGCAAGTTATGATTATGTATTTCACTTTCTTCTGCGTCCAACCAATAAATGAAATCCACGTAAGCATTTTGGTTTACGCAATGGTGACTTAACTAACTGCAGTTGACTCCCCGGAGGCGAGGTCGAAAACCGCTTAGAAAAGCAAGAACTATTCTTAATTAACATGTCATCTAGGTAACTCTTACCAAACAATGTCAATCCACCACGTCAACCCTTGGCCTCTAAGTAAATGTAACATAGCTCCGAAGGGAGGTTAATACATTGCTTAGTCAAGTGTGTACCATTACCTAGAAGTCCGTACGAGTAGGTCAAGACACTCCACGGAGGCGTGGTCGAGCTGACTTCCCCGTATTTCATTCTATCCGTAGAAGTCTAATCTTGTATACCGCGAATATATACCCGCCGAAGGGAGTAGTATACATCCACTATACTATAGACGGGTAATGGAGGCCGTGAGAATCCAACTCTTTTCATCTCGCTCCCACTTGAATTTTTAAAAGGTGTGGATTATCTGTTGATTATTTAATAATCACTTTTGGCGTCTTATTGTTGGAAGTAATTAATCTAATTAATACCCTCCCACTAGGATTACTAAATCATATTTAAAATCCCAATAATAATATTTTAAGGTAATAATAACAATTTATTAATTAGGCCGAAAAATATTAGTTCAATTATGCATCGCGTCTAATTTCTATTAAACATTACTATTTAATCACATTAAATAAAATATGCATAATTGTAAATATCATAATATCTCATATTATCATGATCATGCCATAAAATAAAATAATTAAGCATCCTTTCATATAATTATCACATAATTATCATGCTTAAAATTTTAAATGACACAAAATAAATATGCCATAAATTAAATCAATTAAGCATGTTGGTATAATTATCACATAATTATCATGCTTAAAATAAATGACATAAAGTAAACATGTTATAAATAAATTATCTCATAATTTAAATCATGTTTACTGATTCGGTAATCAACCAGGAAGATTATTGAAATCGATTCCCAGAAAATTACCATTCCACGTAAATTCCCAGAAAACACTGGAGGGGTCACAACGGTCCCACTTAAAAACCAGCCTCCTTTGACAGAATTTACGTGCACAGTATCAGATTTAAAATTATGCATCACATGCATCATATCAATGCATGTATATATATCTAGAGTACGGCTCTGATACCACATGATGGGATACGGGCCCACAACAGTAGCAGTCCGGGACCACATTTTAAAATTTTTATTATAATACAAGTATTAAAATATTTCTAAAACATTTTAATACAAAGCGGAAGACTTAGCCGGATCTACTCAAGTATATACATGCAATTGATAATAAATTTTAAATCACTTAAGCAGATAAATATCTAACATGCAATTAACACTTAAGAGCACATAATTTATCATGCTTAAAATAAAATAACTGTAAAATATTACCGTACTGCAAACATGGCTATCTAACGGCATTTTTCCAGCTCCTTGCCCACTCGTGAGACCGGCAGAGCTTCCCTGCAATATCCCCAGGGACACCCTCGGAGCGTGGGCTCCGAAAGTATTTCTCTAAATACTTAGAGAAAAAACTTTAAACTAGGAAACCCTTTTCAGGGTTTATTCTCCCAAAATCAGGCGTTTATATATAAACACCTAATTAAAATTAATTCCGAAATAAATCGGAATTAACTAGGAGAAATGGGATATGGTTTCAAAGCTATTCTCTAGCCAAAACCTCTCCCAAATGTTGAATGAGAAATGAGGACCCAAGGCCCCTATTTATAGGGGAAAACCGAGGGCGTTTCGGTCATTTTGGATTCAAAAGCAAGGGTAAAATGGTAATTTCACATCCCACTTGCGTGTACAACTTGGACACGAAAACCAAGGATACCACGTTGAAGGTCTCTCCACCACGAGTCCAACGCCGCCGACCGCTTCCCATTCTGACGCTCCACGCGCCCGCACGCGCGGCCACAAGGCGGCGCGTGTGATCACTTGCCGGCTAGGGTTTCCGGTGACGTGGCCTGTTCTGATCATGCCACGTGTCCGGGTCTGGTCCGACCCGGAACCGTACCCGGTCCGGCCCTATCCGGGAACCCGACCCGTTGACCCGACTCTGGACCCGTTGACCCGGTCACCATGATGACGTGGCGCGATCTGGGCCGTCCACGTGTCGCACACGTGTCGTGCCACGCGGCTGCCCAGTCAGCGTCACCTGGGCCCACTTGCTGACGTGGCGTGACACGTCAGTGCCACGTCACCTGCCACGTCAGCAATTTTTTTTTTTTTAATAAAAAAATTTAAATTTTATTTTCTCCAAAATAAAATTTCGGGCATTTCCAACTCTTTGGAAATTGATTTATTTTCTTAAAATAAATCCCTTGGCTATTTTCAAACACTTTGAAAAATTCATTTCTCTTTCTCCTTTTATTATTTTCTCTTTGGGTTTTCAATTTGGGGCTTGCAGAGGGACCTGCAGGACTAATTAATTTTAGCTCCAAACGGATTAATATATTATCATCTCATGACAATAATTAATTACCGTTTAACAATATTTAACTCCACTAAATAAATATTGTTGCACTCTAAAACTAATTAAATTATTCACGAATTTCTCGATCTAGAATAATTTCGCATTTTACTCCTCCGTGTAGATATCCATGAAAAATAAATTATAACTACTATCATTTATTTTTCATCTCCAATTTGAAATTTATTGATTCGCCTTAAGTTCAAATTCTCTGTATGTGAAACACATTCAACATACAACTTCGGTGACGTTATCACGCGAAGTGCTTTGGCCAAAGTCTTAATTCGAACTTTTGCAAATCTATTTCAAGGATATCTCTTACCTTCCAGCAAGGCCACAGATTCCTCGATCAATATAACTCTTTAGCACATTTCATGTAACCACCGAACATACAAAGTATTTTGGCCACCCGTTACCGAGACCTCACTTCGAGTATGTTACAATGACTAACACTACATGCCTAAAGCCAAAATATTATCAGGATTAAGAGTACAATGCTTCCTGAGATTTTTTTTTTCATTTTAGATAGCAGTATAAAATGAATAATCTCAGTGGTCCAGTTCGATGTTTCCAATCCTATTGAAAATCATCAACGTGTTATAATTGGAATCACCATTCCCTATGACGAAAGACTAATCATCTTATATAACCACGTTATAGTCTTGATAAGAACATATTCTTATCTTACCGACTAGAACTTTAATGACACGTGATTTCGGTATTCAAAGTCTTTTCCTATGAAACACATTTCATATGAGAATACCACCACACGTCATTAATTATTAATGTGTGAAATACTCACAACTCGCTGTAAATTCAGTTTTATTAATTCAATAAATTGAATTTTCAGGGCACTATTCCCAACAGGGGTTCCCCCAAGGCGGCAAAACGAGCTCCCAGACTGGTGAGGCCAAGCAAAGGATGGATCCCTTCCACCTTCCAGACAGGAACCTCCCCGGGCTTTTCAATGTTGCAAGGGGATTACGAGCGAATAACCAACATCCCCAGTTTCAATAGACCCAAATATCCCTCAATGTCCCGGACTTCACAGCGGATGGGGGGAAAGACGGATCGCGACCGGCGTGGTCAACCAAGACGCCATAGGGTCAATTTATTATACCCTCCAGACTGTCGCCCACCACCAAGAGTTGGCCAAGGAAGACAACGCCTCACTCACGTACAACAAAGTCGCTTTGCTATACTCGGTATGAACTCACGGCTTGAGGCTTGTCTCTTTTGTACAAACTGTCGCTTTTCTTCTAATACCCTATTTTTTTCCTTTTCAGCTAATCGTAAGAGAGTACCAATCGGCTGCGCACTTGGAGTTAGCCGATGATGCCCGCTGCAAGCTGCTGTCCGAGAGGGCTGAAGTGTTGGAGGGCAAGAGTTAGAAAGACGAGACGGCCAGAGTCTCTAAAGAACTGGAGGATGCGAACACTCTTTATTCGGGAAACGTAGCCAAGCTTGATAAGATGGTCAAGGAAGCAGTCCAGGAGAAGTCTGCCTTGGAGGTGGAATTGGCCAATCTTAGGGCTGAGAATGAAAAACTCCAAACCGGGCTTGCTAAGACCCAGAGCCTGTTGGATGTCGCCGACCGAGAGAAAGAGGCCGCTTATGCTAAGGGGAAGCAGGACAGGTGGAAGGATGGCTATGCGTAGGGCCAGAGGAATGGGGCGGAAACCGTTTTTTGGACACTAGACAAGCTGATGCCCCAAATCAAGGATAGTGCGGTGCTGGAATTCTTGCGGCCCGAGGTGTTTGACACCGTTTTTGGTACTTTAGGCATCTCCGACATTGAGACGGGCTTCATGAGGTGCCTGTCCCAAGTGCACTTGCATCATCCACTCCCTCATGCACTGTTTAATGACACTAAGAAATTAAACACCACGAATGGCTACGTTCCCAACACTCTTCCAGATCAATTCCTTGTACACGTCGCATTTGAGGAGGAAGAAAGGCAAGTGGTGGAGGAAGGTGAAAGCGACGATGAGGAGCCGGACTGGAGCAAAAAACCTTACGGCTGGGCTATGGAGTGGGCCGACGCTAGAGCTGACAAGCATCCGAAGTCAGAGCTTGAGCTACCGGTGCCTGTGAACCTTGAGCAAGCCAAGGAATCCTTGATCTCGGCCTTTGCTCCATCAAGTAGTGGATCAAAAAACAATGAGATCCAATGCGAAGACCCCAATGGCCCTGCCTTAGCAATTCCGCCCCTGTCGGCACTTCCTCCAGCTCCCGTGATCACAGAAGACGAACCTAGTGTCGCCGTGGCTCCAATTTCTGTAAGCGTCACTCCCGTGATGGAGCTGAATGCTCCAGCTTTGACCGAAGAGCCTGCTACCAACATCACTAGTTTTCCTACTGCCACATCTTGATTTGTAAATGATTTTTGTAATTAGATATAGTGATTTTCTTATCCTTGCATGTATCTGCAATTCAATTGGGGCTTGACCCCACCTTGGAATGGGATTATTTTGGTTTGAACCCAGTGTGTACTTGCACTTTCCATTTGTTTGCTGCTTTTTACTATTCGGGGGTTTGATCCTCCTTCAACTTTTACAGTAAAAGTTTACAGAATTTTACCGAGTTATGGCTCGCAAGTCCTGGGTCAAAATGTGCTTAGAACCCTTTTGACTTATACTTTGTAAAAGTTTACAGAATTTTAGCGAGTTCTGGCTCGCAAGTCCTGGGTCGAAATGTGCTTAGAACCTTTTTTACTTATACTATACTGGGGCGTGGCACCTCCCCAGGGCATTGATAGAATATCGAATACGCGTTCAAGAGACGATCTTAAAACACTTTTAAAAGATACTCAGATTGATCGGCACGGTGGAACATTCAGATTGACTGAAGTAAAGAAGTTCAGCATGATTGAAAATAAAGAAATTCAGATTGACTGAAAGTACTTTTATCACTGTGAATAAGTCAAGTACAGATTGCACTTACAACCGGAGGTAATTTTAAACATAAAACTTCTTAAGGTTGTGGGCATTCCAAGATCTGGGGATGGCACTTCCTTCCATGTCTTCAAGGTGATAAGCTTTGTTGCGGCCCACCTCTGCAATACGGTAGGGGCCCAGTTGGGCTGTAGCTTGCCCACGTGCCTAGTTACTTCGACCTTTTTGAGGACTAGGTCGCCTATTTGGAAAGTGCGGGGCTTAACGCCTTTGTTGTAACTCCGAGCCACTGTGGCTCGATACTATTGCATACGTTGAAAACCCTTCTGTCGGATTTCTTCAATGGTGTTGAGCTCATGCGCTCGGTCTTCTGCATTCCTAGCGAGTTGATAGTTGGAGACTCTTGTTGTGTGATGGAGTAGTTCTGCGGGGGTCATGGCCTCCGACCCATAAACCATCGAGAAGGGTGTTAACCCTGTCGCGATTTTGGGAGTAGTGCGGTAGGCCCATAGGACCCCATCAAGTTCATCGACCCAGGTTTCTTTCTTTGCTTCCAGCCTGGTCTGAAGGTTCTGGATGATGATGCGATTGATGACTTCGACCTGGCCGTTAGCTTGAGGATGGCCAACTGATACGAAACGCTGACTAATTCCCATGTCTGAATAATAGGACCTGGTGCTGGCGCTCTGGAACTGGGTTCCATTGTTGCAAATCAGGACCCTGGGGACCCCGAATCTGCAGATGATATTGCGCCAAAGGAATGTTTAGATGACTTTATCGGTGATCTTCGCGGCTGGCTGGGCTTCGACCCATTTAGAAAAGCATTCAACCGCGACTAGCAGGTATTGTCTCTGGCCGGTTGAGAGCGGGAGTGGCCCCACTATGTCAATTCCACACTGATCAATAGGCCAGCAAATATCGACGGGGACCATCTCTGCGGGGTGTTGATGCGGGGATGTTGGCGTGCTTCTGACAGTTTACGCATTTGCGGGCGTATTCCTTAGCATCCTCATTTAGAGTGGGCCAGTAAAACCCGCTCCTTGACACTTTCTTTACTAGGGATCGACCGCCCGCATGATTTCCACATTGCCCGCTATGAATCTCCTCCAGCACGTCCAAGGTCTGAGAGGGGCGGAGGCATCTTTTTGTCAGACCCATGTGTTGGGAAATACGAATCAGAAAGCAGCGGAATTTAAAAAATTTTCCCAACAAAAGGACCTTGAACTCGCAATCGTGTAACCAAATTCGTAAAGATAGAAAACTTACTTTTCTATTATTCTTTCTTGAAGCGTTTCAAGCCACCCAAGAACGCTCTTCACGCGGCTTGATCCCCTCTCCTTGGTAAAGCTCGAATCTTCAAACTTCTAACTTGAAGTCTCTAGAGAAAGTCCACCAACTTGATCACAATCTAACTAGTAAGGATGCTAGTTCTCTAGTTAGTGTTTAGGCTTAACCTAGGGTTTAATTTAATCTTGGAGAAAGGAAGGTGTTCAACACATGAACCAAGAATTGTCAATTAGCTCTAAAGGGGAGCTCGAGCTCCCCTATATATAGGCAAGGGGGTGCCGAAATTCCTAGTCCTTTATGGGCTAGGATTTTGGTCCCTCTCTCCTATTACTTGAGGATCAAGTATTTTTCAACCTTGACTTTGAATTCTAATTCTAGTCAACTTTGAAGAGAGCTTAAAAATATCCAAACTATTTTTGGATAATTTTATACTTTATTTATTATAAAATAAATAACTTATTTTATCTAATTAATTAATTCATAATTAATTAACTAGATTATTTTCTCCAAAATTAGACTTTCTTTTTAATTCAAAATTAAACCAAAGTCTATTAAATAATTAACTAATTAATTATTTAATATATATATAATATATATATATATATACACGTGTGTGACACGTGTCACAGTGACACGTGTCACTCACGTGATCCACACGTGTGAATTCACACGTGTGGAACCCTCTTGGTCCGATTAACTCGTTTAATCATTTTCAAGCCTCAACTCATGTAACCAAGTTGTTGTGTGTGACCCTCTAGGTTCTCAATTCAATTAGCAGTGACCCCAATTAATTAATTCACTAATTAATTAATCAGTCCACAGATTAAACGACCATAGTCTAGCAACAGGTGTTTAACCCCTAGCTGAATTGGAATGTTCGGATTCGACAGAACCTTTAAGTCATTGAATCATGTGAGATACAATCCTCCTACTTACTATCTCTCAACCAAGATCTAGGGCAAGGGAATAATCAGAACCCTAATAATCCGGTCTTAAAGCTAAGTGCATTTCATATCCATTTGATCTCAATCCAAGAAACCCTTTTCTTGATATCTTGATCCACTGCCTTGGCCAAGGACTCCATATGGCATATGAATGACTTACACAATAAGAGATCACCTTGCAAATGCAAGTGTAGGTCCTTTCTTGATTCTCATTCACTTTCATGAATCACTTGTGCAGCCCCAGCATAAGCCTTGAATCAGTTGTCTAAGGCGACACCCTTTAAAGCTTATACCTAAGACTACAGAGTTAACTCATAAAGTGACAAGGAACCTCAAGTCTAAGGATCAATTAATCACATCAATGACTCGTGAGATATTTCCTAATCTGGAAGTTTCCATTTCCTGAAATAGAAACTTCCTTTCCCATTTAGGAATGTTCTCACACGGGGCACCTCAGTGAACTTACTTATTAAAGTAAGCACCCTCATGTATCACGCACGTATCAACTATACACTTTGCACCTCCATGAAACAAGGTGGTCCTTCTTAAGGGCGTGATCCCACAAGCAAGCCTTAGAGGAGTCAGGTTGACACTCCCACTGTCTGTAGGACTCATCGGCTTGGAGTATTTTACTAATCATGACTTATGTGATATAGGGCTCGTTTCATGAACCATTTCACCTAAATGGTAGAGTCCTAAAAGTCATCAGGATTAGGGGAGTTCTCATACATGCACAGCAAAAGTAAACGCATACCAAACAAGAGCATATAAAGAAGTGTTGCCTCAATTCGTTATTTCATTCAAAGATTGTCTGTGATTACAATAAGGAAAAACACAAAGCGGATATACAATCGGCTTTCTAGGGCACTATTCCTAACACCATGTACTCTCTTTTGTACAACCTTCCCTCCGCGTCAAATGAGTAGCTCGCCGCTTTGTATCTGAGGCGTCTCGCTGCGTGCCTATCTACTGGCAATACCCCATCGCGGAGGTATATTATAAATTCATCGAGCCAGCAGGGCTCAGCTGGGTCGATGGAGCATATCATTTCCACCTCCCCATCAATCACTTTTCCCTTGCTTGATAGGTAAGTGATGTTTTGATCCTTGGAACCCCTCATCTCGTTCACGAATTTCGACAAGGCATCTGCTCACGTGTTCTCTTCTCGGGGGACTTGCTGCAGTGTAAATTCTTTGAATTCCATCGCCAACGATTTGGCCTTAGCGAGGTATCTGATTATTGTCTCCTCTCGTGCCTTGTAGGAGCCTTGGAATTGGCTCGCCACAAGCTGTGAGTCCGTAGTTACCGAGATCCTTTAAATCACATGCTCTTTGGTGATATTGAGGCCCGCGATGAGCGTCTCGTACTTAGCTTCATTATTGGTGGATAGAAAATCCAGAGAGATGGCGAAATCGAGCTCTTGCCCTTATGTGTTTATCAGGGATATCCCCCCCCCCCATCTGAGAGGTTGAGGAGCCATCGACCGACATGGTCCACAGCACCGAGCGTTGGTTCTGCTTACCTGGGTCATCCTTCTCAATGAGGAAATCTGCAAGAATTTGGGCTTGGTAGGCTGTGCTAGGTTGATAACTAATATCGAACTGACTTAAATCAATGGCCCATTTCACTATCCTCCTTGATGCTTCCGGCTTCTCCAAGACTTGGTGCAATCTCTGGTCTGTGAGGACCACTATGGGATGGGACTGGAAAAAGGGCCTCAGCTTCCTGGATGTATGTATAAGTGCCAGAGCAAACTTTTCAATTTACAGGTAGCTTGCTTCTGCTCCATGCAATATCTTGCTTACATAGTACACCGGCATGTGCTTTCTTTCGCGTATGGCCACCAGCACCGAGCTGACCGCCTCCTCTGTAACCGCTAAATACATGTACATGGTTTTCCCTACAATTGGTTTAGCCAGCAAAGGAGGGGAAGCAAGATATTCTTTGAGCCTTTCAAAGGCCTCATCACATTCGTCAGTCCATTCAAATTTTTTAATGTTACGCAGAATTTTAAGGAAATGGAGGTTTTTCTCAGAAGAGCGAGAGATAAACATGTTCAGTGAGATAATCCGACCTACGAGATGTTGGACGTCCCTAATCGTGCGGGGCCTGTTGATGCTTTTCAGCGCTAGGATTTTTTCTGGGTTGGCTTCGATCCCCCGCTGGCTGACTGTTGACTTTAGTATTGTAAATTAGAAAAGGATATCATGGCCCGTTTCTCTTGGGATCTTTTTTTTCCTTTGATTAAGGATTTTTTGCCTATTATTACAACCCTAGAATGTAATTCTATCATTCAATTCAATACAATGGAATCAGTTATCTCTATTACCGTTTTTTTTTTCTCTTAAATCAACATGGCATCAGAGCCACACGATCTTGAGGATCGTTTGGTGGCATCATCATCTGCCGTACATGTACCCGCCGAAAACATGAGCGATGAAGAAGTTTTGTCACTGGCACTATCCGAGGCGGCCATTATCCTGTCTCAACAGATTGCCAAGCTCCTGCAATAACACAAAACCCAACAAACCCAATCAAATTCCGATAGTTCAGTTTCTATCGACATAAAATTAAACAACAGTAATTATGTTCTATGGGCAAGAATGCTCGAAATTGCAATCGAAGCATGAGGAAGTCTCAGCCATCTATCCAGACAACCCGCGTCACCAAAGGAATCTGATGAAACGTATCAGTCCTAGAAGCAACGTGATCTGCAAGTATTTGGATGGATCACGCCGACGATTGAACCCTTTCTAGTTACCCAGTTCATACATTATCGCACCGCAAGAGAATTGTGGAAAGGTCTCTCTGTAACATATCAATCCGGCGAAGATAGTCTCCAAATCTTTGATTTGATGACTAGGGCAGATCGAATAAAACAAGAACACACCACCCTAGAAGATTAATAGATTATTACAGTGTGAGCAAGAGCATCTGGGCCGAGATTGACCGGAGAAGACCAAATCCCATGGAATTTTCATCGGATATCAGCAAGTACAATCAAATCCAAGAAGAACACAGGCTTTTCAAGTTCCTATCCAGATTATGACTCGATTGTAAGAGAAATCCTCAGAGACTCACCCTTGCCCTCAGTCGACACAGCCTACGCCAAGGTTCGTCGGGAAGCCTCCAGAAAAACCATCTTTGGACCTTCGGCAGCCTCCAACGATGCGAACACATCATCGGGCATCGGAGTTGGAATGGTGCTTTAAGGTACCAGATCTATCGGTCAAAATCGGAGAAACCCACGCAGGTCATAATCAGTGAGAAGGGCACCGGAGTCATCATCCCATAACAAATCTGATCTTGTATGCGATCACTATGGCAAAACCTGCCAATTGGAGAAAGGTTGCTTTGACATCATAGGATTTCCAGAATGGTGGGAGTCGAAAGATCGCCTGAACGACCAAGGAAAGGGGAAGAACCGTGGAGTCGGGCTGTCGTAGACGGAAATCACGTCGGCAACGTCGCCGACGAAGAAGATCGAAAGCCGAGACTAGTCGCGACCACAGTCGCCAGAAATGGAGAAGAAAGAATGGTGAATGGGTTGAATACGGCCCAACAATTTTCAGGTATAGGGCAAGGTGGGATGAAATTACCCCCTTGCCCCTCAAGTGTTTCTCCTTCCTCTAACACTTTTAATTCAAAATGTGGTAAATTAAATAGCGTGCACATTTCCCATAACCAAAAGAATGCTGAATGGATATTTGATTGTGGTGCAACCGACATCGTTACCTATGATTCGTCGGATATAATTTCACTACAGGCTCCACAGAGAAAACATTGCAAACTGCTAATGGTGAATAGATTTCAGTTCAAGGGGGAGGGGTTATTGAATTTACCCCAAAATTGAGATTGTCTAATTATCTGTTTATTCCCACTTTATCTCATAAATTGTTATCCATCAGTCATGTAACTAGAGAGCTCAATTGTACAGTTGTAATGTATCCGGGTTTTTGTGTCTTGCAGGATATCCGTTCGAGGGAGATAATTGGGCCTGGCACTGAACGTGATGGCTTATACTATGTTGATGAAGTGGCAACAGGGGGACGGACACTACTAATTAAGAGTTCAGATGTTAAGCAGAGTTGGTTATGGCATCGCCGTCTGGGACATCCCTCTGACAGTTACCTGAAGAAACTTTTTCCTCAATTTTCTAGTACTACTTTATCCTGTGACACTTGTGTGTTAGATAAATGTCATAGACATTCATTTACTTTGAATAATACTCGGGTTGATATCCCTTTCTCTTTGGTTCACTCTGATGTGTGGGGCCCAACCCCAATTACTAGTGGGGGTGGTTTTCAATACTTTGTGACTTTCATTGACGATTGCACACATATGTGTTGGATTTATTTTTTGAAACACTAGTCTGACGTCTTTGACAAATTCACTCACTTTTTCCATATGATTGGTACTCAATTTAATGCTCAAGTTAAGATATTTAGATCTGATAATGGGGAGAATTTGTTAACCTTAAAATGCAAACTTTCTTCTCCGAAAATGGTCTCATTCACTAAACCACTTGCCCATACACGCCACAACAAAATGGGGTAGCCGAACGAAAAAATAGGTTTCTTCTTGAGATCACTAGGGCTTTGATGATTGAGTCTCATGTTCCCTAGTCCTATTAGCCTGAAGCCCTTGCCACTGCTGTCTATTTGGCTAATCGCCTTCCCACTAAGATTCTTAACTTTCACACGCCGCTACAAACTCTGAGTGAGTACAAACCTGAACACACCGCTCTGTCCCTCACACCTAGAGTGTTTGGATGCTCTGTCTTTGTCCATGTCCCCACTACGCACAAAACCAAACTTGAGCCCTATGCCGAAAAATGTATCTTTGTTGGGTATGAGATTCACCAAAAGGGGTACCGCTGTTTCAATCCTAGAACTCATAGGGTGTTTATCACGCAAGATTGTGACTTTGTGGAAACTGAGTACTTCTTCTTGGCCTCACGCCAATCCAGTGTTCCGGGGGAGGTTGATCATCATAAGGATCCACTCAATTGGCTGTGTCCAACACCTTTGTCCAGTGACAGTAGTCCGTCCCCCACCTTCAGCACAGAGAAAATTGTCACGCCCCCATTGTCTCCCTCTATCGGTGTCCCTGAGGTTAGTACAGTTGAAGTTGGTACAAATGATAATACAGATTTCTTGTCTAGTACCTCTAACACTCCAGGATAAACAGAAGGAGAAAGGCGTATACTCCCTGCGAGGAGTACTCGTGGAATACCGCCTAGACGATACCTTCCCGAACACGAACCCAGAGTTCAGAGGTATCCAGTGGCCAACTTAGTCAGGAGGAGTCTGACCGAGTCTGCTAAGACCTTCTCAGCAGCTATATATACAGACGAGATACCTCGAAAGGTGGAGAATGCACTAGGAATTCCCAAATGGAAACAGGCAATGGAAAATGAAATGGAAGCCCTAAAAAAGAATAGCACGTGGGAAAAGTGCCAGAAACCACCTGAAAAAAGACCAGTTGGGTGTCGTTGGGTCTACACAGTTAAAAGAAGGATTGATGGATCTATTGAACGGTATAAGGCCCATCTAGTTACGAAGGGTTACACTCAGACCTATGGGGTGGATTATGCAGAAACATTCTCCCCAGTGGCTAAGATTGACACCATTCGGGTTCTTTTCTCAGTGGCTGCTAACCAAGGTTGGCCTCTTTATCAGTTCGATGTCAAGAATGCATTCCTCTATGGTGACCTCACATAGGAAGTATATATGGAGGCTTCACCGGGATTTTCTCACGAGTTTGGCACCAATGAGGTGTGTAAATTAAAAAAGGCACTGTATGGCTTGAACTAATCCCCCAGGGCGTGGTTTGGGAGATTTACAGTTGCTATGAAATGGTATGGGTATTCACAGAGTAATTCAGAGCATACCCTATTTCTGAAGAAGAGAGGCGGCAAAATTACATGTCTAATTATATATGTTTATGACATGATCATTAGTGGGGATGACACTGAGGAGATAAGAGATCTTCGGGGAAAGCTTGTTTGGAGAATTTGAGATGAAGGACTTGGGACAACTAAAGTACTTCCTTGGGATCGAGGTATTGAGGTCGAATCAGGGAATATACTTATCTCAAAGGAAATATATTCTTGATTTACTGGCAGAAATGGGAACGTTGGATTGTAAGCCCAGTGATACACCCATGGTGAGTAATCACGGGCTCTGGATCACTGAAGGGGTAGAACTAGTCGATCGAGCAAGGTACCAGCACCTTGTTAGAAAGCTTATATACCTCTCACACACTAGACCGGATGTCACCTACGCTGTTGGGGTGGTAAGTCAGTTTATGCACAAACCCCAGAAGGAGCACATGGAGGCAGCATTACGGATATTGAGGTACCTGAAGGGGTCCCCTGATATAGGAGTTTTGTTTAAGAAGAACGACCTTCTGCGGGTAGAGGCATACATGGATGCAGATTGGGCAGGAAGCCCACTTGATAGAAGATCCACCTCAGGTTACTTTACCTTCGTGGGTGGGAACTTGGTTACTTGGAGAAGCAACAAGCAGAAGGTAGTTGCACTCTCCAGTGCTGAAGCAGAATTCAGAGGAATAGCTAAAGGGGTGGCAGAAATCCTTTGGCTCAGGAAGCTAATGACCGAATTAGGTTTTTCTCCAGTTGATGCCTGTCCTCTAAAATGTGACAACCAAGCAGCTGTTCACATATCCGAGAATCTGGTACAACATGACGGGACGAATCACGTGGAGATTGATCGGCATTTTATCAAGGAAAAGCTAGAAGAAGGGGTTGTGTCTCTTCCGTTTGTGCGATCAGAGAATCAGTTGGCTGATATTCTCACAAAGGCAGTTACCGATCGTGCTTTCCATGATATCCTAAGCAAGTTAGGTGTAGGACATCCCCCAACCTAACTTGAGGGGGAGTGTTGACTTTAGTAGTGTAAATTAGGAAAGGATATCATGTCCCGTTTCTCTTGGGATCTTTTTTTCCTTTGATTAAGGGTTCTTTGCCTATTATTACAACCCTAGAATGTAATTCTATCATTCAATTCAATACAATGGAATCAGCTATCTCTATTACCGTTTTTTTCTCCTAAATCAACACTGATAATATAGCCTAGGAACTTTCCCCCTTCCATGCCAAAAGAGCATTTGTTGGGGTTCAGCTTCATTCTGTATTTGCGCAACAGCTCGAAAGTCCGACCCAGATCCGTCAGGTGCATCTCTGCCTTCTCGCTCTTGACGATTACGTCGTCAACATTCACCTCCATTATTTTTCCAATTTCGCCTTCAAAAACCTTGTTAACCAACCTTTGGTACGTGGCTCCTGCGTTTTTCAAACCGAAAGGCATGACTTCGAAGTAGTAAATACCCTTAACCATGATGCACGTAATCTTCTTCTTATCCTCCTGAGCCATGAAAATTTGATAGTAGTCTTGGAAGGCATCCATCTTGCTCAGGAACTCGCATCCGGCGGTGGAGTCAACCAGCTGGTCAATCCGCGGGAGAGAGTAAGGGTCCTTGGGGCATGTCTTGTTCAGGTCTGTGAAGTCATTGCACATTCATCATTTACCTCCGGTTTTGGCGACTAGAACGACATTACAGAGCCAGTCCACATATTTTGCGGGCGTGATGTACCCCGCATCCAAGAGTTTGCTAACTTCTTGCTCAGTTATTTCGTTACGCTCATCGGACAGCGCCCTCAGACGCTGCTTGATGGGTCAAAAGCTTGGGTCGACATTCAAGTGATGTTCAATTACTTTTGGATCGATGCCGACCAAATCGGAGGATTTCCACGCGAATACATCTGTATTTTCTCGCAGGAATTGGATGAGCATACACTGTTGTTTACCTTTCAGGTTTGCCCCGATGTTAGCGGTTTTCTCTTCATCATCGGGCACCAATTGAACCGGAACAATTGCGCCTACGGCTGCTATCTTCCCATCGTCCAATTTTCTCTTCTTCCTGGCGATGGTGGAAGTCATTTGTTTTGAGCACATCTCTGCTGTTGGGTCATCTGGGTAGGCGAACTCCGTATCTAGGAAGTCATCGATATTCAATAAAGGTACAATGGCTTTGTTGGGGAGTTTTACCTTTTCCATGGAGATGGGGGTAGCATTCCCAGGATTCTGGTATGTTGCACCTGAGTTCCCCAATCCCATGCGGAGTCAGCAGCTTGATGGTTTGGTGATACATGGAGATACCGCTCTGAAGCTTTTAAGGGCAGGACGCCCTATGATGATGTTGTAAGCTGAGGGACCTTCAACCACCAGGTATTCAAGCAGTTGGGTGGCCCTCTTAGGCAACTTCCCCATGGAGGTGACGAGCTTGACTCGTTCCTTTGAATAGACTTCCGAATCGCCAAAACCTGTCAAATGTGTTTTTATGGGTTCATAATTAAGGGAATTATGGATGTTCATTTTTTGCAAGGTCGAATAAAAGATAATGTTGGTTGAGCTTCCACTATCGACAAGGGTCTTGTGTACAACGCAATTAGCAACATCAATTGTGACCACCATTAGACAACTCGGTATTCCGCCATCCCGTGGCATCACTGGTACAAAATCCCTATCATTAAAGGAAATCTCCTGCTCGCGCCATTCTTGTCCAGACTCCACTTGCATCACTTCCCTGGGCCCGTAGAGCTCTCGACCCACATGTTGCCGTGACTGCTTGCGGGCAGTCTTCGAATCTCCCCCCGCAGGGCCCCCTGCAATCATGAATATCTCATTGGTAGGCAGGTTGTAGGGGTTACCTTCTTCAGGTTACTCGAGCAGTGGCTTGGGCCCTCTTCTTGGTGGTGGAGAATCTCTTGGGTCGAAAGCCTGGCGGGCTCGCTCGTCCAATCTCTTGACGAACTCAATCAGATGGCCTCCCTGGATCAGTCTCTCTACTTCCTCCCTCAAAGCAATGTATTCAGAGGTCCAATGCCCAAGCTGCATGTGGTAGGCGCAGCGCTTGCCCGACTCTTTGGCCTTTTTGGTCTCTTTCAGCTGCTTGGGCTTTTTGAGGAGCCCCCTATCTATGACCTCATAAATCTCCTCAATGGGGCAGACCAATGGCGTATAAACCTTCTTAGCCCTGCTCCTAGAGGGCATTTCCTTCTTGAGTCTCTACTCCATCCGACTTGAGAGCCTGGGGAGTTTCGACCGAGGTGGGTCGGACCGGAGAAATCGTTCAACAGCGGGCTCATACGCTCGCCTTTCATTTCTTTGCCCGTGTGCTCGATTAGTCGACTTGGCTTCTTCTAAGCGCATGAAACGGCGGGCAATGGCCATAACCTCTTCCATATTTTGCGAAGATTGGAGGATGATCTCATCGGCGCATTTCGCGTGACGGATGGCCTTTTGAAGAGTTTGGGTCAGGACGTCAATGCCAAGGTGCTCAACTTTAACGAAAACCTCGTTGAAACGGGTGAAGAAACTGTGCAGAGTCTCGCCCTCCTCCTGTATAATGTTATATAGATAGGTTGACGGGAGCTTGACCGCCATGGAGGTGAAATGGGCATAGTCTCGAATGCTCTGAGGGGCAAGTCGTTCAAACCAATCTTGGGCTGGACCCTCGAGCGTGGTTTCGAAGATTTTGGCCCAGATGAGTTTAGAATGCCCATTGAGGCTGACTTGAGCCTCGAACTTGGAACAGTGCTTCACGGGGTCTGTGTTCCAGTGGTAGGTTGGCAGATTAGTGGGGACCTTGTCCACCACCTTCGCATCAATGATTGTGTCGCAAAATGGGGACCTTGCCTCCCTTTCACTGCAATACACCCTTCCCTGACACTGGGGAGGGTGATCGTTATGATAAGCTGGCGCCCTTGCCTCCTGGGCCTGCCCGCGAGTAACGTATGGTGACACTTCCTCCTGTGGGTCGAAATATTCCGACCCATGGGTTGGATCGGGAAGGTAATGTTGCTGTTGTCGCTGTTGTTATTGTTGTTGTTGCTGTCTCCTGGGGAGCTGATTCCGGAGATCGCCTGGGCCCACCCAATGGCCACGGTTGGCCCGCAAGTAGGCATCAAGATGGACCCTAGCCCCCAAGCAATCGAAAACCGGGACATTTCTGGGAATAGGCGCGTCCCTGTTCATTTCACTTGCGGTCCCGGCGACGTGGCGGACGCCCCTATCGTCATCCCTTACATTCCTGAGGACTTGTGAGGGACGCTCATCCTCTTGGTCCTACCTTCTCCTCACGGGCTCCCTGCGGGGAGGAGGGTTGTCGTGGTCATCGAAACCCTCCTCTATGTGAGCCCCAACATGGACTTGGCGTTGAACCCCTGGGGCCGGGGCAATATAGATAGTTTGTGGCGGAGCAAATGGGTTCTGGGTGTAGGGGAGAGGCGGATACCCCTAAAAGCTAGATTGGTTCATAGGCTGTTGGACAGCATGCGCCAAAGGAGCAGAGGGCCCTTAGACCTTGGGGTAAGCAGCGTTCTGTGGAGTCAGTACGAGGGGACTCCCTCGTGGCGGGGCCGGTAGGTTAGGCTCCCTGTTTTCTCTAGCCGCCGTCAGGGCCTCCGCCCGGCATTGTTCCACGTAGGTGGTTAACTCCGTCTCAGACAGGATCACCCGGCCCGGTGCGCTTGGGCCAACCTCCATAACAACTATTCCCGCCACGGGGGGTTGGAAGTTGCTACCGGAGGTGTTGAGATCAGGGAAGATCTCTTCACCGTTCTCAACGTAGACACGGCGTCCATGGCGGGGTTGCACCATGACTGTGGGTTGTGAGCTGATTACTGGAAGTGGCTGTAGGCTTTTTGTTTAGAGTTTCCCAGAGATGGCGCCAAGATGATGGTGTTAAAATCTGGCTATGCGCTGGACTGCATATTAGGACTCCCAATCACCCAAGGTATTTGTTTGTGTGAGGCAACTCCGATGCTTTCCTAGACTGAGAAAGATGGAACAAACGTGAACTCAGAGGCCGAAGCAGGGGAATGTGGGGGTTGGACCCGTTTTGGCACTCCGACGCTCAAGTCAGTTCAAGCTCTGGGTCGAGAATACAAAGAAAACAGGGGACTCAAGGTGTGAAGGACAGCTTACCTTTATTGGTGCCAATAACGGGTTTATATAGGAAAGAATGGGTGGAGATGGACTCCGTAGGTGCAAGTACACCCCCGAAAAGTGTGGATATGGTCTAGGGATGTAAACGAACCGAGCGAGCCAAACCTTCTACATATTTTTAGGTTCGAGTTTGAGTTCGACTCATTTTTCACGGACCCGAACTCGAACTCGAGCCTGACGAACCCTTAAATTTGTGGTTCGAGTTCGGTTCGACTAGGTTTGAGTTTGTCTCGTCAGCTCGTGCTAATCAAAGGAGAAAAGCAAGCAAAAAATGGCAGAAGAAATAAAGCAGAAGAAAACCAAAAAAATGGATTAAACTACCTAGATCTGATAAAACAAATCGATTAAATTGTGATGGAGAAATTAATTTTTAGATCTGATGGAAGAAACCAACTAGATCTGATAAGAGAAATAGAAGAAAGTTTAAAAAAATTCTTGAATCTTAGTTTGATTCATACTTCGAACAGCTGTTGGGTCGCCATGGAGGAGTCGCGGTGCTTGCGTCAAAGATGCTAGAGTCAAGGCGGTGACGGCGATGGTGACAGGCGGTGGGCAGCGGGACTGTCGCGGAGTGTGAAAAGTCGAAACACTATTAGAAGAGTTGGGCGGCTGGAGAGAACACAAGTCTGCTAGGGATTTTCTCATAATTTGAAATGAAATTATGATTGAGAGAGAATCAAATTCATTTAATACGTATTTAGTTTTATAATATATTTTAGATATAAATTAATTTAATTTTATATATATATATATATATATATATATAATATTATTGCATAATTAATAATATATATAATAAATATTTTATTTTTTTATTAAAATATTAGGGTTCGTGAGCCGGCTCGTGAACCTAAATTTTAGAGAGAAAGGGTTCGAGTTCGGTTCGCGAAGGTAGCGAATCGAGCTAGGATTCGGTTCGGGTTCGACTACCTCCAATTGAGCCCGAACCTTCATTGATTTGGTTCGTTAGGTTCGCGAACGGGCTCGTCTCGTTTACATCCCTAATCTGGTCTGGAGGGAAAGCGACGATTGGTGGCCGGAATAGTGCTTTTCTGGCTAAAGCACTGCTTGTCCGCCCCTGCCAGATGCTTGACACAGCGTGGCTGCAATTAATGCGGTTGTCCAGTAGCGTGCGGGTTAATCGGACGCCTAGGTCGACTGGCTCTCGGTAGAAAGGAGGGCCCTGGGTCGGAACATCTCAACGCCTAGAACGTAATCGCATTTCCCTGACGACAAAGCCCTGGCTCGAATGGCCAGCAGACCTGGGTAGAGTGCGAAAGGTTGACCTGGCGGACTGACTTGGTTTAGTCTCCCCACGTGGCATGACACGTGGAGCCCAGTCATGAGCCCCGACTTTCCCCATATCATATACACTTGCATTCTTTTCTTCTTCATTTTCTCACACAAGAACAAGAGACACACTTCTATCTCTCTCTCCCTCTCCAATTCGATCCAACCATAAAGAAAGAAGGCAATATTCCAAGCTCCATTCTCCTCTCTTAAGCTTAAGATTCAAGCTTCCACATCTCGTTTCATCTTCTCCTCCTTTTATCCAAGGTATAATGTGTGTGTGTGTATACATATATATGTATAATATGTAGGTTTGATGAACTTTGGGATTGAAGCATGATTTTGATGATTTCTTGTTCCTAAATGCTTGAATATATGTTTATGGTGTGTGTTTGTGAGTTATTTTTGGTTGGATTGAGGTTTGGGGTGGTTTTGAAACCACCCCCAACGAGCAGCTGCTGTTGTTCTGCCTTTTTTCACCCAGACGGGATCCAAACGGCCATTTGGATCCTTAGTGCTTTTCCCAAACGCCCGTTTGGGCAGCCCCTATCTCACCCGAGAACCTTCAAACGGCCGTTTCTGCTTTCAGGCTAATTTTCAAACGGCTGTTTATCCCCCAAACGTGCTCCGATTGACCTTTCTGGTTTGTGAGTTATAACCATTTCAATTTTGTGTCGCCACTTTAACGGAAATCTGCATTCGTCCAACTTCAAGCCTACACCATTTTCTCATTGCTTTGAACCACAACCCGAGCCATATATCATTGGAAAGGCCTGTTTGTCTAGTTTCTTACCCAATAAACAAAACTCCATTTCAACTTTTAGAACTCGAGATATTTCCATTTTTATACAGCTAGCGCGTTTCCGAAAACTGTCAGCTTTTACCAAAACTTACCCAAACCCCTCTTGTTGCGTTCCTTTCACTTCCTTGACTCCCGTATGTGACTTATATGAATTGTATGTTTTCTTAATTGATAATTATGCTCTTATTTGACACTCCTTGGTCCTTACTTGATTGTTTGACTTCGTGATATATATGAAATGAATTTGTATGATTGAATGGCATGAATACGTGATCTCCGTGAGATTTATTGTATTCTTATATGTGCTCTACATGATATTTAGTGTTAATGGCTCGAATATTTATTTAATGATTAATTGTTCATTGTGTTATGAAATTGTATCATTGTCTATTACGTGGGAGCATTAATTGTGCACATGAACACGATCATCGCATTTCCATATCTTTTATGATTTCATTGTATATCTAATCATCTCATAACATGTCACACCACTTCATGAACATTGTCGTGCGTCCTACTTGGTTTCATTTTGAGTCGTGTTTCACAAGTACACCGTGTCTTCTTTCTTGTACAGTGATCTCCTCGGTAGAGACATTCGGGACTTGTGGTTCCCCTCTTGGTCCTTCTTGCACTAATGGAGATGAGGGTTTTCTTTTATATTCGACCTATAACCTTGCATGCTCTAAAGCTAGCTAAATGGTTTTCATATTAAACTAGTCATATCTTTTATACTGGGTATGTACCAAAAATGCTTCATAAACTGTGTAGTGTTAACCCTGAGCCTGTTTTGCGAGATCCTGTTGTTGCCCCCGACTCTCCTAGTGTTGGGCTAGCCGGTGTGGATTCTTGTACCTGTTCTTGGGCCCATGGGCTTGTGTATGGAGCGAACCGGGGAGGTATCAAGCCGACGGTGACCTTTTGTATAAGTCCCATCCTGTTGGACTACCCAGATATACGCTAGGAGGTTTGATGGAAGATGGGGCTCCGGTCTGGGGAGTCATGAACCCACAGACCATCCTGTATGAATGGCAAGGGCTAGCCACCCGAACCATCATCGGAGAAGGAGGTTAACTTGTACATGTTTTCCCGCTATTTGTAATTGTAATAAATCCTGATTCCTGCTTGCTTAACTATATACTTGTCCTGTTCCTGTCATTTAATAAATGGAAACTAGAGTCCAGGATGGAATAAATATCCGTTCTCGTCGGGTCCCAAAAAATGTAATACATAGATATCCGTAACCTCTGGCATACCCCAGTCCCTGTTCAGCACCAGAGCCCGTGGATCGTTAAGGTAAAATGGGCATCAACAGAGGGTCTACGGATATCGACACATGCATTGTGTATCCTGCTTAACTGCTGCATGTATGGACGTAATTCCACCCGTACGTACTGATTTATTCTTGATTCCTATCCCTTGCTTTAATAACAAATAACATACAATGGAATTACGCTTGCTCGATTGTCTCTTATATATATATATATATGTGTGTGTAGCCCCTCCACTCAGTCAGTTGGCTGACCCCTCCCTCTCGTTGTTTTTAGTCTTTGTCTTGCCGGTTCAGTAGTCGTTAGGCGGGAGTCTGTCGAGGTCTTTGTTCGAGTCTGGGTCTTGTTCTCACTGTATTGTACCGCATACTCATTTCCTGTTTTATATTCGGGCTTTGTAAGCCACCTTGTATCTTTATCGCTTTATTGTTTCGAGACAGGTTCTAGGACTTTAGTGGAACCCATATTTAATTTCCTGCTTTGATTGTATATACTTTGTTGATTGTGACTGTATGATTACCTTGCTTCCGCATCCTTGTTTCTGCTGATCTTTTTGGTACAGGGTCTAGTCCCGCCTAGCACAGGGTTGTTTTATTTTTGTCTCCGTTCGCTGTGAGTTGGGTTCATGTATGGATTTTCCATTTCATGTGTGGATCGGGTTCACGGTGCGGGGGATGTGGTGCTCTCCGCTCAGGGTCTCACTCACACGGTGCAGGGGATATGGTGCTCTCCGCTCAGGGTATCACTCACATATCACATGTGTGGTATTTTTTAGTCAAAATCGTTGAAAAAGAGTCAAAACCACTAAAAAATAAGTTGAGATAGTGGTTTGTCAAGAAATAATAGTTTGGATGGTGGTATTGAAGTTGAAATAGTTTAAATGGTGAATTGCAAAACGGGTTATAATTTGGATGGTAAAAAATCATTATCTCTTAATATAATGCATGATATCTAATAATAAGTTTAATATAAGTGTCAAATCTAGTTTTTTTATAGAATATTTTAATCTTTTTTTTTTTTTTTTGAGAGCAGAATATTTTAATCTATTATTCATATTCATTTAACAAATATGTGCCAATTATATAAGAAATAAATAAATTTTAAAGATTGAGAATGACTTAAGGGTATGTAAAGAATGGATAAATGCATGTTTGTAAGAATGAGTATTACCTCAACAATGAGCATTCCTTAGGACCAAAAAAAATACAATAAACATTCCTAATGATATTTTATACCAATAAGAATTTAAGAATGGGTAAGAATGCTTATTCCATTTCCATCCTGTTATTCTATTATACCAATTGTGCCATAATCGTAAAAAGAGAAAAATGCAGGATACTACCTCGTGTTAGTCGAAATGAGTAGAAAAAACCCCGTCATATGGAATATCATCCAAAAAACCCTGTGTTTTCTAAAAGTTTACCAAGAAAACCCTAAACACGTTGTTTGTCATGCACGCGCGTTGACTGCGTGTATAAATGAGTTTTTTGGAGTGAAAAGTCACTTTTACCCTTAATTTGCCCATAAAAAGAAAAGAAAAAGTAAACAACTCCACCAAAAAGTGGGGAAGAAGAAGAGTGCAGCGACGAGGTAGTGGATCTGATGAAGGAGAAGGAGAAGAGTGTGGCGACGGCGGGGCGGTGGATCTGAGGAAGGAGAAGAGCGGGGCGGCGACGGCGGCGAATCGAGGGTAGGAGAAGAGTGGGGCGGCTGCGGCGGTGGCGGTAGATCGGGGAAGGAGAAGGGCGGCGATGTCTGGTGTTGGTTGGAGGGGAGGCGGTCGCCGGCGGGGAAGGAGAGGAGGCGATGGTTACCGTCGATTGAGAGCCGAAGTGGGAGCAGCTGCAGATTTGTGGTGGTCGTTGTTCACCGGAGACGAGGAGTGTACCGACGGAGAAAGACGTGGAGGATGAGGGGGAAAGGAGTGGTGATGGTGCTGGAGTTGGCGATGGGAGAGGCCGCGGCGGTCGCGGAAATTGTAGCGGTGGAGAGGTGGTGACTGTATTGGAGAAGATGATATATGATATATATATAATGTAATATATATATATATATATATATATATATATATATATATATATTGTATACATTTGTGTGTGTATATATATATATATATAACTATTTATATACATTACATAGTATTTATTATATATATATATATATATATGTATGTATTAAATTATAAAATTTTCAGATTATATACCATAATATATGTAGTACAATATATACTATTTTATATTTATATAATATATTATATACAATAATAATATACATTATATATATAACATAATATATAAATATAAAATATTTTATATTGTATTATGTATATGTATTATATATATCTATGTAGTATATATACATATAATTAATTATATACGCATATATAAACAATATATGTTTTAAATTAGATATTATTGCTTCTTCCTATAAGATTTCTGGAAGGTTCAAAACTTATTTGAACATTTCCTTCAGAGGTTTGAAAAATACTAGATCTAAATCTCATCATCATATCTCCCCTATATATTTTACACAATCTCCTTCAAGAGCTTCTACTTCTCAAGTGAGAGAAACAGAATCTATTGAAGAATCTGATTTTGAAAGGGTTGAAGAATTAAAAATTCAACCTGATAATATTGTGAAAGGATATGTTGAATAATACCAGAAATTAAGATCACTACCCATGGCTCTGATACCATTTCAAAAGGATCTTTTATTAAGGCGGAAATAAAGACTCAAAAAATTAAAGGATAGTAGAGACCATGTCAAAACATTATACTGTACATGGTAATTTTACAGTATTAAAATAAGCTAGAGATATGATTTTAACCAGTCATGGCAGCAAGGCCTAAAAACGCCTAAATCATGGCAACCAAACGGGCGAATCCAGACTTCGGTTTTGAATCTAATCTCGGCTTAAAATAATTCTAACCATCTCAGAAATAAAATTTTTGATCTGGTACTCTTTTTTTTTTTTTTTTTTTTTAAACCACCATGAATATTGATCTTAATCACATGATATTATTCAACACAAATTGAATTAGCCGGCCATATTAGGCGGCAGAAACAGCAATATAGAAAACTAAATTTAAAGAACTGAAAAGTAAAATTACTTACTTATTAATTCTTGACACCAGTTTTGCAGGATTGCAAAATTTTCCACTCAGAATAAAATGTTTACAAATTAGAAAACTTACAAACTTGATAATTTTCGCTCTGCCTAATGCAAAGCTGAACAAACCTATAAATAGACAAAAATTTCGGATTTGAAATCCGGAACTAAAACTAAACTAAACTATTTGCTCCATTATTAAAGAGCAAAGTACATCCTTATAAAACCATGGTTGTTTTATTAAAACAGCGGCAAGCAAAACAGCAGGCACTTATTCTTTCCGCAAATGGTATTTGATGGGTAGGTGGCATATCATCCTTTCAAGGTCCCATCTTTTCTTTTCCTTTTCCTTCTTTATTCAAATATTTTTGAATAACTTGATCCAAGTCTTCAAACATATCCTCATAAGGATTTTGAGCTTCGCCAGCTGGACAATATTCATCATTGGATAATGTATCCATAGAGGCACTGGATTGTGTATCAAAACTTAGATTTTTCATTAAATCTTTCTTTACTTCCTTAAGATAGGAAGCCACTTTCTCTTCATCCGAAACTTGTCCTTTTTGAAAATATAATTTCTTTGAAATATATTGAAATGGACTAGGAGTTTTATTCTGTTCCTCCTGAATAATATATTCATGTAATTTTGTCTTGATATTATCAATGGTCTCTTGGCCTTCCATACTTCCTTCTTTATTAAGAGCCAGCATTTTCTTCCAGAACTTAGTATAAAAGGTTCTGAGTAAGCAAGGAATCTTCTGTTGAGTTTCACCCAATTCTGGTTCCCATTTCCAAATCCATGGAATACCAAATTCAGTAAAGAAATGGAGAAAAGGCATTCCTTCAATCCATTTTCCATTGTTCTGAGCATCAAGAATTTTGGGAGAAATTTCTACCCATTGGGAATATAATTCCTGAAAATTATTTGGCAAAATTTTTGATGTAGGGCCAAAACTAAGCCACCATTGGTATAACCAATTTGGAATGTCCTTGTTATAAACATTTGGACAGATTTTAAAAAACCATGAATGTTTATGAAGCTCATTCTGGTAAAGGAATGCTTTATTAAATGCTTCAATATAATCCCAATAATTGAATTTGATTTTAACTTGGGAATTTTGGAGACTATATTCTCTTTCTCTGAGCGTACTAATGATAATATTCTTGATATTTTAAAAACAATTCAAGATCCTGATATGAGATCAAAAATCATTGATCAAATTAATAATTATAAGGATTTAGAACAAAATCAAAGTTTTCAAAGAAATTCTGAACCATATACTATGGCAGAAGTTCAAAAAATTTTGAAACAAAGACAATCTTTCAATCATCCTTCTACTAAAATTGATTTATCTTTGGAAATTCAAAATCTTAAAAGAGAAATAAAAGATTTGAAAAATGATAATAAACATCTTGAAGAAAGAGTTTTCAAATTAGAAATCAGCCGTGGAAAACAGGCTTATATTCCTAAAGAAGAAAATCAAATTACTTTTTCTGAAGAAGATAATTTCCTTTCAACTCTAGAAATGGTTATATCCCAAAAATGGTTTATAAAAATTTCTCTTTTAATTAATGGAAATTATAAACAAGATCTTATAGCTCTTGTTGATAGTGGTGCAGATTTAAATTGCATCCAAGAAGGCATTATTCCAACCAGGTATTTTCATAAAACCACTCATTCTATAAGTGCTGCCAATGGTCAGAAAATGAAAATTAATTATAAACTTCCTAAAGCTTATATTTGTAAAAATAAAGTTTGCATTCCTAATAGTTTTCTTTTGGTAAAAAATATTACCAACCAAGTTATACTTGGGACACCTTTTTTAAAGAAAATATTTCCCATAAAAAATATTGATGAAAAAGGTTTTAATGGAACTTTTGAAGGGAAAGAAATATCTTTCCAATTTATTATTGAACCCTTTACTAGAGTTTTAAACCAAATAAAGGATTCTTTAATTGAAAGAAAGGAAAAACAAATTAATTTTCTTAAACAAGAAATTGATTTCAATAATATTGATAATGTTTTAAAAAATGTCAAATTACAAGAAAAAATTAAATTCCTTCATAATCAATTATCTTTACAAATTTGTAATGATCATCCCAATGCTTTTTGGGATAGAAAGAAACATATAGTTTCTCTTCCTTATGAGGAAGATTTTGATGAAAAGAAAATTCCTACGAAGGCTAGACCTTGTCAAATGAACAAAGATTACTTAGATCTTTGTAAAAAGGAGATTGAATCTCTTCAAACCAAAGGGTTAATAAGACCCTCCAAGTCTCCTTGGTCATGCACAGCTTTTTATGTAAATAAAAAGGCTGAACAAGAGAGAGGAGTTCCGAGGTTAGTTATTAATTATAAACCTCTTAATATTGCTCTTAAATGGATAAGATATCCGATCCCTAATAAAAAGGATCTATTGGATAGACTTTATGATGCTTCAATATTTTCCCAATAATTGAATTTGATTTTAACTTGGGAATTTTGGAGACTATATTCTCTTTCTCTGAGCGTACTTATTCCCCACTCTTCAGCAGATATTATCTGCTTGATAATTACTTTACTAAAGCTATAAACTTTAGTTTGCTTTCCTGCATAATAATGAGTAAATTCACAGGATCCTGTCACTTTGAGTATATTCTCAAAATGGGTTCGCTGTTTATATGAACCAGTAGTAAATGATGCAGTATCTAAATATCTCTGCATGAGATGCCAGATATTATCCTTCCATCTCAAATCTTTATCTTCAAGGAGGAATATTACCTCTTTGTGAGCATTTTGCTCATATGGTAATTCAGATGAATCAATCTCTTCATCTCCTACAATATTAGCATAGGATGGAGCAGATTGAGTATTACTCTCCTGCTTAGCTTTATAAGCTAAAAATTCCTTGTATAAAGGGTCATCCTTTGGTGTATTACTTGAGGATGATGAAATATTTGCAATATTCTCAGCTATAAGCTTTTGATTGCCAAATTGGGCAATAGTTCTTCCACCTCTTCCTCTATTAGAGGAATTTCTGCCTCCTTGAGGTCTCATCCTGAAATATCAATAGGATTAAGCTATTAGCTTTTGTAATTTATTTTTCACAGCTATAAGCTCTTTTTCATCTTCCTTGATATAATGATCAAGACCATGATCCATATTAAGATAAAAACATAAAGATTTAGTTTGCTCAATTTGAGCTTCTAAATATTTTTGTAAAGTTATAAGCTTCGGAATTAACAATCTATAACGCCAGACCGTATCAAGTCCGGGTGGTTTAATATTAGTCCTAATATCATAGGGACCAATTAAAGGGGGATCGAATTCATATTTGAATTCTGCCCAATTTATCACATTCATCTTCTTATTAGAAGATTCCATACCTGCAAAATTAAGCAATAAGACTATTAATTTCTTCCAGAATTTTTCCATGAAAATGTATACTGTGATTAATGAGTACGCAAGCATTCTCATAACTGCTTTTCCTAGTGATATAATCAATATTATTTCTGGGATTAAGAATTTCATTGTTAATCTTATCCTCCCAGTAAATGACATTTTTCTCATGTTCCCTTGCCAGGAAAACTAATTTTCTGACATAATTATGAATCTTCTTGGCCTTTTCCCAATTGATAGATTCAAAGAATCTATGGGAAGGGAAGCTGGGTATTCCACTAGAATTGCACATCCTGTAAATATTCACGAGTTAAAAAATCAGGAAGACTATTGTCAGTTCTTTTTTTATAAATAATTTCAAAATCAAAAGGGGCTAATTGAGCCTGCCATCTAGCAAACATTTGCTTAGAGACTTCATGATCAAAATTTTTATTAAACATGTATTTGGCCGCTTGACAATCTGTCTTAATAATAAATTTCTGATTATATAAATCATCTTGAAATTTCAAAACACATTTAAGAATAGCTAAAATCTCTTTAGCTATAGTAGCATAGTTTTTCTGGCTGTCTTTCCACTTCCCAGAGTGGAATCTAACAAGATATTCTTGTTGATTATGAGGAGATATCTGTTTAAGAATTCCTCCATAGCCTATTTCAGAAGCATCAGTTTCAATAATTTTTTCCCAATTGGGATTTGCAAGCATCAGGCAAGGAAGAGTTATAACTTTTCCTTTGATTTTTTTAATAGCCTGGGTATGACTATTAGTCCAAGGCTTAGGATTTTTTTTTAATCTATCATAAAGAATGGTTGTATCTTCAGCAAGATTCTTATAATAAGGGGAAATATAATTCAAACTCCCAAGAAATCTTTGGAGTTGAGTTTTATCAGTAATTTGATTGGGAAATTTTGAAGCAAATTCTATACTTCTATTAATAGGAATTATTTTTCCTTTTTCAATATTATGGCCTAAAAATCTTATTTTAGTCTGAAAAAGAAGCATTTTTGGCTTAGATATAACCAAACCATTTTGGATAACTATTTTCTTGAATATATCAAGATGTTTAAAATGACTTTCAATATTTTTTGAAAATACTAAGATATCATCAATATAAACAATTATGAAATCACTATAAGGATTGAAAATATCATTCATAATATTTTGAAATTCTGAAGGGGCATTTTTCAACCCAAAAGGCATGACTTTCCACTCATATTGTCCAAAAGGAACATTAAAAGCGGTTTTATAAATATCTTTATCATGAATTTGAATTTGCCAATATCCAGATTTTAAATCAAATTTGGAAAATATTAAAGCATCATAAAGTCTATCCAATAGATCCTTTTTATTAGGGATCGGATATCTTTATCCATTAATAAAAGAAATAAAGACTCAAAAAATTAAAGGATAGTAGAGACCATGTCAAAACATTATACTGTACATGGTAATTTTACAGTATTAAAATAAGCTAGAGATATGATTTTAACCAGTCATGGCAGCAAGCCCTAAAAACGCCTAAATCATGGCAACCAAACGGTCGAATCCAGACTTCGGTTTTGAATCTAATCTCGGTTTAAAATAATTCTAACCATCTCAGAAATAAAATTTTTGATCTGGTACTCTTTTTTTTTTTTTTTTTTTTAAAAACCACCATGAATATTGATCTTAATCACATGATATTATTCAACACAAATTGAATTAGCCGGCCATATTAGGCGGCAGAAACAGCGATATAGAAAACTAAATTTAAAGAACTGAAAAGTAAAATTACTTACTTATTAATTCTTAACACCAGTTTTGCAGGATTGCAAAATTTTTCACTCAGAATAAAATGTTTACAAATTAGAAAACTTACAAACTTGATAATTTTCGCTCTGCCTAATGCAAAGCTGAACAAACCTATAAATAGACAAAAATTTCGGATTTGAAATCCGGAACTAAAACTAAACTAAACTATTTGCTCCAGTATTAAAGAGCAAAGTACATCCTTATAAAACCATGGTTGTTTTATTAAAACAGCGGCAAGCAAAACAGCAGGCACTTATTCTTTCCGCAAATGGTATTTGATGGGTAGGTGGCATATCATCCTTTCAAGGTCCCATCTTTTCTTTTCCTTTTCCTTCTTTATTCAAATATTTTTGAATAACTTGATCCAAGTCTTCAAACATATCCTCATAAGGATTTTGAGCTTCGCCAGCTGGACAATATTCATCATTGGATAATGTATCCATAGAGGCACTGGATTGTGTATCAAAACTTAGATTTTTCATTAAATCTTTCTTTACTTCCTTAAGATAGGAAGCCACTTTCTCTTCATCCGAAACTTGTCCTTTTTGAAAATATAATTTCTTTGAAATATATTCAAATGGACTAGGAGTTTTATTCTGTTCCTCCTGAATAATATATTCATGTAATTTTGTCTTGATATTATCAATGGTCTCTTGGCCTTCCATACTTCCTTCTTTATTAAGAGCCAGCATTTTCTTCCAGAACTTAGTATAAAAGGTTCTGAGTAAGCAAGGAATCTTCTGTTGAGTTTCACCCAATTCTGGTTCCCATTTCCAAATCCATGGAATACCAAATTCAGTAAAGAAATGGAGAAAAGGCATTCCTTCAATCCATTTTCCATTGTTCTGAGCATCAAGAATTTTGGGAGAAATTTCTACCCATTGGGAATATAATTCCTGAAAATTATTTGGCAAAATTTTTGTTGTAGGGCCAAAACTAAGCCACCATTGGTATAACCAATTTGGAATGTCCTTGTTATAAACATTTGGACAGATTTTAAAAAACCATGAATGTTTATGAAGCTCATTCTGGTAAAGGAATGCTTTATTAAATGCTTCAATATAATCCCAATAATTGAATTTGATTTTAACTTGGGAATTTTGGAGACTATATTCTCTTTCTCTGAGCGTACTTATTCCCCACTCTTCAGCAGATATTATCTGCTTGATAATTACTTTACTAAAGCTATAAACTTTAGTTTGCTTTCCTGCATAATAATGAGTAAATTCACAGGATCCTGTCACTTTGAGTATATTCTCAAAATGGGTTCGCTGTTTATATGAACCAGCAGTAAATGATGCAGTATCTAAATATCTCTGCATGAGATGCCAGATATTATCCTTCCATCTCAAATCTTTATCTTCAAGGAGGAATATTACCTCTTTGTGAGCATTTTGCTCATATGGTAATTCAGATGAATCAATCTCTTCATCTCCTACAATATTAGCATAGGATGGAGCAGATTGAGTATTACTCTCCTGCTTAGCTTTATAAGCTAAAAATTCCTTGTATAAAGGGTCATCCTTTGGTGTATTACTTGAGGATGATGAAATATTTGCAATATTCTCAGCTATAAGCTTTTGATTGCCAAATTGGGCAATAGTTCTTCCACCTCTTCCTCTATTAGAGGAATTTCTGCCTCCTTGAGGTCTCATCCTGAAATATCAATAGGATTAAGCTATTAGCTTTTGTAATTTATTTTTCACAGCTATAAGCTCTTTTTCATCTTCCTTGATATAATGATCAAGACCATGATCCATATTAAGATAAAAACATAAAGATTTAGTTTGCTCAATTTGAGCTTCTAAATATTTTTGTAAAGCTATAAGCTTCGGAATTAACAATCTATAACGCCAGACCGTATCAAGTCCGGGTGGTTTAATATTAGTCCTAATATCATAGGGACCAATTAAAGGGGGATCAAATTCATATTTGAATTCTGCCCAATTTATCACATTCATCTTCTTATTAGAAGATTCCATACCTGCAAAATTAAGCAATAAGACTATTAATTTCTTCCAGAATTTTTCCATGAAAATGTATACTGTGATTAATGAGTACGTAAGCATTCTCATAACTGCTTTTCCTAGTGATATAATCAATATTATTTCTGGGATTAAGAATTTCATTGTTAATCTTATCCTCCCAGTAAATGACATTTTTCTCATGTTCCCTTGCCAGGAAAACTAATTTTCTGACATAATTATGAATCTTCTTGGCCTTTTCCCAATTGATAGATTCAAAGAATCTATGGGAAGGGAAGCTGGGTATTCCACTAGAATTGCACATCCTGTAAATATTCACGAGTTAAAAAATCAGGAAGACTATTGTCAGTTCCTTTTTTATAAATAATTTCAAAATCAAAAGGGGCTAATTGAGCCTGCCATCTAGCAAACATTTGCTTAGAGACTTCATGATCAAAATTTTTATTAAACATGTATTTGGCCGCTTGACAATCTGTCTTAATAATAAATTTCTGATTATATAAATCATCTTGAAATTTCAAAACACATTTAAGAATAGCTAAAATCTCTTTAGCTATAGTAGCATAGTTTTTCTGGCTGTCTTTCCACTTCCCAGAGTGGAATCTAACAAGATATTCTTGTTGATTATGAGGAGATATCTGTTTAAGAATTCCTCCATAGCCTATTTCAGAAGCATCAGTTTCAATAATTTTTTCCCAATTGGGATTTGCAAGCATCAGGCAAGGAAGAGTTATAACTTTTCCTTTGATTTTTTTAATAGCCTGGGTATGACTATTAGTCCAAGGCTTAGGATTTTTTTTTAATCTATCATAAAGAATGGCTGTATCTTCAGTAAGATTCTTATAATAAGGGGAAATATAATTCAAACTCCCAAGAAATCTTTGGAGTTGAGTTTTATCAGTAATTTGATTGGGAAATTTTGAAGCAAATTCTATACTTCTATTAATAGGAATTATTTTTCCTTTTTCAATATTATGGCCTAAAAATCTTATTTTAGTCTGAAAAAGAAGCATTTTTGGCTTAGATATAACCAAACCATTTTGGATAACTATTTTCTTGAATATATCAAGATGTTTAAAATGACTTTCAATATTTTTTGAAAATACTAAGATATCATCAATATAAACAATTATGAAATCACTATAAGGATTGAAAATATCATTCATAATATTTTGAAATTCTGAAGGGGCATTTTTCAACCCAAAAGGCATGACTTTCCACTCATATTGTCCAAAAGGAACATTAAAAGCGGTTTTATAAATATCTTTATCATGAATTTGAATTTGCCAATATCCAGATTTTAAATCAAATTTGGAAAATATTAAAGCATCATAAAGTCTATCCAATAGATCCTTTTTATTAGGGATCGGATATCTTATCCATTTAAGAGCAATATTAAGAGGTTTATAATTAATAACTAACCTCGGAACTCCTCTCTCTTGTTCAGCCTTTTTATTTACATAAAAAGCTGTGCATGACCAAGGAGACTTGGAGGGTCTTATTAACCCTTTGGTTTGAAGAGATTCAATCTCCTTTTTACAAAGATCTAAGTAATCTTTGTTCATTTGACAAGGTCTAGCCTTCGTAGGAATTTTCTTTTCATCAAAATCTTCCTCATAAGGAAGAGAAACTATATGTTTCTTTCTATCCCAAAAAGCATTGGGATGATCATTACAAATTTGTAAAGATAATTGATTATGAAGGAATTTAATTTTTTCTTGTAATTTGACATTTTTTAAAACATTATCAATATTATTGAAATCAATTTCTTGTTTAAGAAAATTAATTTGTTTTTCCTTTCTTTCAATTAAAGAATCCTTTATTTGGTTTAAAACTCTAGTAAAGGGTTCAATAATAAATTGGAAAGATATTTCTTTCCCTTCAAAAGTTCCATTAAAACCTTTTTCATCAATATTTTTTATGGGAAATATTTTCTTTAAAAAAGGTGTCCCAAGTATAACTTGGTTGGTAATATTTTTTACCAAAAGAAAACTATTAGGAATGCAAACTTTATTTTTGCAAATATAAGCTTTAGGAAGTTTATAATTAATTTTTATTTTCTGACCATTGGCAGCACTTATAGAATGAGTGGTTTTATGAAAATACCTGGTTGGAATAATGCCTTCTTGGATGCAATTTAAATCTGCACCACTATCAACAAGAGCTATAAGATCTTGTTTATAATTTCCATCAATTAAAAGAGAAATTTTTATAAACCATTTTTGGGATATAACCATTTCTAGAGTTGAAAGGAAATTATCTTCTTCAGAAAAAGTAATTTGATTTTCTTCTTCAGGAATATAAGCCTGTTTTCCACGGCTGATTTCTAATTTGAAAACTCTTTCTTCAAGATGTTTATTATCATTTTTCAAATCTTTTATTTCTCTTTTAAGATTTTGAATTTCCAAAGATAAATCAATTTTAGTAGAAGGATGATTGAAAGATTGTCTTTGTTTCAAAATTTTTTGAACTTCTGCCATAGTATATGGTTCAGAATTTCTTTGAAAACTTTGATTTTGTTCTAAATCCTTATAATTATTAATTTGATCAATGATTTTTGATCTCATATCAGGATCTTGAATTGTTTTTAAAATATCAAGAATATTATCATTAGTGATAACATTTATTTCCTGGAATTGGGAAAGAATTTGATAAATAGTTCCTTCTTCCATATCTGAAGAATCAGTCTGATTATCACAGGTTAAACCATTTTTACATGGTTCACATTCTTCTGATTCAGAAGAATAATTTTCATTTTCTAAAACTTCTAAATCATCTGAATGTAGTGATTTTTCAGTTTCAGAATCTGAATTCAAAAGAATTTTGCAAAGAGTGTCCTTAATATTATCATCAACCTCTAAGCTTCTAATTTTTTTCTTAGTCCAACATTGATTAGCATAATGGCCAATCTTACCACATTTCCGACAAATAATAGGAGGACTATTAGTCTTCCTTTTTTCTCTTCTCATCTCTCTCTTCTCCCTTCGTTTTCTTTGTTTATGTTTAGAAAACTCAGGAGATTTATGAAATTTCTTTCTTTTATTATTCTTATCTTTATCTAAAGGAGGATTAGAAATCCCAAACTGATCACAGAATTGACCTAATTGTCTTCTTTCACTTATATTATGTTTTTTAATTTGTTGGCTTAGCTTTATTTCATTGCATAAAGCTAGTCCTTCCGTTTTACAAACAGCTATAAGTTGTCCATAATTATAATTATCATAATTAATATTAACTTCCCCTTGTCTAAGGGTTTTTCTAACCCTTTCAGCAAAAAGAGAGGGTAAACCATCAATAAATTTGGACTTCCAATGAGTACTATTGGACTCAGGAAGTTCCATAACTCTACTAAGGAAAGTATCCTTATACCATCTAAAAGATGTAAGAGTTTTACATCTGAAATTCTGGAGTAGAGTCCTGATATTATCACTATTCTCCGAAAATCTACCAGTAAAATGTTCAATGATATTAACGATCAAAGTATAAACAGCATCTTGGGTATCAATCCCATTTTCAGTTTTAATAGTATTTAAAACATCCTGCTTATTAGCATCAGTAAGATAATGATCCCACCAGCCTTTTAATTGACCAGTGAATCCAGCAATTATCATTTTGGCAATATCTTTATCTCTATTACCATTAGTCTTACAAATGGTACTATACATAAGCATCCTATGAACGGTATTATAAATTTGCCTTTCAGCAAATCCATCAATATTCCATTCATAAATATTTTTACCACTGTAAGAATTATTAAACAAATATTCATTTTCTTCAAGAAGGATATCTTGAGGAGTAGGCCTAGGATAATAATACATCCTTTGAGTCGGCTTATCAGCATATTTAGATAATTTATTAACTTCATCCTTCACAGTATTATGAAAACCTTCATTATCAGACATACTGTCTGCGAATTCTTTATTAAGAGCACTAATTTTAAGCCCTTTGAATTTTTCATCTAGAATTTTTTCTAGATCAGTCATAGATTTTAATTTAAAATCTTTGACTTCAGGAGGAGGTTGCACACTAGGGATAATTCCACTAGTTGCTTCTTGGGATTTTTCCTTATTATCAAGAATTTTCAAATTATTAATATCAAAAATAAGTTTTTCAACTCTTTTACTCAAAGAAGAAATATTTTCTCCTAGCACAATTAGATACATATTAGTTAAATTATGCTGCTGGACCATATTGTTCATATGCTGCAAAGTAATAGGCAAAGTATTATTTTCAAATAATTTTTGAAATGCATTATAAAAACGGATCTCATTACCTTTTTCTATGGAAAAAGAATAAGGAGGAGGAAAATTTGCTTTCAGAACTTCTCCGCTATGGGTAAGTCTGTATTCTCTTTCAATAACAGATATATGATTTTCAACATACTTGGTTATAAACCAAGGAACAAAAGATATCTTTAAATTTTTTTCAGAAAGATCTTTATAAAATTCTTCTTGAAATATTTTTCTATCTTCTTTAGAAAAGTTTTCATAAAGCCATTTTTTAAATGGTTCCCATTTAGGAAGATTAAAATCATTTTGAATTTGTTTTCTAGCCGGAGAACCCGGGCTAAAATCAATTTTGGGTTTATTAATCATCATAAAGAAAAATTCATTTCTGAAGCAGTTATATCTGCATCTTTGACATTGTAAATGCCTTTCACAATATTATCAGGTTGAATTTTTAATTCTTCAACCCTTTCAAAATCAGATTCTTCAATAGATTCTGTTTCTCTCACTTGAGAAGTAGAAGCTCTTGAAGGAGATTGTGTAAAATATATAGGGGAGATATGATGATGAGATTTAGATCTAGCATAAGACCTACTGCTTCTTCCTATAAGATTTCTGGAAGGTGTAGGAGATGAAGAGATTGATTCATCTGAATTACCATATGAGCAAAATGCTCACAAAGAGGTAATATTCCTCCTTGAAGATAAAGATTTGAGATGGAAGGATAATATCTGGCATCTCATGCAGAGATATTTAGATACTGCATCATTTACTGCTGGTTCATATAAACAGCGAACCCATTTTGAGAATATACTCAAAGTGACAGGATCCTGTGAATTTACTCATTATTACGCAGGAAAGCAAACTAAAGTTTATAGCTTTAGTAAAGTAATTATCAAGCAGATAATATCTGCTGAAGAGTGGGGAATAAGTACGCTCAGAGAAAGAGAATATAGTCTCCAAAATTCCCAAGTTAAAATCAAATTCAATTATTAGGATTATATTGAAGCATTTAATAAAGCATTCCTTTACCAGAATGAGCTTCATAAACATTCATGGTTTTTTAAAATCTGTCCAAATGTTTATAACAAGGACATTCCAAATTGGTTATACCAATGGTGGCTTAGTTTTGGCCCTACAACAAAAATTTTGCCAAATAATTTTCAGGAATTATATTCCCAATGGGTAGAAATTTCTCCCAAAATTCTTGATGCTCAGAACAATGGAAAATGGATTGAAGGAATGCCTTTTCTCCATTTCTTTACTGAATTTGGTATTCCATGGATTTGGAAATGGGAACCAGAATTGGGTGAAACTCAACAGAAGATTCCTTGCTTACTCAGAACCTTTTATACTAAGTTCTGGAAGAAAATGCTGGCTCTTAATAAAGAAGGAAGTATGGAAGGCCAAGAGACCATTGATAATATCAAGACAAAATTACATGAATATATTATTCAGGAGGAACAGAATAAAACTCCTAGTCCATTTGAATATATTTCAAAGAAATTATATTTTCAAAAAGGACAAGTTTCGGATGAAGAGAAAGTGGCTTCCTATCTTAAGGAAGTAAAGAAAGATTTAATGAAAAATCTAAGTTTTGATACACAATCCAGTGCCTCTATGGATACATTATCCAATGATGAATATTGTCCAGCTGGCGAAGCTCAAAATCCTTATGAGGATATGTTTGAAGACTTGGATCAAGTTATTCAAAAATATTTGAATAAAGAAGGAAAAGGAAAAGAAAAGATGGGACCTTGAAAGGATGATATGCCACCTACCCATCAAATACCATTTGCGGAAAGAATAAGTGCCTGCTGTTTTGCTTGCCGCTGTTTTAATAAAACAACCATGGTTTTATAAGGATGTACTTTGCTCTTTAATAATGGAGCAAATAGTTTAGTTTAGTTTTAGTTCCGGATTTCAAATCCGAAATTTTTGTCTATTTATAGGTTTGTTCAGCTTTGCATTAGGCATAGCGAAAATTATCAAGTTTGTAAGTTTTCTAATTTGTAAACATTTTATTCTGAGTGAAAAATTTTGCAATCCTGCAAAACTGGTGTCAAGAATTAATAAGTAAGTAATTTTACTTTTCAGTTCTTTAAATTTAGTTTTCTATATTGTTGTTTCTGCCGCCTAATATGGCCGGCTAATTCAATTTGTGTTGAATAATATCATGTGATTAAGATCAATATTCATGGTGGTTTAAAAAAAAAAAAAAAAAAAAAGTACCAGATCAAAAATTTTATTTCTGAGATGGTTAGAATTATTTTAAGCCGAGATTAGATTCAAAACCGAAGTCTGGATTCGCCCGTTTGGTTGCCATGATTTAGGCATTTTTAGGGCTTGCTGCCATGACTGGTTAAAATCATATCTCTAGCTTATTTTAATACTGTAAAATTACCATGTACAGTATAATGTTTTGACATGGTCTCTACTATCCTTTAATTTTTTGAGTCTTTATTTCCGCCTTAATAAAAGATCCTTATGAAATGGTATCAGAGCCATGGGTAGTGATCTTAATTTCTGGTATTATTCAACATATCCTTTCTGCATATGATAAATATGTTTAGAAACAGGGATACTGTTAAAAACAGTATCGAAGAGGAATATGATATCCCTCAAAATCTTGATCTTCTTAATAAATGGACTATTCCTAAAATAGATCCTACTGTTATTTATAAATTTGGAACTTTTGATAGATTAAGTTTCAAGCATGTGGTTAAAATCATATCTCTAGCTTATTTTAATACTGTAAAATTACCATGTACAGTATAATGTTTTGACATGGTCTCTACTATCCTTTAATTTTTTGAGTCTTTATTTCCGCCTTAATAATATTTCATTTATATGTATTTTTTATATATATTCAAAAATATAAAAGTGATTTTTAATGTTTATATATTTTTTATTTTTTAATATAATATGTATATTTTAATAATAATGTAATTATAATATTTGTATTCTTAATATATATAATATGTATATTTTAAATATTATTTTAATATGTAAAGTAGGGGTATTTTGGGTTTATCACATTTTATATTTGACCAAATGGGATGGAGGAACGGTGTGCAAACATTAAATTAACACAGGATTTTTGTAGCTAATATTCATAATTGAGAGTTTTTTCTGTAAATTGATGCTAATACACGGGGTTAGATGTAGTTAACTCATAGTAAAAAGCAAATTGCAAACAATAGCTGAAACCTACTCGGTCAGATAACCCAGGTTTGGTTTGTTAAAAAACCGAATCCGATCCGGGGATTGGCCCATTTAGACACTCGTATTGAGGCTCCTCGAGCGAATACATTTTATTATAGACAATCCGTCCCTTTGTCATCTTCCTCTTCACTTAACCCCTTTACCTCCCCATCAGCAAACCCTAACCCTAAATCCCCTCAATTCACCACATTATTCTTCTTCACGCGTCCTGATTCTCCCCAATTTCGTGATTTACGTAAATTGGTTTTGGGGCAGACATGGATCCCCAGGCAAACAATCTTTACGAGACGGCGTCGCAGCCGGACACCGGGAACGACGCCTACACGTTTCTCGAATTCAACACTCAGGGAGAGGAGGATTTCGATTACCCAGAATTCCAAGAGCTGTCGCAGCCTATTCGATCATCTACCTCCGTTTGGCCCACGCCTTCCGATTCTGTTTCTGCTACCGATGTTCCTTCACCCTCCGAAGCCTCCCAGTCTTCTGCTAAGCCCAGGGCCAGCGGCAGTGGAGGCGGAAATAACAACAGCGGCGGCAATAATACCAGTAATAATAACAGCAAGGAGACAGGGGTAGTGGAGGCGTTGGCAGCAGGGATGAGTGGCCTGAACTTTGAAGATACCGGTGGAGATGATGAGGTTTTCGAGTATGGGAAGGGAGACTTTACTGAGCATGCTTGCAGGTATTGCGGGGTCACTAACCCCGCATGCGTGGTCAGGTGTAATGTGCCGTCCTGTAGGAAATGGTTTTGTAATGCGCGAGGGAACACTTCTGGCTCTCACATTGTTAATCATCTGGTGAGTAGTTTGGAGGCCAAACCTTATTTGGATAATCCTTCTATTTTAAGATATGGGTATATGTAAGTTGAACTGCTTCTAATTGCTGACTAGTGGGCATCTTTTTCCCAATGGAGGGATTGGGTTTAGCTGATCGCCTCGATTTTCTCTTGATTAAACTGTTATTCCTAAAGGACGTGATAACGGTTGAAAGATTGAGATGTAGATATTACTTTATTTAACTGCGGATTTGGATGAAGTGGAATGAATGAAGCCTGCTTTTTCACCACTTTTAATAAAGGTGATAAAGTTATCATATGTTGAACGATAAGCACTTTGAATGGAAAGGATTGTAGGCATTGGTTCACTTTTAATTATGAGTTGGAATGATCCTAATTTAAATGAGATGCCCATTCAACTTGAACTTCTTAATTATATTGGAAAACCCTAAATCTATGTCAGGAGGATATGATTTCTAATTTTCTATACTACCATCCAAATAAGTTTTTTGCTACATGTAGGAGTTCTGATGGAATCACACTTTAGTATAGCACATTTAATGGAAACTTAAGGAATTGATTATTCTTAGAGCTTTGACAATACACGTCTGGGTATGTTTCTGCCCTAAACACCCAGATTCAAGTCAAAGCAACATTATTCCCCTCCCAAAATAAGCAAGATGGCCTGCAGGATGAGTATTCATGGTTGTAATCAGAAGTAAGAAGTGATCTATGTGGTGTGCATGGCAACTCCTATCCTACACTTTTGCACTTGGCATGTGAATCTTGAGGCTTATTTCTATAGTCATTTATTTCTAATTTTCTGGAGAGAAGGCAGAATCCCAGTACTTGGGCTTTCAATCGTTCATCGAGAATTTACATGGTCATGGAAAGACCACCAACAATGTATAGTAATTGTTACTCGAGGATTGTTTGTAATGTTAGTTATTGATCTGTATCTTTCAATAAGACATTGTCCTCTTTGGTTATCCCCATTTATGTTATTTGTTATATTATTTGTGAGATTTTCTGGTTTTTTGTCGTGTCTGCTCTATGTAAAGTATATATGGGTGGTTTAAATTGAATTTCTGCGATGGTGCTTTTATTCTCTGACTTAATTTGCACTGATCCATCTAAGGTGAGAGCAAAGCACAAGGAAGTTTGTCTTCACAAGGACAGTCCCCTGGGAGAAACCATTCTTGAGTGTTATAACTGTGGCTGTCGAAACGTTTTCCTTCTTGGATTCATTTCTGCAAAGACAGAAAGTGTTGTTGTTCTGCTCTGTAGGGAACCCTGTCTTAGTGTTAATGCGTTGAAGGACATGAACTGGGACCTGAGTCAGTGGTGCCCCCTTATTGATGATAGATGTTTCTTGCAATGGCTGCTAAAGGTTGGGCGTGCTTTTAAGTTATATATCCTGTACTATCACAAAAATTCACATTCCTATTTTGGATTCCTTATCTGTTGCAAAATGCAGGTCCCATCTGAACAAGAACAGTTGCGGGCTCGACAAATTAGTGCCCAACAGATAAACAAAATTGAAGAGCTTTGGAAGACAAATCCTGATGCTACCTTGGAAGATCTTGAGAAGCCTGGTGTGGATGATGAGCCTCAACCCGTAGCTTTGAAGTATGAAGATGCTTATCAGGTGCTTGTAGTGAGATTTGGCGATCTTAGTTAATTGATTGCAGTCGAGCTTTTTGTTTAGTCAGTATTGCCTTGGCTAATAATATTCCTGTGATATTTCCTCTCCAGTATCAAAATGTTTTCGCACCACTCATCAAGCTTGAAGCTGACTATGATAAGGTATGAACACCCTGTTTTACTATGCTTTTGTACTGGCTCCCAAAACCCCAGTGCAAAATAATACTCCCTCATGGCTGACGTCCAACTTTGGACGTCCAAGTTAATTGAGAGCTGAGAAAGGGAATGCTTTAGATTTTCTACGTCCTTGCCGCAGAAATCTTGAGAGTTAGTTGGGACTTGGGTCACATAATCTCTTTGAGTGAGAGAGGTTTGTAAACAAATTTATCATTTTAGAATGGGACATTATTTGTGGGAGATCTTATAAGTCACATATTACGGGTGTAACTTTGTATCTGGTTCTAGCATTTGATGAAGAAAATGGAGCAGTGTAACAAAATTGAAGACATTTTGCACCCATTTCCTTCATCCTAAAAATGTCATTTTTAGACTGAACAGTTAAGTGTTTTGATATATAGTCACTGAAGATTAATTGTATAAAGTCTCCCGAAATTGAATTTCATAATCTTCCATGTTTCTTTCAAAATCAAATAGAGGAAAGGGTTATACCTGTTGTCGTAACTGCTACCTGCAATCCAAGATAAGCATAGTACGGGGAGTGATATGATCTAGAGTTATAATTTCATTTGTTATGCGACAGATGATGAAAGAGTCTCAAAGCAAAGACAATATCACGATTCGATGGGATATCGGTCTTAACAAGAAACGCATTGCTTATTTTGTGTTTCCAAAGGTAAAATTTTCACAGTTTTTTAATGCAACTTTTTTCCATTGTTGTTTTGATAAAGAATCAATATTCCCTGTAGGAAGATAATGAGATACGCCTTGTTCCTGGGGATGAATTACGGCTGCGTTATTCAGGTGATGCGGCCCATCCCTCGTGGCAGTCCGTTGGTCATGTGGTATGACATTTTTCTTTGAGATATTATTCCTTTTCATTTGGTAAGGTTTTATAGTTAGCATATTGGTGGTCTCTTGAATATACAAAACTTGCATGATGAGGCTCAGGAAATGGTTCTCATTTTCACATGATTACCGGTGGGTCTGATTCATGATGATTTGAAAGAGATCTATTTTATCTTTTAAAATATATTGAGAGTTGTTTTTTCTTCTCAGATAAAATTGACTGCACAAGAGGAGGTTGCCCTTGAGCTTGGTGCTAGTCAGGTATCTTCTATGTCAGCTACTGTTGTCTTTATTCCTTACCAAAAGTGAATACATCTGACGGAACATGTTCTAGCAGGGGGTTCCTGTTGATGTGAACCATGGTTTTAGTGTTGACTTTGTTTGGAAGAGTACAAGTTTTGACCGGATGCAGGGGGCCATGAAAACTTTTGCGGTTGATGAAACCAGTGTCAGTGGGTCAGTGAAAAATTCCTCTTTTTTCTTTTTTTTTTAATGATAAATGTATTCATTACTTGTTTCATGAAATAGTAAGAATAAGAAATTAAGTTCTCATGACTATCCACACTTGTGTAAACTCGTATTGAAATGCTTGTTTAGCCTGGCAGTTTATTTCACTAAGAAATTATGATTAGCTATCTATATCAGTCTGCATTTGTTTTTGTTTTTCCCTTCTATTCGTGTGATTTTAAAGAGGGGAGTGAGGGTGTAATGGGAGAAATGGGTTGCTAGTTGTTTTCGCTCTCATAGTTCTTTTTGTATACGGACTAGTTTATCAATTAACATATTCACCCACTGTATGATTCTGTCATTTATTTAACTTAAGTGCTGCATACATTCAGGTACATTTATCATCATCTTCTTGGCCATGAAGTTGAGATGCAGATGGTTCGTAATACTTTGCCTCGTCGTTTTGGGGCACCAGGTCTCCCAGAACTTAATGCATCACAGGTATAGTTATATATCTTTGATATATTCTTTAAGTTATGTCTTACCTAGGTTGGAAGCTTTCTTAGTATTTGTATAGTTTTTCTCATTCTTCTTCTTCTTCCAGGTTGTCTGAATTTACTATGCATATTGAGTTTTTTCCTCAATGAGTAGATGGGAGAGTTAATAATGTTAGGCAAATAATATTTAAATGTATAAATATTCCACAAGTGATATGTTAATGATTCAGATTTATCTTGCTGTATTCATTGTTTTTCACCCTTCTCGTTACTTTCCAATACTTGCAGGTTTTTGCTGTCAAAAGTGTCCTACAAAAACCTATTAGTCTCATCCAAGGTCCACCAGGAACTGGTAAAACTGTGACATCTGCTGCAATCGTTTATCACATGGCAAAACAAGGCCAAGGCCAGGTGCAATAATTTCTATTATCTGTGTTTTGTGTCAAGCTCTATAGCCTATTTTCTTTCTTGTTTGCTCATTTCATTTTCCCCATTCAGGTTTTGGTCTGTGCTCCTAGTAATGTGGCTGTGGATCAGCTAGCTGAAAAGATAAGTGCTACTGGTTTAAAGGTTCGGATATTGCCTCTCCCAAGTGATTATTTCCAAATGAATATCTAATATACACGATTCTCAAAATTTAATATTGACAGTTTAGAAGATCAATTAACATGTTTCCTTTCTCAAGTATGAGATTCTCCTTTTATCCTTTTCATGTGTAGATCTATTTATTTGTTTTCTTTCATGATAAGGTTGTGAGACTTTGTGCTAAATCAAGGGAAGCTGTTAGTTCTCCTGTTGAGCATTTAACCTTGCACTATCAGGTGTGGTTGATTTTCGAATTTTATATTATTTTGTGAGATCCATTTATCATCTGGTACATGTAGTTCCTTGAGTTATATGACTTATGTTATGCACATCCAAAGGGTGTTCACTGACATTTACGCCTTTTCTTTATTTGTTCACAGGTTAGGCATCTGGATACATCCGAAAAGAGTGAACTTCACAAGTTGCAGCAACTGAAAGATGAACAAGGTGTGTTAACTGGACTTCCTTTCACTTGTTGTGTTGTCTCTAACTGTTTGTCCGTCTCAAGTGGGGTTTGAATTCTTGGCATTGGTTTGATTTCGTGCTGTGGTTTCAGTTGGTTTCTTATAAATCAGTAGAATGGAGACAAATGAATGTTCATTTCTTGTTCAGTTTACACTTAATCGAAAAATGGACCCCACACTGCTTAAAGTTTCTTGTCTTTTAACCTGTTCCACATTAGAAGACATGGATCAGTTGCTTTACCTTCATTTATTGGTTTTGTATTATTAGTTAGATGCAGAATGCTGGTTTCATTTTCATCTTTTCTCCATCTTGAGTGTGCAATATTGAGTTTTTTCTCATGCCTTGTAAACATTGCAGGAGAATTATCCAGCAGTGATGAAAAAAAATATAAGGCGCTCAAGCGAGCCACTGAAAGGGAAATATCTCAGAGTGCTGATGTTATCTGTTGCACTTGTGTTGGAGCTGGGGATCCTCGGTTAGCAAATTTTAGATTTCGTCAGGTACAATGCATAGTTTCAAACTTTACAACTCTGTTGATGTGTTCTTTCTTTCTTTCATTCTTTCTGTTGGGGGCTGTTTGTTTGATTAGTGTAACCTGGGTTTTCTATATCATTTTTAGGTTCTTATTGATGAATCCACTCAAGCCATGGAGCCTGAGTGTCTTATCCCTTTGGTTCTTGGAGCAAAGCAGGTAACTAAAGCAGTTAGGTTTATATATATTTGATATGTTATCTTAACTCTAATAGAAAGAGTGTTGCAGGTTGTTCTAGTTGGAGACCATTGCCAGCTTGGTCCTGTCATTATGTGCAAGAAAGCTGCTCGGGCTGGTTTAGCCCAATCATTGTTTGAACGACTTGTGCTACTTGGTGTAAAGCCAATTAGATTACAGGTGATTGTTATAGTTCCTTTTGCATCTATCAGAGCCAAAATTATCTAAGCATGTCTGAAATTGTTTAAGTTACTGAAATCTGTAGTTAAATTACACTAGTAATTTGGCACACTCGTTGCTTGTGCAGATTAAAATATTCTATTATTTAAAATATATTGAAATTAATTTTTATATTAATATATATTTTATCATTATTTTTAATATAATTATTAAATTAATATAGATAAATAAATAAATAAATAGCATAAAAGAATAAAACACCAAACAATAATATCTTTGGAAAAAAAAAATTATATCAAAAAGAAAAGAAAAAGAATTGAAATGAGTTGAGAGAAAAGATAAGTTAAAAAAATGTAATAGAAGAAATAAATAAAAAGAAAAGAAGAGAGAAAAATGTAAGAGAAGAAAATGGATAAAAGATAAATAAATAAAAAGAAAAAGAGGACACCAAGAGACCAAAACGGTTACTACTTGGGTCTCTCGCTTAATATATAGTATAGATGAAACTTTAGGATGTCTGCTTACTGCATAGTTTCCCAAAATCCAGTTCACTCTCCCTTCTGTTGTGTTTGTGTGTATTAGTCAACTTCCAAAACCAAGAAGAAAGACAAATAGATAAAAATGTCTTCTACTTCTTGATGAATACTGTATTTTGCTCTTTGCAGTCTCTGGTCACTGTTTGATTTAAATTCATATCTACAATAGCACGCATTAGGTCAAACCTGAAGGTATACCAGCGGAAGATTTTGTAACTTATAAAGCATTAAGGGAAGTTTGTAGAGTTTAGGCCAAACTTCATGGTGCAAGTGGCAAGTATCCGACATAATTATAAGCATTCTATATTAATATTGAAACATTCCACATGAATACCAATAATTTATTGTTCCTGTGTGGGATCCATAGCTATTAACTGGCTGCTCAATTATATTATTTGCCCTTAAAGCAAAAAGCACACATTTCAATCCAAAAAATAATGCCGGCACATATCAAATCATGCCCTAGAGAGGTTACAAATATTAACTTTGGTACATTATGTCCATAAATACAAGTCAGTCATGCGATTATTCAATTAGCATAAGGTTGCCCATCACCTATGCATTTCCTGAGGGACAGCGAATGAATTTGTTCGATGTTCGACGTATAACAGTTGGGTATTTGTTTGATGTGTAACAGTTGGGTATATGTTATCCAAAGTGCAAAGTCCAAACATAGAGAATTTACCTATCATTTTATAATACCTTGAGGAATGACACAGGTTATTTCCTTTTATAAGCAGAAAACGGATTAGCAGTGTAATTTGATTTGCCAAACATAAATAGGTTTTGTTGTAGACATTCAACTTCTACCTATAACTAGTACAAACATCAAAGGATGATGTAATTATCCAATTCAAAATATGAAATACTCATTTGGTGGATGTGGAGAACATCTGATAGTTGCTATACCCATGCAGTTCAGTTACATATGCATGCCACAGAAAACTTTTCCATTACGCTGGACTAGTCTAAACAGTAGAGCCATGTGTTATTAGTTGTGTTCTCACATTATTCTTCGCATGCTGGTGTTAGAAACTTTTTACCTTATTGTCTTTGGATTATTTCCAGGTTCAATATAGGATGCATCCTGCTCTTTCAGAGTTTCCATCTAACAGCTTTTATGAAGGCACTCTTCAAAATGGAGTGACGATTAATGAAAGGCAATCACCTGGCATTGATTTCCCTTGGCCAGTGCCGAATCGTCCCATGTTCTTCTATGTCCAGGTATATTGGATTGCTTTATGTGGTATGGTATGTATATGTTGGAAGATCAGCCGATGGTGCCTAGACATCCATTTCAGAATTATCATTTTGGTTAATTATGTACTTTTTGCTGAAATGAAAAGGATCATATTTCTTGTTTGTATTGCCTATGCTGCTCCGCATTACTGTATTTTGGAGATTGAGCCTGTCCTGTACATATCGCGTCTTTAATCTTTTGGCTTCTAATGGGAATATTTGCCAAGAGGTTGAATCAGAAACCATATATATATATACCTTTTATTAGATGTTCAAGAAGATGGCATACTTTATACTACTTATTCTCCCTCACATTTTAGTTCCTGAAAGATCTGTTAAATGATTTGTATAGATGGGACAAGAGGAGATAAGTGCTAGTGGAACGTCATACCTAAACAGGACTGAGGCTGCAAATGTCGAGAAGATTGTGACTACTTTTTTGAAGAGTGGTGTTGTTCCTAGTCAGGTTCACTTAGGCCTCTCTGGTATTTAGGGTTTGCCACATCACTCCTGTTTTTATTTTGAGAAAATGATTTTTATATGTTGCATGTTACAGATTGGTGTTATAACACCTTATGAAGGCCAGCGTGCTTACATTGTGAATTATATGTCTCGAAATGGTGCTCTGCGGCAGCAATTATACAAAGAAATTGAGGTAATACGCAATATTGTTACGGTCATTTTGTAAAATTTTCCTGAGGTAGAAGCTGAACTGATATATCGCATTCTCAGGTCGCAAGCGTAGATTCATTTCAGGGGCGGGAAAAAGACTATATAATTTTGTCCTGTGTGAGGAGTAATGAACATCAGGTGCCTACATAAGCTTGTGTGGCGTATTCACCTTACTGCACTTTGCCTCTCATATTTTTCGGCTCAAGCCTTTGGTGTTATTGGCATGTACATGATTGGTTTGGTTATCTATTGAGTATTGACCCATTAGGGTAGATTAGTTTTATTTTATGCTTTTTCTAAGATTAGTTGTGTGACCATTGGATTTGTTATTCACCTTCTTGACCGAGTGTAATATTTCCCCTTTTCTTTCTTAACTAAGCAACAATCTACTGCCCACCTCTTTTTTACAAGCATATTTCATCCCTCTTGTTTTACATTCTATCTTCAAGCATGATGGATTTCAATTGGCCGATTGTCCATTTGACATTTCCTTCATTCTCCTTATTGTCTAGTTCATGTTTATTAACAATATTATTTGTTGCACCCATCAACATCTGGCTCACCCTAACCCAATCAAGATTTACCCGGAATGATTTGATTTGCACATGAATTTGAAGAGTGATATTTTAGCATCTAATCTAGGTTTTGGGAGTGTAAATGGAAATTATGGCAGGCCCTAATCAAGTTACCTAACAATTCATTGGAGTGGTTCAACCCTAATCCAGCAAACCTTGTCCTGCTACTATATGAGCAGTATTTTGCAAGTTTCTTTTAGCATAGATCATCTTTTTAGTTTTCACTATCAATTGGTTTTGGACTTCTCAATCTGTTCCAGTCTTCATCCCGGTCTTAGAGATAATCTAGGCCCATATATATTGCTTTCTTGAAAAACCACTTGCTCTTGTGTACCAGATACTCTAGGCCCATATGTATTGTTTTGCTGAAAAACCACTTGCTCTTGTGGCTATAGCACACTTGTCTGCAATGATCTTAATCTAATATTATATTTATTCAGGGCATTGGTTTCCTCAATGATCCACGCCGGCTTAATGTTGCCCTCACACGTGCTCGTTATGGAATTGTTATCTTGGGAAACCCTAAAGTTTTAAGTAAGCAGCCTCTATGGAATGGCTTATTAACACACTATAAGGTATATGCCTTTTCTATGTCTTCTTTTTGCACCAGATAAAGAAATATTGTAGTAATAACTTGTTTGGGTAGAATATGCTCCTCCATACTTACTATCAGTTGATTAGCTTGGTGAATCGTTCACAATCCTCAGATTATCTCATTTTACAAGCATGCGGCAACAATTTATAATGGGCGGTTCTTTCTGGATTTGGTTCTTGTAGGAACATGAGTGCTTGGTTGAAGGACCTTTGAATAATCTGAAGCAGAGTATGGTTCAATTTCAGAAGCCCAAAAAGGTGGGCATTGTATTACTTAACTTTTTAAGTCATGTTTTGCCTACTGTTCCTTTACATGCATCATATATTTTGGGTGCTTTGACATGGCTTATGCGGTTACTGTGGCTCAGATATACAATGAGCGAAGACTTTTTTATGGTGGTGGGCCAGGAATTGTTCCCAGTGATACTTTTGGGTCTGCTAGCTCAGGCCCAAGTACTGATAGGAGGGGTCCTCGCTCTAGGGGTATGTTGCTCCTGCTAGTCTCTTTACATAATAGGATCTATCAGTATATTTACATTTTCATCATGAAATGTATATATGTATGCAGCTAGGAATAGCATCCCCAAACTATTCTCTTGTGAAAAATTATAATACCTGGACATAGTTATTCTTGCAAACTGGATATTGAATGCTTTATTCTTGAAGCAGGTCCTTACATGCCACCTGGCCCACCCAATGGTGCTCACAAACCTGGTGTTCACCCTTCAGGTTATGCACTACCTCGAGTTCCCATTCCTCCATACCATGGAGGCCCTCCATCACAGCCATATGCCATTCCAACTAGAGGTGTACATGGACCTGTTGGAGCTGTTCCTCAAATTCCACAACCTGGTAGTCGAGGATTTGGTGCTGGGCGAGGGAATTCCAATTCCAGTGCACCCATTGGTAGCCATCTCCCTCACCAACAAGGCACTCAAACCCCAATAGGAAATCATGCATCTAACTTCAATTTCCCATCAATGGAGAATGCTAGTAGCCAGCCAACTGTGGGTGGACCACTGTCTCAACCTGGTTATTCTAATGTTAGTTTCATTATAAATTTATTTATTCTTGCGTAATATTTGTGTTATGTGAATTTGATTTGATAAAAAAAATAAAAATGAAATATATCTTTTGCGATCTGCAGGTGACGGGTCAAGGACCAAGCCAAACATACAGGGATGGATTCTCAATTGGTGGAATGTCTCAGGTAATTTATTTGTTGGACATGTTGAATGGTTCCTACACTTCTTCATGGTTTCTTTATGCTTGTTATTTCGGTATGATGCAGGATTTCTTGGGTGAAGATTTTAAAAGTCAGGGATCACATATCCCCTATAATGTTACTGAGTTCTCTACTCAGGTTTGTTCAATCTTAGTGTTTGTTTTCAGCAGCATCTATTTGCTTTTAGCTGGAGTTTTTGCATACTGATATCTTTCATGGCACTAAACCATTGTGTAAGGAACCTTTTTTGATCAACTCATGATAGTTCCATGTCATGTAACTCTCTAGGCATCTCAGAGTGGGTATGCTGTTGACTACATTACACAAGGGGCTCAAGGTGGATTTCCTGGGAGCTTTCTGAACCAGAACTCTCAAGCTGGTTATGCTCGATTTGGCCCGGGAAATGATTATATGTCTCAGGTCTGAATAGAAAGTTTGTATTTCACTTTTGCATGCTCGAGCATCTCCTTTGCTCGATGAAACTCTAATGTGTTATTTGAGATTATTGTTCTCCTCTATGATGGATGGAAGGTAGTGTTTCAGTCTCATTATTGATTGATGTAGCTAACTTCAGGAAATGAAATGAGATTCCCTTAATTTTAACTTTTCATTGGGAGAATTATCCATGTGTTTAGAAGATAGTTTATTTAAGGATGGCTGTTGTATAATCTCTTCTTCTCATATGATGGGGGCCAGTAAAGTTTAGTAAATGTTATCTTAATGCTTTCAAAAATAAATATACATGTTTTTCATATGCTTGTGCATGCAGCTGTTATACATGCTTGCTACTTTGATTTTTCTTTTAAGTGAAATTTTTTACTGAAGCTTACATTCGATTTGAATAACAAAAAATAGGATTTACCTGCTGAATAGATGGTCATAATCGTCTTTTGAGTAATATGTTAGGTAGTGGTCAAACGAGGGATTGTATTTACGAGAAATTCTTTGTCTGGAGGTTAACTGTGATCCTCCGGGTGATGAAAATTCCCTGTTCTCCAATATCATGGGTTTAATAGTACCCCCACTTAATTTGTTTGTCTTCATTTGCTTTTCTATATGGGATTGTTAACAACATTATTTATTCCAGGAGTATATGGCCCATGGTTCACAAGGGTTATTTACACAGGCCCCATTCAATGATCAATCTCAAGATGAGGCATCACAAAACCAATTTGGTATGGCCAGTGCCAATCCACTTCAGTCTCAGGTTTTCTTTTTTCCCTTTATCCTACTATTTTCTGGTTGAAACTTGAAAGCAACTTTTTGATGTTGCAGAGATTTCCATAATGTTTCTCTTGTGCGAATTAGTCTTCCGAATTACCTCTTTTCTAAGGCTGATTCCATCATTCCTCCTTGATTTAATCAATGAATTCTCTTGCTTTTTTGTTTACAGAGTTTGCTGAATCCCCTTTACTCTCAACCATTTGCTCACTACAACACACCACCACTAAATGTGCAAAATTCTCAGCAGCAGCATTCATCTCAGCCGGCTCAAGGGTCCCAGAATCAGAAGCTCCACTACAATGGTTAGAGGGCTGGTTGGATGTGTGACGGGTTATTGTCTTTGCATTCAGAAATCTGGTTTGTGCTGTCAATGTGTGGCTATATAATCTGCCGTAAAGATGCCTTTTCTGGAGTCTGACAAAAGAAACAGGTTGATTGAGGACACAATTCTTGGAGTACAATTCTGATCAGATGTAGTTTGATTAGAAAGAAGGTTGTCGCTTGAGGCAGGCACTCGGCTGCACAGCTGGAGCTGAGGAGAAATATAACCCTAATGATTTTGAGAATTGAGAGGGAATACACATACATGGCTTGGTATTTTGTCAAGGGTTAGAAAGCTGAGCCTATTACTTCCGGTAAGAGCAGCCACTGCTTTAATTTTTGTACAGCATGTTCAGACAGTTCTTACCTTATTTAGCTGGAGATGTAATTATTATCTTATACACATTTACTAAGTTGGATGATGACGACTAAAGTTTTAAGTGTTAGTGAGTGCAAGTATTGCTATCGCTTGATTGATGGAAGGATTAAGTGAAAAGTTGTTTGATCTTGATACATTAACGTGGGCCCAAGTGTTGCTTCTGAGTTCCAAGGTTTAAGTGATAGTTTTGGAAATAGTTGGATGTGCATGCTAATGTTTCTTTATGTTTTGATTGTTTGGCATGGAAGTTAGATTTCCTATTGTTACTGGTTTAAGTCACAGTTGCTACAAAGCTTGCTATGACCTAGTCATCAATGGGGATAATAACGCAGACATGCCTTGAGATCTAGTTAAACTACAATGACTTTTCCTGTCGATGACCTTTTCTGTTTCCCCGTCTTTCATCTTTGTACGTATACTACTTGGCCGATATTACATGATGATCAACATTTGATTTCAAATTTGTGACTATAATAGCATGCCTATGGCAAATAAACTTTGGTTTAAGTTTTTGGGGAAATTTTCAGTAATTAGTTCGTACTTAGTGTAACAAAATAATTTTTGAGGGAAGAATGAGTTAGGTTAAACCTTTGCCAGTGTAATTATTTCGTCTTATTTTGTCTGTTAAAATAAGACACTGATAAATTGGTTTTTCATATAATGAGGTACTCCCGAGTCTTATACCCACCCTGCAAATACCAGGTTGCACGTTCAGCATATAGCCGAGTTTATCAAAAGGGCAATGAATTTTGTTCATTCTTATACACTTGAGAAAGGAGAATATTAGCCCCATGTCCCCGAAGGGTCTTGGGCAGCAAAAGAAGTGGCTTGTCGTACATTTCCTTTTTTAATTTTTTGTAGTCGTGGGCATTTCAAACAAAATGGATTTGCAACTGAATATAGTCAAAAATGATTGTTGGGTAACAGCGCGCAATGTACTACGAGGAACCAAATAAATTCCTCCATAACTACGTGGTAATGCAACTTAATTTTATTTCGATAACAACTAATGAAGAAAACTAAATAAACTATCAGATTCATCGTTTTGTTTGTTTTGTTTTGTTTTACCTGATGTCTTTTGCTGGTTTTAATGGTATTTATTACATAACTATTACGGAATGATTGGTATGCATGATATGAAGGAATAAAGCAGGAAATGAATGAATTTTGGAATGGAACGAACAATGAAATATGATTACTTTATTATAGCATTCCTATGATTAGTACATTTACCAATAAAGTTAAAAATGAAATAAAAATTTTAGATTCATATTATTTATATTATTCACAAACAAAAGCATAAATAATAATATTGCATATATTGTTCACAAATAAAAACAAAAGTAATAATATTGCAAATAGTGATGATTAAGTACGTGATTAAAGTATTTTATATATTGATATAATTTTTATTTTTTTATTGTGAGCAATCGTATGTTTTCATATTTATTATATTGTAACTATTTTACATCAAATGCATTATATATATAACATTCATTTTATACACTAATCAAATATATATGTGTGCACGCAGAGAGAGAGAGTGATTTATACATACATATAAATATTATAAAATGTGTTAATATTTTTATATTCATACTTAGATTATGTGATTTTGCTATATATAATATAATGTATGATATCTAAAAGTAAATTTAATATAAGTATCAAATTTAGTAATTATAAAATATTTAATCTATTAAGCATATCAATATGAATTTATAATTAAATAAAATAATATATTAAATATGTACTTTTAAATATATAAAATATTGTATATTTATACTTATATTTATTTTTACACATTTTAATACAATTTATTAAAATTTCAATGTGAATATACATTCGTAATAATAAAAAATAATAATATAATATATATTTAATAAATATGTGATAATTATATAAAAAATAAATAAAATTTGAAAATTGGGAATGACTAACATCATGGGTAGCTAAGGAAATGATAAATTCATATTTGTAGGAATGGATATTATCTTAGTAATGAATATTTTCAATTACATTTTATACTAATAAAGAATTTGGGAATGGACGTATGAATATTCATTCTATTCTCACCTCATTCCATCATATCAATGAGTGAATCACATAATCCTTATTTTCACAATTTGATTATCTGGTTTTAGAAATCGTATATCGTTGGATGCTTTTCTGAAAGTCATGTTGCGTTATTCTTCTTATTACAACGATTGTAATTTTGGAAAATAAATATGAATAAATCAAATTCAAGTCGGATTAACAACTTATCTCTAATTAGTATATTCCTCTCTTAATCATAAATTGAATTATTCATCCACGTATATAATCTAATCATAATCTTTGTACGTCTAACTTATCTTATTGAGACTAAGAATTATTACTCAATGAGTGATCAGACAAATATATTGAATAAACACAAAGAAAGTAAAAATCAATTAATATTTCATACTATTCAAAGTGTGACATTCTTGAACAGGGTCAAGTTTGAATTGACAACTTTGGGACGAAGTGAGAAAATGTTATAGACCTCGATCCAGTTAAAGTTTTTTGTGCATAATATTTCTATGTGATTTAAATGCTCTTACATGTTATTGTGATATTTTAAGTGATTTTTCACTTAAGCCTTAATGTTGTTGTGACATTCCCTTTTTTTTGACAAGTCAGGTATAATATCACGAGTGAGTTTATTTACGTGTTTGTGTTCTTTTAATTTAAATTATGTCTTATTTAATTTGTTTAATTGATTTAAATTGTTTTAAGTACTTAAATTGATATGCAATTCTTTGATCGTAATTGTTTTAATATGAATTCGGTGTTAAGCATGCTAATTTTATGGAATTAATTGAATTACACGTTACATGGATTCAATTGTATGTTATTTGAATGTTTCAAGATTTAATTTGAAAATAGGTTTTGTAGCACCCCGAGCGAAGGGCATCACATACCCCGCACCATAGCTTGACACATGTAACAAAATGGGGACTCCGCACACGCACCAAGCTATAGCAAACAGGAGACAAACAAAATTTCACCTAAGTTAGGCGGTCTAGACCCTAATACAGAGTACGCAACAAATCAAAACAAATGCGGAAGCAACAGGATCAACAAACATACATATAACGATCAACTAATTCAAATAATACATATGATACATGCCAAGCCCGCCACGGGCCAAAATAAATCATACAATTCTCCAAGCTCAAAGTCATACTCATATACATATTTATACATAGTACCAAAACGGAAAGTAAAGATGCAAGGAATGCAAAAGACTCGGACTACAAGACTCGAACAAAGCAAAAGACAACCACCTCCTAGCTCGAACTGAATCCTGAACCTGCAACTCAAAGAAACAAGGGGGAAAAGAAAACAAAGAGGAGGGGTCAGTCCTAATGACTGGTGAGGGGGCTAACACACGCACACGTACATATACATATGAGCAGAGCATATTTAAAGTCAAAGAGTTTATGAACTGAGGCGTGGTTTTTGCGATCTAAAATATTTTCTCTCGTGATACTAGATATATAGAAGAGATTTAAGGCCGAAGGCCAAAGTCAACCAATTTTAGAAATTAGTAGTCTACTCCCGTTTCACGAGCCAAATTCATATTCAAATTCATACTAACTCGGCGAGTACGAGTCGTCCAACCAATCCCCTTCATATTCATATTCAAATTCAAAGTCAAACTCTATCCAACCTCCGCCGTTTGGGGAAGAGAGGCGCGACCCCTCAACCCCCATTCAAATTCAAATAATGAGTTGGGGGCTAATCACTCCTACCCGCTCCTTCGACGTTCTTCGCCGGCTCAAGAAAACCCGCCTTCCCCTCGACCTCCCGAGGTTGGGCGAATCCTCTCAAAGGTGAAGTTGTGTTGATGGGAGAGCTCGGCGACCCCATGACCGTCCCGAGTTTCCATACCACTTCTCCATATTCAAAGTCGTAGGTTCAAATAGGGACCAAAGTCCATATGCAAAGTCCTAGGTGGAGTTGTATTGTCAAAGTCAAATTCAAATTCATATTCAAAGGCCTATCTTTCAAAGCCATATCTCGCTAGGTTCAAAACCAAAACCAACCCTTTTCAAAACAAAAGAACGAAAGCATAGTCTTACGTATATATAAAAATATTTTTCAAGTGTTTCATAACAAAAGGGCCAAATCCCTCAAAATACATATCAAACACGTATCTAAATACATATATATATGCGTAAGTCGCAAGCGGGCTCAAAACACATGTAGGGTTGTAGGTCGAAGTAACTAAAAGAAAGAAAACCTCATCTTAATGAACAAACCGAACAAAGCAAGCCCGAACACACCTATGGAGCGGCTTCACACGAACAAGCTACTCCACACGGACAACCTAAACACCAAATACAACACTAAGACTCAAAATGAACCATATAGACGCTCGGCAAATGCAAAAGGATGCAAGTGATGCAAAAGAGTCAACAAGAGATAGCACGTCGAACATTCAAGTTCATATTCGCATATGTGCATCGAAATCACATCATAAATGCAAAACATAAGGCATAGAAAAGTACACGAAAAGCGGAAGAAAATCACAAGGAGTGGTTCAGGACAAAAAGGGACCAAAGACTGGAAATTCTCGAAACGTACAAGCTCCAAAGAACTAGGAATATCTTGAGTTTGAGAAGTGAAAATTGAGTTTTGTTTGTGGAATATGAAACTAGACAAATAGGGCTTTCCAACGGTATATAGTTCAAATCGTGGTTCAAAGCGATCCGAAAATGGCGTAGGTTTGAAGTTGAACAAAAGCAGAATTCCCACGAAGTGGTGACACCAAAATAGAATGGTTATAACTCACTCCTCAGATATTATTTTGAAGTTATTCCAACTGGAGAATACTCTACACTCAAAGAAGATTATGTGGTCCAAATTTCATGTCAATCGAAGCTCGGATGGATGGTCAACGAAACGAAACAAACTCAAACACCAAGTCTGAGGGGGACTAACGGCCATTAGTGAGGTCAGAAACTCAGGGTCCACTAACGGCCGTTACACCCATTTTGTGCACAAGTGCACTAACGGGAGTTAACGGACCCAGACTTTATCTTCTTCGCGATTCCACCCGCAAAACACTCATAAAACTCATCCATACACACACCAACAACAGGGGAAACGTCGGTAGGGGCTTAGGGATAAAAAATCACACGGAAATGAAGCTAAAAACGAGCACACAACTCAACGAGATCAACCGACACTTCAAGAAAGCAAAAATCATCAATAAAAATCCCCATTCTTGACAAAAGCTTCAAGGTCCTCACATGGCAAGTCTCATAACACATACCCATGATCAAATACAAGACTAAAGATGGAACAAGGAAGCAAGAAGGAATACAAAACAAGTCTCAAAGTAAGAAATGAAGCAAGGAGGAGCAAGTTTTTCAAATTTTGACATAAACCCACCACTACTCATACATATCTCCATCTACCAATCAAACCATGCTCAGAATAAGAAATTTATGGATCAAATGAAGCATTAAGTGAAGTAGAACTAAAAAATATGGTTACCTTCAAGAGATGGTTGAGTATGGAGGTCTCTTGAGCTCAAAATGGGTTAAAAAATGGAGCTGCTCTTGTTGCTTCTCTTTTTCTTTTTCTTTTCCTAGCTTGGATTGAAATTTTGACATGTGGGGAGAGAAATGAGTGTGTTGTGTTTGTGTTTGGTAGGTGAAAAAGGTCAAAACGGGTCGGGTCAAGTCAAAACGGGTCAAATATGGCTAAAACGGGCGGGTTAGAGGATTCGGCGCATATGTCTTAGTTCGGTGAAGTCTCAGAGGTCCAAACGGGCTTAAAACAGTATGGGGATAATTCCATTGGATCCGAATCGTTGAAATGAGTCCAACGGTGGTGTCCAAATTTGAATCCGAATTCCCAAACTCAAGTTACTCGAACCGAAACCCAAGGTGCCCTAATTTGCACTTAAGGCCCTTAAGTCCATAAAATCACAAAATAGGTCAAAGACCTATCTAAACAAGTCTCAAAGCATAAAATAAATACATAAACAAGTTCATAACACATATATAACAATTATTTCACATAGCCACATAGTTCGGAATCGAAGTCGGAATCAAACGGATCAAACGGGGTTAAAGAAGCACATAGAGCAAAATTCAAACACTTAAATCAAAGTTCTTGTGTTTAAATCAATCATATTCAACATATATCACATAATAAACACATAAGAGCATAATTAAATAATTTAAATGCGTATATAGCTCACTCATGACGTCATACCTGTACGACCGAACTGACGAGCCGTGACAACCTCTCCCCCTTAAAAAGGAACTGTCCTCAAGTCCTACCGCTGTGTCTCGAACAACTTCTAGGAACGAAGCTCAGTTCCGCGCTTCCGCTGTGCTACTCTGATTCGGTTTTCAAGCGGCTTCTCGAATTTTCAAATTCGGCCACAAGACTTCCGCTGAAGAAAAACTGCCATTCTTCAACTCTAGCCTTTTCCAAACCCAAAACTCTAACCGGTTGTACACGAACGTCGAACCCCTTGTAGGAGATACTTTTGAGAAGTCTCGATCTCCCCCTTCGAACTCTAGGGGTCTTCTACTCTGAACCACAAAGCTCTCAAAACCTTGTTGAACAACCATGCCAAGAGAAGATGGTTAACTCATTGAAACGAGCAACCACTCAAATCTCATGGATGTCTCCTTAGCCTTAGCAAGCCGGACACAAAGTCCATAGCCGCTTGCTCCTGCTTCCAAATAGAATTCGGAAGTAGCGTCTCTTCTTATGCCAGTACACCAAAACCGGTTCTTCAAGTCCTCGAACAACCTTCGAACCATGAGTGGGATAAATCTTGTGACCTTGCACTTCTCAGGGCGTAGGCTACAATTCTTCCACTAGCCACACACAACCAAAGCCTTCCTTAGTGCATCGGTTGTAACGGAGTAGCCTTAGGTACCTTCGGTTATGGAAAAGCAAGTGCCGAAAGCAATTCTTTTCAAACGCCTCTTCCCACTCAAACCATGCCTCTTTCTCATCATACATGTCAATGGGTTGGCAATCTTAATGAAGATTCGCCTAGTGTACCCCACTAGCATAAGAGACTTCTTACTTGAGGCAATTCTCGATTCTTCTACTCAGATACGTAGCCGGTTATACCCTTGCCTAAACTAAACTCGGCGCGGACCACGAAACTCTGGAAAAGAACAAACAACTCTTCAAAGCAAGCAAAGGGTATTAATCTTCCACAGTTGACCTAGGTAGCTCACGGTAGCATATATTCATCCCAAAGATTCCATTTTCTTCTTTAGATAGAGCTAAAGAACTCCACGAAGAAGTACTTAAACGGATGAGACCACCTTCTAAGAGCTAATCGAGCTACGTCTTCCACTAAAGATCAATGACAACCTCAATGTCCCTATCAAGTGGTAGAGGTCCCAACTTTAAAAAAATTCATCGAGAAAGTCTTCTACGATCTTCGAGAAAGCCACATAGGTTGTTGTACCGTCCCGGACTAACCAACTGTTTCCACGAAGGATATAAACGGGCTAGCCTTCAATCTATTACCCGAAAATATCATTGAGCCCAAAAGGACCACCTAAAGCAACACACACTAACTCAACACGGTGCTCAAACAACCAACCTACGCCTAAGGTAACTCCGTACATCAACAAGGCGTCTTCAAACAAGCCCGCTGGGCAACTCGGCCCTCACAACTCACCGAACACTCTCGAGCACTCAACGTCAAGAAGAGAGTTTGCATAAAAAGGAGTTAAACACGTAATCAACAAGCAAGCACCAAGAAGAAACAAGCAGAGGAAAACATCAAAGATGTGGGTTTCCCTGAGATTAAATATGCATGAGATGAGATGCCATGAATGCTTAGTGTACCTTTCACCATATCGATCCAGTAGGTGGCCGTACCCTGTAGAGACCGTACCTCGATCTCTAGATCGATTTATGAGTCATCAGACAAGTACGTGCCCTAAAGGATCTCTGTCGGGACACGCGTCACCATATCATTCCCCAGGACAAGCATACGAGGAAGCATTAATTGCTCCTCAATACCTGAATTACCCAAAAGGGAAAAAAGTGCACTGAATGTACAACCACCGGTCGGGTCGATTATAACTGATAGTCCCATCGATATACGACGCCATTAATAACAGTTGAAAGTACACCTACTACTCTGTTAATGAGCCTAAGGCTATAAATACCACCCCTCATGAACAGTTGTTTGTAAGCATTCAAGAGCATTTAATATCATTTATTTCTCTCTCTAGATTACCATATACTGACTTGAGCATCAGAGGGTCTACACCGGTAAAAACCCCGACTGTTTTACCCTTAGGTGTTGAGTGTTTTGCAGATCGAGTAGAGCGCACTTAAACAAATTCTTGACAGATCAGACTAAGACATCGAATCAGATCGACCAAGTTTTAGCACGATCACCCTTTATTTCCTATTTAATATTTAATTTTCAAGTGAAAGACTCATTTATGCAAGTGGATAAACTCTTAGATTGCTCTCCTACCCTCCACGCTTCAATATTTGCAAGGTGAGGGGCTTATTCACAACTATAAATACCCTCCCAAGTTCATTCATTCCTCTTGCACCTCATGTTGTGTTGACAACACCTTTTCTTCCTCTCTTTCCCCCTCTTGGCCGAGAACACCCCAAAAAAAAAAAAAAAAAAAAAAAAATTTATGATATGGTTTTATGTTATATTTTGTTTAGCTTAGGTTTTAATTAAGTTATGCATTATATTATGTTTAGGTTGGGTCTTAGGGTCTTCCCTAAGCCATATAGGACTTTATTTTATGCATTTATGGTATAGTTTTTTGATTTAATTGTTTATAATATGTTATGAAATAGTTTAGTATATGGTATGAGCATGCTTTAGGGTTGTTATATGTTGTATGTTGATGTATGTTTATGATAACCTATGATTAATTGTGTCGTTACATATTGTCATTTAATTTAATTGATACATGTTACATGATTTATGCTCATGTTATGCTATGACTTATGTAATGATATGATCTTACATTGATATATGATTCATGTGTTATAAATTGAGCATATGTTATGGTATGGATTAATGTAATAGTGCCTTACCTTATGTTATACACTTGAATAGTGTCACAACTTATAACCTAAGATAGAATAGTACATCATAACCTTGTGTTATGCTTTAATTAGACCTTGTAACCTTAGTTATACTTTTTAATCTAGATCACACTTGCTCTTAATAATATGAACTTGAACCATAGGTTATAATCAAGATCATAATTTGATTAGAGTGTGAGTGTGGTGTGTGTATGCCGTGTGTGCGTGTGTATAGTGTATGGGTTTGACGCGAACCCTTTGACCCAACATGTGAATAGTAACCTTGAATAGTAACTTTATATAGTGATCTTGAATAGTACTTTTGAATAATTAAATGAAATAAAATTTGGGATTCCTAATTAGACATTTGCACTCAGGGTTTCCAACCTCGGGTCTAAAATATCTTTTCAAAATGTATTTTCTTTTGTGGACTTGTTTCATAACCTTAGAGTTATATTAGGATTCATAATTTGATTAATACCTAATCGGTTTTAGTAAGATCATAGTCCCACGTTAAGATAACTCACTTTAATGTATTCCTTTGTGTGTTACCTTACTTCTAATACCTTAAATGGTATTACTCTCTTGTGTTATCTATTCCTTATGTGACTTCAACATTCATATGCATCATATAGAGTGAATCTTAGTTCTTAAGCTCACTTTAGTACATCACTTACAGGAGTTAAGGTTGAGCAATGGGATCCCCAGGGCACTGTTTAATCATACTACGTACCTTTTGCTATCACTAGGTGAGGTTAAACTATTTCAACTGGAACCATGATTATATCTATGACATCAAATGTTTTCAAAACCAACACCTAGTTCTTTCAAAGCTTTACTTTAAACTATTCCCTTATCGGGCAACTCTTTCATAGATCATTTACTTCAATCTCATTTATTGATTCAAACAATCATATTCATTTATTCAAAGTTATTTCATTCATCGTTCAACACCATTGTGTCATTATTCAAAGTCATTCAATGACTTCATTATATTCAAGCATTCGGATTTACTCCGAATGTTCATTCATATGCAAGCATATCATCATCGTTATTAGGCCCGCCGGTTATGTGTGGAAGTGATGCTCGGGAGGTGAGCGCCAACGACATCACTGATACAGGTCGTCACCATTAGACAATTGACACCGACTTTAATCGGAGGTTGGTTAAGTCAGGACAATCTGTCAGGGAAAGGACCGCGAATATTTTCCCATTCATCATTTATTAATCACCTAGGGATAGCTACCCGAAGTGACATCGGAGAACAGTGGTGAATGTGTGTATGTTCAAGGTGTTGTTGATCTCAGTCCAACACCTCTCATTGTTCTTTGTTTTCAAGGAGTTAAGGATGGAGAAGCCTAGCTTGCGAGCAAAAATCATTTATAACCATTGATTCATATTTATCGAAGTTATCCTTTACCCCTATCCCGTTTTATGAAAATCATATGAACCAAATCATATCATTGTGTGTGCGCATGTGACATCATTGTTTTCATAACAAATGTTTTCTTAAAGCCTTTATCTTTTAAATCATTATTCAAGGTAAACTTTATCATTCAAATATCCTTTCACTTTACAAGTATTTCTTTTAAAGTACTCCCTCACTTAGTCACTTTGACTAATACCTCTACCTGTTTTCTGGTCTCATGGTTTCAGGTCTTGCAGCCCTGTGCTAGAGGTATCTTGAAGCTCGAGAATGTCTATTTTGCTCAAGTCAGGACTTATATGTTATCAATCTATTTTGTGTCCTGTATTATGATTTATGGCTGCATTCATTCCTAGCCTTATTATTGTAATTTGAATACACTACTACTTATATTATGCTCCCATGACATTGTCCAATCCTTATAATATCATTACTTGTCTCTTCTGCTTATACGTGTCCTATTTGTTTATCTTATGTGCTCATTACTTGTCACCACCAAGCATGGATTTAAAAGTTATAAATTTTACTGATTTTCGCTGCATTATCATTTAGCATCATCATTATCATCATCAACCGTTCGCCGGTGTATTTGTTAAGTGATGGCTTACACTATCATTTGATGAGTATAACGGTGCGGGGATTGGAGAGTTCCTCTCCATATATTTATACCAAGTGAGCGCTATATAACAAGTGTAGGTCCTTTATTAATTCTACTAATTCTTCATATGCTACTTTTGTAACCCCAACATGGACCGGAATTCAACTGTCTAAAGTCGGCATCCTTTTGAGTCCATATCAAAGATTACAGAGTTAGCTCATATGAGACATTACAGAATCTCAAGTCAAAGGATTATTAATCACGTCATTGACTTGTGAGATATTTCCTAATCTGGAGGTTTCTTGGAAACATCCTTTCCCATTTAGGAATGTTCTCACGCGGGACATCTCAGTGATACAGTTCTTGTAAGAATCACCTTTATGTATTATGAACGCATCATCATATGCACTTTACACCCCATGAAACCGGGAGATCCTTCTTAAGGACTTAATCACATAAGCAAGTCTTAACGGAGTCAAGGTCGACACTCCCACCGTCTGTCGAACTCATCGACTTAGAGAAGTTTCTAATCCTCACCTATGGAGTTAAGATCTTCTTTCATATGTCGATCTCATAAGGTCAAAGTTTTTAACAGCCTTATCGGATTAGGGGAGTTCAAAACACGTAAAGACAGTCAAACCCAAACAGACACAATAAGCACATAAAGAAGTATTGCCTATGAACAAAATCATTTCATTTATTACTCAAAGATTGTTTGTGATTTTACAAGCACTACAAAAAAACAGTCATTTCCAGACAAACTTTCAGACGATTTCGTCTGGAAAATTCAAATTCCGACGAACTTCCGACCAACCTCAAGTCGTCTGAAAAACACTCGTCTGAACCTATTTCAGACGAACTTTCAGACCAAATTTCCGACGAACATATATTCCGGCGAACTTTTCGGCCAAATTCCGACTAAACATTATGTCGTCCGAAATCTATTGAGTTCCGACGAACTTCCCGGCCAACCTTCCGACGAATTTCCGATGCAACATACCACCACAAAATTTGGACCAATTTTATTCAGACGAACTTTTCGACGAAAAACTATTATTTTATTAGTTTTTCTAATTTTTCAGACGAACTTTTTAGAATTTTATTTTTTTAATAATATTTTTCAGACGAACTTCAGACCAACTTTCAGACGAACTTCAGAATTTTATTATTTTTTTATAAATCCAGACGAACTTTCAGACGAACTATCAGACGAACTTTTTAGAATTTTATTTTTTTAATATTATTTTTCAGACGAACTTTCAGAATTTTATTATTTTTTTGTAAATCCAGACGAACTTTGTCGTCGCAAATTCAATTTTTTTTTAAAATATATTTTCGAATTTTTTATTTTTAACCTGTTTTTAATAACATTTTTTGTCAATTGTATCCATATAAAAACGATTATTAGAAATTTAATAATAGAGATAAATTTGACAACATTATAATTGCAAATCCTTCAACGATAAATCCGTACAAGAACGTCCAGCAACATTATAATTCCAAATCCTACATAGATAAATTCGTACATGAAAATTGACAAATTCTAACAACTTGAGAGCTTCTACATAATAAAAGGAGTGCTACAAGTTTCAATCTGATAACCTTTTTTTCAAAACATAAAACAAATATGTCATAGTAGTTTTGTTCCTCTTCATCACTTGCTTCTTCTTCTAAATTCATCAAGTTCCTTTTCATCATAAAACAAACCTTTTTTCACTGCTTCTTCTAAATTCTCTTTCATCACTTGCTTGTTCATCGATCTGACATAACATAAAATACAACAAAAATCAAGCGTATAAGCACCAATTCCACTTGAATTTAAGAATTTAAACTAACTCAACAAACACTCATGCAAGAATCTTCAAATTCAAGAATCAAACTAAAAACAACATAATTAGACATGAAAAAAAAATCTCTCACTGTTGTTGTATCACTATCCAAAAAACAAACATAACTCATCGTTATAATTCATCATTCATCATTCATAACAAGAATCAAACACAAAACAACCTAGTTCGTCATTCACACTAACCTGTTTGGTCATCTGATTGGCCTCGTACATTGGAGTTTGCATTAATCTGGTGTTCAAACATAGTTGTTATAACAGAACAATAAATTATTATAACAGCCTGAAGCAACCTCACCTGTCAGCCTACCACTCACTGCAAGCCTTGTCTCCCCGATTCTTCAAGATATTGCTACCTATTTGGTCAAAAAACACTCAAATCATTAGATCCACCGGGAATTGACTATCAGTGTTAGTATAGCATATATCCATCATGTAAAGCACAATGATCTAGTTAACAACACTTCATGCAAAAGTGTTAATTCTTCAAACAAAAGTGGCAGAATGTAAACTTCTCTGGATTTGACATTTAATACCTCATCACAACCTAGCAAAACTGTTCATTAAATTCCAAACCAGAGTATATAACATTAATTCATGAAAATAATTGCAACTATATAAACAAAACTGCAGCTTAAAATTCCACTTTCAAAACTACACACAAACTTCATGTATTTCAGCAGATGCAATTCACAAACAAAAGGCATACACCTTCCAGTTTTCAATCAATTAAATGCGACTACATATTTTGTTAATTTGTCAAACAAAAGTGGCAGAATGTAACTTCATATTTGATGTCAAACGTACACAAATAATCAAATTTCAGGAGCTTTTCATATCAAAAGGCTGTAACTTACAGAATCTGCAGTTCGGATAACTCGTTGATGTCCGATGATAGATGCACGCTTAAATTAATGTTTCTTAATATTCTGAAACAAAGTCTGAAGTTGTTAGCTTTTCAATCTATAATGAAGTAAAAAAAACTGAAGTAGTAAGCTTCTCTATTCAAACAAAGAACCTAATATCAAGAAACAACAAAAAGATCAAAAGCTTTCTAGTTTCAAAATTGCTAATTAATCCGGAGTAAGCTATAGTTCTATTTTCATTTTCAGCAAAGCCTTTGAAAAGCATTTACATAGTCTTGTTCTTATTCAGGATGCAACACCACTTAACACAAGATTCAAGATACTCATATCTTGTCATGTACAAGAATTATTTTGGGCCGACAATAAAAGGGGTGCAGTGACTTTCATGGGCTATGATTAATGTGGCTCACTAAGAAAACCATATCTTGCACATTATTTGCTAAACCCATTTAATTGAACTATAATATAAGACTCAATTAACAGAAATCAATTATAACACATGTAATATTTAATTGATTTGGATAACATATAATATAAATTAAACACATGTAATATTTAATTGATTTGGATAATATAAGAATCAATTAACAGAAATTAAATACTATTGATTTGGATAATATAAGAATCAATTAACAGAAATTAAATACTTACTTTGATTATCAGTAAAAAGAGAACTTCCCCTTCTTTTCAGCTTTTGACTTCTAGCTCTTTTCCTCTTTTGTCTTACAACCAAGTTGGGATACTCCACGCAGCAGACCAGCAGCAATCTCAGCAACTCCAAAACAATACCAAATCGATAGAAACCTCTTCTCCAACACAGATTTTTAGCAAACAGAATAGCACAACAACACTCTTAGCAACTAATGAACTTCAACACAGCTCCAATTTGCATGAAAAAAAAAAAAACAAGAACAACAAACATTTCAAATTCCAAAACACCATTCTTGGTAATATTATAATAAAATGAAAATCAGTCAAAATTTAGTATGGCTTGTCAACATATCAAATTTAAATTCTTGGAAATAACCTAACACCACTCAAATTCAAATATCAAACTATACAAGTAGTAGTTACACAACTCAGTTAGAAGTGCACCAGACATTTATAATTATCAGAACCTTCCATGATATCAGTTAGCAAAGCCCCATCCTTACTAGCATAATCCTTATGAGCATAATAGTACATCTTCACAGCATCAATCAATTCCTCTCTTTTGGTGTGGCGAAATTGAGGAGATTTTTCCAAATATTTGTTGAAGGTCAAAGTTCCCATTTCAATGAAAGGTTGGGTCTTCCCGAGAGTGTACAGAGCATGAAAACTCTGTTCCTCCATAATAAACACAGTCAAGCTTGCTATCCAATCAACTCCAAAAGTTATAATATCATTGCACTTCTTCAATTTTTTCCAGCAAGTTTAATTCAACTTATTTCATTGTATAAGCAACAGTTTTCATTATGAAAAATGCTTAAAAGACCAAATAAATACTTACCAGCATTTATGTCATAAGAAACTATGAAAAAAAAAGTGTTTTACAACACATATTCGGCAGAAACATGCAAAAAATCAACAGTCCACTTATGAAACTGCACATGGTCTCAAAGCCTCAAACAACTCCTTTCATGGTTTGCATTACAGAACTTCCAGCCACTAGCTCTGTTTAAATACCTGAACCAAAATTTGGCTATTTTGCACAGAACATTGGCATTCAAAAGAAATAAACTATTAATTCGCAGCATCTTTCCTGTTTAAAGATTTAGAATTAAAAGTCCTCTTTAACAGTTTAACAAGAATTCTAAGTTCTACAAACAAACTAATGATAGTAAGACTTGAAAATATGTGATACCCATGATAAAACGGAACTGGAATAACTAAACTATATCAAAGTAAAAGAACAAGTTACCAGCTTCTCAAGGGAAAAATAAGCCTAGTAAAAAAGAAAGTGAGGATGTTAATTAAGCATAAACTAATAGCAGGGCAAATTTTCAGCAAATAGCAAATCAATAGAAACCTCTTCTCCAACACAAATTAAAATCAACATAGGCCAAAACAAATTCCTCCATAAACAAGATCAAATCAATAGAAACCTCTTCTCCAACACAAATTTTCAGCAAATAGCAGGGCATCAACAGACTCAGTACCCAAGTTGTGCCTCATTATCACCAAAACAGCCATTGCCCACACAATAGCAGGCTGTCAAAAATTCTCAACTGATAAAGCCTCCTCAAACTGATCACAACCATATTCACTCACAGTAACCTTCAACATAGCATTCCCAATCAACAATTTCAGCTCAAATTTTATCAAACCGACACGAAAAATTAATGATGAAAGCCCCTAGCTTACAAAGTTAACTACGTTTAAAAAAATGTTTATCAAATAAAGTGTTCAAGTTTATACGCTTACAAAAGATTAAAGCATTTCTTCAGTGTCATGCTAATGTAAACAAAATATTCATTTACTTGGTATGATGACATAACTAATCAAACCATATTAACAGCTCATTATCAGGAGATGATAGACTTAAACACTGAATAAGCTTCTACAAAATTTTCAAGTTAACACCTGAGCAGGAAAAAAAGAGGATAAAATCTAAGTATTATAAATAAATCGATAGATTGTGAAATGGTCGGCACATGAATACAAATAGTGACTAAATTTATAGAGACAGAGTATAAATACTTACTTCTGAGACCAAGCGCTTCTTGGTGAGCAACTTAATCAAAAAAGCTTTCTAATACACCTCCAACATTTTCGCCTTCACTTAGTGGCTGGTAAGTGGAAATAATATGCATCCTTGATAAACATAGCAGGCCTAAACACACATGAGAAAGATTCAAAACCTTCAAATGAGCAACTCCTTTTCGTCAGATATTCAAATCTTGAATATGACAAATTGGTTATAATCAAATTAACAATATAAGCAAATAAATGGCTTATAAGTCTTCCCCACAAAGGGGAAATAGAAAGAAAATGTAGAAATGGTAACAACATAAGATATAAGCTCATAACTGCAGCAATCAAAACCAAACCACATTGTCATAGAGCAAATGCTTTAGGCATTTCAGAATTAGGTACATTCAAGAGTTATAACAGCTTAACAGAGCAAAAAAATTCAAGCTAATTCAAAGAATTGCAACATAATAATAAACTTATTTCTACAAGATCCATATGAGAAAATGGCATACCTTTGTTAACTAAGATGAAAATCCCGAGACAGAAAAATCCTATGAAGAAACTCCAACAAAATATAAACCTAGAATACAACCCCAACTCAGATTTCTACTTTCAGTCAGAAATCTTGCTTGATGGAGAAAGTAAACGGACCGAATTGGAGAAGAAAGCTTCCTCATTGAGTCAAAGAGTAGAACATTGTTGGAAACTCTTCTTTCTTTTATGGTGGAGATTTTGGGGGAAAGGTGATAGGGGAAAGATTAGGGCTCCAAAATGAAAGAGAAAAGGCAGATGAGAGGGGAACGAAAAATTTTGGACAGATTAGGGCTCCAAAATGAAAAACCCAGATGATACATAGACGAAAACTTCGTCCGAACTAAAAAACTTTCCGACAAACAACATCGTCGGAGAATGGCCGCTTATTTCAGGCGAAATTCAGACTCCATGTTGTCTGAAATTGAGGAACGAAATTTCCATCAACTTCAGACGAAATATTTCGTCCGCGTTTCATCGCAGGAATAAATTCTGAAAAAAATGATTCATGAAAAATTTCAGATGAAAGATTTTGACGGAGAGTAGACTGAATTCTCAGACCATTCCGACTAATTTCAGACAAGCATTTTCGCCTGAATTTTGTGCAAAAAATTTTCAGAGGAATAGTTTTATCGGCCTTTGACCTGAAACTTTAATAATAATAATTTCATTTGTTTTTTCTTTTTCAGAGGAACATATTCGTCATGTTTTCATCCGAGTTTTCGAGTAATTTTAATTTAAAATAATTAATTCCATTTTCAGACCAAAAGTTCGTCACCCATTTCGTCTGGTTTATTAAATGTAATTTTTATTTAAATAATATTTTTAATTTTGTCGGAATTTCATCGAAATTTCGTCTGAAATTTGATATCTACGAAGAAAAATAGAATTTTGTGTTGTTGGTCAGAAATTCGTCGGAGGTTCGTCTGAAAGATTCAGACGAAAAAAGTTCATCAGAAAAGTTCGTCTGAAAATGACTATTTTCTTGTAGTGAAGGAATTAGTAAAGCAAAATCTCTGCTTTAATAGCACTATTCCTAACACATAATGTAACAATTAAACGTTTACATTTTCATTCCACGTTTCCACATTAAATTTCATAGCATAAAATCCATAAACATATCATACAATCATTAATTGACATCTTAAGATAAAGTTTGAGGGAAAAGAAATCATTTAAAATACATAACGAATGCATTAAAATTAACATACGCATGCAAAGGTGACTGGACCCTCGAACGGTCGTGCACTATCAAAGCTTTCTCCCCACGCATGGCCGTTCAGCACCACAGAAACTCCACACCATGGTTGTGAACGGCCGTTCCAAAAACTCGTCATGGTGCCTGAACAGCCGTTTAGACACAACATTGGCCATTGTGAAGAGAAATGGACGTTCGACCATTAATCTCTCCAAGGGCGAACGGCCGTTCGCCCGTTCTTTCTTCAAAATTAGCAGCAGCAGTCACGCAGCAGGGGAATGGAGGCAAGATCATGAGCAGCAGCAGGGTAGGTTTGAAGTGCATCAAAGAGGCATGAACTCCAAAAAACAAGCACATAACAACCCCATAATTTCACATATACATGGAGTCATAAAAATGCAAGAAATCTTTAACCATATATCACTATTCCACATTTATATCATGAAGTGCATTAATGGTAGATCAATGAATAGTCAACTACCATGAAATTAATGAGCACATAAGCAACATTTAAGCTCCAAAGAACAAGAAACAACTCATAAAATTAAGTTCAAATAATCCATGCTAGCTTCATGTATTGAAATGTTCCATTTTAACCTAACTATTCATGTCTTTGCTCAAACTCATATAAACTCAAGCTTATAACAAGAACTTCATGGATGAAAATAAAGCTAAGAAGATGGAGAATTCCATGCTTACATTGCTTTAAAGAAACAGTGGAAGATAGAGGTGTCTTGAGCTCTCAAATGGAAGAGGAGAAAAATGGTTTCTTCTTGTTTCTCTTGAAGGGTTAAAACATGAGGGAGATAATGAGGAAAGGAAGAAGAAGTTCAGCCCTAAAAGGGTCCAAGAAAAACAGTTCACACGGTTCAGTTCACTCAAAAACCGGTTCGGTTTAATTTCCTATCCGTTCAGATAGGATTTTAAAATGTAGGGAGTTCAAACGACTTCGAAAAAGGGGCTTGTTCCGTTGGACTCGAATTATCGAAATGAATCCAATGGAGAAGTTAGAATTCGAATGCAAATTCCCGAGCACAAGCTAGCTAAAAAATGGCTTAAAATGCCCTATTTACAAATAGGTCCCCAAACTTTTAAAAATCAACAAATAGGCCCAAAGCCTATTTTCAATTAAGCCCCAAAATATTTAAATAAATTGCAATCATGTCCATATCACTTATAACTCATTCAATTCCAAGAAATTAGCATGTTTGACAACAAATTCATTTCATAACATTTACGATCGTTCAATAACGAATCGATTTAAATGGTTTCATAACAAATTAGACATTTAAATAAAATTAAATCAAGTATAATAATTAAATAACACTTAAATCAAGTTATAGGCACGTACATAAAATTAGAGAAGCATAAATACGTAAGTTAAGCTCATACGTGACACGAACCTATACGTATGAACGAGCGGGGTGTCACAACATGCAACTATACCATTATATTTATATGATAGATATGTGTTGATACGATACGTTTATGGCTTTGTCAAATGATTATGGGTTGAAAAACCATAAGTGTATGTAAGCTTAAAATGTTTTGTAACGAGGCTACGCTCCAAACTGTGTATCTTCGAACAAGCTATGGACTATCTCGATATGATATGCATTGGGATGATACGGAGAGGTACGTTTAAAGCATATGCTAAGTTGCAAGGTAAGGTATGAATGATAAGGTACGTACGTTATGTTATGTTATGAGCGAGTTATGTTAAGTACGATTGAATATGATATGATATGATATGGATGTAAGGTTAATGTTGGACCCCGGAGACTATGAGTCAGGACACCCGGGACGAAAGCGGGCCATCGGGATAAGCCTGAGCATAGCCTCCATATGATAGGATTAACCCGGAATCCACCAGGAGGTTTGGTTGGGGGATGGAATCCGAGGGCGTGAGAATCATGCACTACGACCCATACATATACGAACGGATGGATAGGGTCGCACAACCCTTCTATCACCCGGAGTAAAGGCTCGTATGTTATGTTTTATGTTTTAATATGATATGTATATGGGGAGAATGATGGAAAGCTCGTACTCGCCGAGCGTATGTTTATGTTGCGTTATGTTGATTATGGAACGCAATAGGATCTTTAACTACGCTAAGCCATGTTATGAATATATTATGTATACATATGATTTGAAAATGGTTTTAGTATGCAAAACCCTATCCCCGATTCATAATCTTTTGTTTACTTGCTCTGCTCTATATTATGTAGTGTGTGGGTGTGTGTTATCCCCCTCACTCAGTCGGTGGACTGATCCTCTCCTTTCAACTTTTAGTTTGCAGGTTTCGGCTCGAGCTAGGCGGAGAAGTGTGTCGGTCGAGTCTCTCAAGTTTATTTAGGTTGAGATGTATCTCATTTCGCATATTTTGGATTATTGTGTACGAATTGAATAAGTTATGTACCTTATGGATATTACAGTTATTGATATGTCGTTTTGGTCGTGACAGCATTTATTAAGTATCTCTCTTGACTTGTTTATTGATTTATATGCTTGCTTCCGCAACCTTTGCTTTGTTTTTGCATGCTTTAAGTACGTTTTAGCTCCACCTAGCCTAGTGTGTGTGTAGGTCTCCCATTCGCTTTTACTCGGGCACGTATATGAATCTCCCATTTTATATACGAGTTTGGGTCTAAGTGCAGGGGATGTGGTGACCCATCGTTCCGGGTGCTACATTCTCCGTCAACGGAACGACCACTATGTGCCTATTGCGGTGGCACTAAGCACACCTATAATGGATACTAGGTTAGATTGAGGAGATGTTACGCCTACGGTTCTTCGGAGCATAAGCTTCCCGTCTGTGGTCGAGCAAAAGTTAATAAGCAACAAAGACAGAATCAAAGACTCCAAGATGGAGCTCGGACCAAACCCATGAGTAAGGAAAAAAGTATTTGCATTCATAGCACGTGCATCCATACCATAATAAATTATTATAATTATCTGTAATATGTGCTCTAAGTGTTATTGTTATGTGTTATTTTGTGCTCTGTTGATGTCAAAGTGCCACATAGCATTTACATCCCTAACCCGACATGCATAATTTCAGTGTCTACTTGCTAGATCGCTCGTTCCATCTATGCCATTAAGTGACACTTCCATAAGTCATGTCGTGAACCAAGATAAAAGAGAACTCAAGTTCAAGTGTTCAGTTAGGGGTTAATATTAAAGGGGCCAAAGACACTACGTGGACGGGTCACTCCAAAGCAAATATAAATATTGACTGTGATCACTCTATGAATCGTCAAATTGAATGTCTATGTGGGTATGGTCATCGTTGAAGGTAAGGAGTTGGTTAGAGCAAGATTGATTGTAGAATGGAATAAGAAGGGAAAAATTCTTTAATTAGTAAGCATTCAAGAGGGCCGAGTGGGGTGGAAGTGGAGATTCGAATTGGGAGTTGAGGATATGTGTTTAAACAACAATCTCTAGGGCTGGAATTGAACGATTCACTATTCAAACATGCCTTGGAAGTGGATATAGTAGCATTATCAAGAAAACTTCCAGCAATTTCTCTACTAACCAAAGGAGGGACGATATTCAAAGGGGAATAGTCTCGTTATGGAGATTCTAATAAAGACAATTATGGAGATATTGAGGGTCTTCTCTCCGAGAAGATTCCGAGAGTTGTGTTGACGAGGATGCTTTTCGCTAATGGGATAGCCCCGCATGGGCATAACAGTGTTGGAATTATAAGAGTCCAACTAGAGGTTGGAGGGTAGGTACTTGGTCATATATTCGGAAGCCGAAACGGTCGATTTGCCACTCTGGCACGTCATGAGGATTTGGGCAAAGCATTCACGGGACATTAAAGGAATAAAAATAAAGAGAACTCTTAGGAAATGATGGAGTGGTAGAAGTCTTAAGAAGTTACGAGTGTCGGGGTCGAACTATTTACTAGTTCCGAAGTGCTTCTTCTTTTCAGACCAAAGACTTGTAAGAGGAGCTCCTTGAAAGAGAGTACGAAAATGATAGGGATTTTGGCTAAGTTCAAGGAAGCGATAAATACACAAAAATTCGAATCACCGAGGCAACTATTACGACAGTCAACGGTCTAACTTCGTAGAAGGTTTCAAATTTTGAATAAGGCAAAGAAGATACATCTGAAGATGACTAAAGTCAAGTACACACACGAAGAATTGTTAAGTAAAAGAAAAGCTAAACTACCTTGAGTAACGTCATGATTGAGGAAAGGAGTTTGGCGAGAGATCGACTATCAGATTAGAACTCTGTCATGGAAGTCTTAAATCAAGAATTTCGAGTCATGAATTTTACAATGTCAACTCTGTTGTCTTCCACCCAGTTACCTCAATATCAAGAACTCCGAGGTAATGTTGAACGGTACACGAATCATTCACACGTGTATCATGCATTGACTAAATTATTATTTGAATTTTGGCTTTATTTGCTCGTTGTGTGGATTTGATGCTTGGTGAGAGTTTAGTTGTCCTCAGAGACAACTTCGAGGGTACGGGTGCTTTAGCTACACGGTAAGACGAGGGTCATGACTTGCAACGGGTCCTTCGACGTGTACTCAAACCTATGCATCATGCGGTAGAAGGAAGTTCGGATGACTAAACATCGAGCCATGGGTTAGTGCAGCTCGTGAGACCCTTTTGGCTTTGGAAGGACGAGGGGTGTGAGTTTGTTAACTACGCCACTCGTGAATCACCGAGTTTCTAAGTTAGTTAAGGATGGATCAAGCGGTGGTAGATGAATCTCATTTTAGATCCTCCTATCGTGCGAGACATGCGAACTGCTCGCAGCCCCGGACCAAGTTTGTGAAGGAGACTTTCATCAACACTTTGAAGAAAATGATCGAACCCCTTCGTGTTTGAACACCTTTTCCGGACTAATCCTTGAAGGGATGTCGCGAACCCCAAACATGGGATGAATACAAGAGAGTTGCTCGTAGTTCTAACTCGAGCAGTAGAACCTGGGGACCAGGTTCTCTAAAGAGGGGGAGATTGTGACACCCCGCTTCTTCGACAGGCCAGGTATGACGTCACGAGTGAGTTTATTTACGTATTTGTGTTCTTTTAATTTAAATTATGTGTTATTTAATTTGTTTAATTGATTTAAATTACTTTTAAGCTATGTTACACGGACACGGACACGACACGGACACGGACACGGCGACACGGATTTTTTCAAAATTTTAGGACACGACACGGCTATATTTTATATAAATAAATATATTTTATATAAAAATAAAAATATTTTATAAGTATAATCTATGTAACATAAAATATTTATAAAAATATATAATATTAAAAATAAAATAAGTTTTGTTATTTCAATTTTCTCTCCAAAAAATTCAAAAAATATTAAAAAAAGCATAAAAAAATGATCAAATTTGCCTCGCCGTGTCCGACACCGTGTCCCAATTTTTATTTTTATTTTTTTTCGGACACTCCTTCAGCCGTGTCCGACACGTGTCGGAGCCGTGTCGGAGCTGTGTCCGTGTCCGACACGTATCGGACACTGCACGGGCCATTTTTTAAGCGTGTCCGTGCTTTAGAGCTTTTAAGTGCTTAAATTGATATGCAATTTTTTGATCGTAATTGTTTTAATATGAATTCAGCGTTAAGCATGCTAATTTTATGGAATTAATTGAATTACATGTTATATGGATTCAATTGTATGTTATTTGAATGTTTTGAGGTTAAATTGAAAATAGGTTTTGAACCTATTTGACATTTTGACTTCTTTGAAAGTTTAGGAATCTAATTGTAATTAAGATGTTTTAAACCGTTTTTCGACTAACTTGAGCTCGGAAATTCGGATTCGAATTCTGACTTCGCCATTAGATTCGTTTCGATAAAAACTTGTGTAAATTTATGATGATATTTTAAGAATGTATTTTATCTATTTTATTTGGTCAGACACGTAGCGGTCAAACTAAGAAAAGTTTCTAACTAACTCTAATGAGATTGTGCGAGTGTCGTCTCTTCCCGTCCTTTTTCAATGGCCTTCCAAGGAGCATCGCAGATGCCCCTCCTGAAATTGTACTTTTGTTATCGTATGGACTTCCATGTCCATCCCACCCTCCCCAAATGTAAATTACCATTCATATACTGTAAATATCTCATTTGACCGCCTAATTGAAATTTATAATCCTATGTTCAAAAAGAAAGAAGAAACGGAAAAGGTGAAAGAAAGAAGAGTAGCAGAAACATCAACAGCTAAATCATTAAATTAAAACGGCAATAAAAATGAGTTAACTTTACCACGCGATTAATTAAAATGTCGATTAAATTGGAGGAACTTTTACACTTTTCATACATATCAACATGAGAAGATGAGAAAAGAACTCTTAAAGACATTCTTCTAGCCACAGCTTGCTGAAAGCAAGAAAGGATGTGCAAATATATAGTAGACCATGAAATCCAGGATCTGCTATCTGCCACACTCTTGATTACACCCCAATGGTGGATATAAAAGGCCCCGGATCAGTCTCCACAAAGTTTGAACTCAGACGAGGAACAGGGCAATATTAGACAGTCATTAGATGACAGCAAGAGTTGTCATAATTTTGCATGTTGTCTCCACGGACAGCCACCCTCAAAAGCCTGCTCCAATACATCCTCCATCCGCTTTGCAAGTAATATCTGTGAAACAACATTTATGAAAAACACTAAGAATAGTAGCAGTACGAAGCATAATAGACATATTCAGGAAGATCTTACTCTTCTCAAATAAAATATAAACTGACTTTAAATAAGATGTGAAAATTCCCTGACCAGAAATTCAATTTGCAAGGAACCATGGAATGTACAACAATTATGGACAAAATTTACCTCCAGATCAGCAAGCACAGCTGACGGCACCTCCACTAAGTCCTTCAAGTTCCTCTCTGGTAGAATAACTCTCTTAATTCCATATCGATGTGCCGCTAAAACCTGTAATGTGCTTAGTTCAGTAATAGAACGATAAAAGACATAGAATGGCATGCTGTGATGTTGTACCAAAGTATTCAGCAGTGAAACTTGAAACGATTTAATTAAATCCTATTCAGTGGCATGCAGTGAAATTATTCGAAATTATTCAAGACCCTAAAAACCATATACTATATATCCTGAGCCACAATGCTGCAAGAAGACCTCAATATTTAAGGACGGCAAAGAGATCAGGGGAATTATATTAACTCTCATAATCTTTCCAATATTAGGCATTATTTTCAAAATACAAATTTGCTATTCTTTTTCCTATAGCAACGGATAATCTTTCTTAATTGTTTCAATTTTATTTTTTTTTGGGTTAAAAAGATAACCTTCTTTTATAAACTATTTTTATAATATATTCATGAATATAGATATTAATTATATATAATACATATATAGAGGAATTTAATTTTATATATCTATATTGTTTATTATTAAGAGAGCAGGGCAAATTGGTTTTTCCCTTCTCGGTATAGTAATGAATTGCCAAATTCCCATCCACAAATCAATATTCAAAACATATCCGTGTTTTTTTCATCTTACCACCCTTGTACAACAACCAATATTTCACCCACAGGGACCAAATAAAACCACCTTTTTGCCTCACCTAGATCAGATTATTGAAACTAACTAGTATCCATTTGTTAGGCTAGCACCCCAGATCGATGGTATATTGTATCATAATTGACCACAATAAATGACAGAGAATAGAGAAAGAAAAATAAGACAAGAATTTACGTGGTTCGGCTGAATTTGCCTACGTCCACGAACAAGGGGAGCGATTCCACTATAACAAAGTTTACAACAATTAGAGAAAAACCTATTCTCTAATTAACCCAACACTCACACAGAACCTCACAATTCTATCACAAGAATTAGCTCTCAAGTGTTTACCAAACTCTCTAATTTACAGGCCTAGCAACAAGCTTTCTTGAAGCTTAGGTTTTTGCTTTTACTCTCTTTTAGCTCTTCAAAAACTGAATAATGAAACCTCTATTTATAGAGAAGTTCCAGCCATATAAGAATAGTAATGGCAACTAGTGGCAACGGTATCACAATTTCATATTTTCAGCATCATGGTGCTTGGCTGTTCAGTTGATGAGGCTATAAAGTGGAACAGGTTTACCAGCAGAACCAAGACAAAACCAAAAAGAAAACAGGCAAAGAGCATACCTTATCTTTGATGCCACCTACGGGTAAGACTAAACCCCTCAAAGTCATTTCCCCAGTCATTGCTGTATCTGCCCTAACTCTTCTCTGACTGAAGAGTGAAACCAGTGAGGTAACAAGAGTCACACCAGCTGAAGGTCCATCCTTAGGTACAGCCCCAGCAGGAAAGTGTATATGAATATCTCGGCGTTCAAGGATATTGCTCTCTTTAGTAGTTGCCAAATTAAGTTCCATTGCTCTTGCTCTTACCTGTATATCAAAAGAGAATCACAAATTTATTACCTTAGAAAACTTCCCCTAGAGGGAGAGAACCTTTCTCTTAGGGAATGAATATGTATTGCATGGTTATTGTAACAATAATTGGAAACTGGAATCAAGTCAATAGTTCTTTATTGTATCATCACTAATTTCAAAAGGCGTCGTAATTCATTGACAGGCTATCTCAAGCCCATGTGCTCATTCATGATTATGTAATATTTGGCACGTTTCAAAGCACACATCCATGGGGTAGCCTCCCAGCAAAGTTTCTGATTGGGTTTGAAAGAACTTAGAGAAAGCATAATCATTACCACAGTTTTCAGATGGCAAGTCGTACATCTTGCAAGAAACCAGAACCTCATCTATGACTTTCAACAAAATAAATCCTCAGGACAAGAAGATGCTTCTTAAGGTGCAAAAAAGGTGCATTAGCAATTAAAGAAAGCAGAAATTATTACCCATGTCATTGCAATTTGTGCTGATTCCTTAATAACATCCCCCAGTTGGCCTGTCAGATGCAAATCACCCTTTCCCACCATCGCAGTAGTCTCAACAAATTGAACCTCTCCTCCAAAGGCTGTCCATACTAGTCCAACAGACACTCCAGGAGTTGCAACCCGATCCGCAGTTTCTCTATCGTCATATCTGGGGGGCTGTTATTCAGCAAATACGGATTACATCACTTCATTTATTGAAAAAAGATGAACAGGAAGAATGTACTTAAGACTCTAGCAGAACAAAGAGCTCTGGACCAAGTAACTAAGGTTTCCAATCCAGTTAGTTATACAAATGGTTTTTAAAGAGCATTTCTGCTTACTCCAAGCACTTTCTCCAACATAGCTTCATCCACGATGAAAGGTGAGGTAACCCTGAATGTATTTGATATTTCATGCTTGTTAACACCAATTGGAATAACTTCCATTTCCACCTCAGCCTCATCAGCAAGTCTTCCATCCAACAAAGGTGAAGATAGCCGCTGGACATCTTTACTAAGTGGCACAGCATGATCTTGTTCAGCTACTCTAACGGCAGCAGCACGAGCTAAGGAAGCCAAGTTCCTCTCTAAGTTTCGTACGCCAGCTTCTCTGGTATACCTTTGAATGACAAGTTTTACCATATCCTACCACAAAATCAAGAAAGGTAGAATCATAAAAGATCCACTAGTTTAGGGGTAACACGTCACATGCAGTTCGAAAAACTGATATTGTGAAATGCCATCCACATACTCTATCATAGTATAAGAAAAAGATTTTATATGAAAAATGAAAGACAAATTTCAACAACAATGGCAATAGCAAATTTAGCAATAAATACATTCTGCACCACTATAATCTATATCAATTGATAATCGCCGATACCTGAGAAGTTAGAAGCTATCCTCAAAAGCGAACTCTAGTATACTTAAAAAGGAGGACAGAATCAACTTAGAAAGACTTCTAATGTTCACAGTTTTTATTTCAAGATAAACCAAAGAACTAATTGTCCGTCTGAAGAATTGAAGCATTAAATGTATTGTGACAGTGATCGAGGTTGAGCGGGAGAACAGATTGATTACAATTTCTGACAATAATTGTTTGCATAGATAATAGTGTATAAAGTAGAATTCAACCAGACGTCATCTAGTAAAACCATTAATCCTATATGCCATGCTTACCTAATCATTAGATTCATCAATCATAGGATGCTGAAACAAATGCATGAAAACTTTGTGCCTCAGGAACCAATGATATGTAAATTCATGATCATACTTTGGTGAAGCAAATGCAAGATAACTTCTATACCTCGGGAATTTGAAAGAAATCAAAGCTCAGGCCATGCTGATCAAGAACTCGTGGAATTAGATGTCGCATTGCTATTTTAAGTTTCTCTTCAGGTGTATATCCGGGAAGCTCAATGACTTCCATCCGGTCTAAAAGTGGTGGAGGAATAGGTTGTACTCTATTCGCGGTGGCCACAAAAATAACCTTTGAGAGGTCAAATGGCACATTCAAATAGCTAAAAACTTCAGTTAAGAATCACTATGGCAATACATTATCCCGACAATTGTGGTGAAATAAGCATTTATTCACTTGACCATGTTCCACAATCCACAATAAAAGTGTCCAGGTGTAACACAAGCAAGTTTATTTCTGTATATGCCTTAGACAAAATAAAATGGAAAATATTTTCCCAAATAAACTCGACATTTTCGCCTACATAGTTCAGTCCGCTGCCCACTCCACTAGATAACGGGAGAAAAAATGTAGAAAGGAACAGCAGTCGATATGGGAACTGAAAAAGAAATTAGGACAGGACAAAATCAAGTAAAATATTTACAAGAGAATCCATGGAGTTATAGAAGGTTATGCTTTGATCCCAATGCTAAGAGATTCAAGAGAATCTCTCTTAGAATGTTTTATAATGTTTTCACTCATTTATTAAAGAACAACAATACGACCAGTAGATCAAGATGACATTTCACCAAATTAAAATTATGGAGAAAAAAATTTAGGTTCTGTAATATTATAACAAATTTACCAAAACATGCATAGTGACAGGATACTGATCATTAAAGGTTTTGTTCTGTTCAGGATCAAGGACTTCGAGCAGTGCTGATGCTGGATCACCCCGAACATCAGAACCTGTTTTGTCAATCTCATCCAGTAGCATAACAGGATTGCAGACACCCACTCTCTAGAAAAATCAAAGGAAAACATCATTTTCTATCCAGGAAAAGTATGATTTTAGATAATTGCATCTTTCATCGTAATTCATCAAGATCAAAACACAGAGGGATGTTACATAATCATAACAGAAAACAGATTCTCAAGTCTTGAATCAGCACAAACAAACATGCATTAGATCTCTTAAATATGGCCCAGTGATCATCTAGACTGATATATTAAGCGACTGATACTAACCGTATAGAATATATATTAATATGAAAATTAATTTTAATATATTTAATTAACAGTATTTTTATTTGCTCAAGCAACGAGTGTGCAGTAGTTACTAGTTTTTATAACTTATCACCACTACTTTGTTCGATGCCATAGATTACCTAAAATCATTTGTCCATCTCAGCCCCACATATGGTCACTTCAAGAGACCAGTCAAAAACCTCATACCTCATTCTAGCTGACATATTCTCCTTTGAAGAAATCTAATACTACAAATTAAGCAAAAGTTTTTTAAGACATGTTCTGACCTTCAATCCATCAATGAGACGCCCAGGCATGCTTCCAATATATGTACGCCTGTGTCCTCTAATATCAGCCTCATCTTTAACGCCACCTAGGGATATGCGCATAAATTTTCTCCCCAAAGCAGCAGCAATTGATGATGCTAACGATGTCTTCCCAACACCTGGTGGACCAACAAAACACAAAACTGGGCCTCTTGCATCTGGTTTGAGCTGCATGACATTTTTTAGTTAGATTTCCATTGCATAAACAACATCTTGATCAGGAAATATCAAACACAAAACATTAATAAGAACCTTCCGAACAGCTAAATATTCAATTATGCGCTGCTTGACTTTGACTAGACCATAGTGATCGATGTCCAGACGCTCCTTTGCAGCCTTTAAGTCCAGTTCCTGTTCTTCAATGGCTTTTTGCCAGGGCAAGTCCGCAAGTAGTTCCAGGTATACACGAGAACTATTATACCCAGGCTGCTGAGGCTGCATTTTTTTCAGTCTCCTGATAAAAGAATTTAATAAGAAATTAAGAAAACTCTTATTCGGAACTCAGAACCAAGGAACCATGCATCTTGAAGCTGTCAGTTTTAGATGATAGTCATGACACACACAGACCACCATACGTAATAACATAAAATCACGTTCACAGTATATATACCTTTAAAAAGTAAAAATCATGGCTGAAGTAGCATACAGAAAACCAGTATGCTTCAACTATGAGCAGCTTATAAGTTGATCAATGAAAATATTCTAGAAGTAAACTGAATATGCCAGGTAAACTGATTACGAAGTGATCATGAAGAAGAAATGGAAAAACACTTGACTTCTTTAACCACAACAAAGCATCTCTCCTCTCTCAAGTAGATGTAAGATGAGAAAGCCTCAAATTATTAATTACAAAAGTTCCTACCTTTACCATATGGAATTCAATCCACACGATAGGAATTCAGCCTAATTTTATTTTTTTTTTGGTGCAAATCAGTGTAATTGCGTATCAGTAGTCGAAACCTTTCTCTAAAAGTCTCATTAGCAAATTTATACCTTAATTCTCTCTGAGCATGTTTCCAGATATTTGCAGGCATGCCTGCATCTTGCATCTTCCTCTCTAGAGCAGCCACATCATCCTCCTCATCATCATTGTCACCAAGCTCTTCCTTTATAGCCCTCATCTAGAACATGTCCCAAAATCATAATGATGCACACCCATCAGAATTCTCTTAACTTTCTTAATTTGCCTGAGGAACTTCTTTGGATTTCTAAATAAACTATGTGAAACAATATTTTCCATACGACTCAAAGCATTTCAACTTGGGTTATGGAATTAATTATAGTCATATGAAATGTCATACCCACTAAAGTTTCATTGGTCATAGCATATTGAGAGACATAGTTAACCCACGTAAACGTTTTACCTAGATAGTAAAAAATGCACGGAGGTAAAAGCAACAACACATGTATCTAGCCTGTTACAAAGTTGTCTAGCAAATAAACTCGTTTAAAAATACAGAAAAAAAATAATTATAAGGTGCACACATCAAACAACATGGATGATTAAAACTTTTTCCTTTCTAATGGCCCAACACAATAAGTGATAACGGATATAGCATGGCTTTCATGATCAGAGAAAAGATAGCTGGCAAGTTCTTCATTGTAACAGAAGCTTAGCGCAAAATTATTGAAAAAAAGAAGACATAAATACACATGAAAGAGCTCACAACAAAGGCTGGATAAGGTTTTTCAGGTGAAACATAAAAATATAAGATATTGCCATGAAAATATAAACAATGAAAAAGGCAATAGCAAACCAGATTTAAGATTTGAAGTTCCATCAGTATATGTTCGGAGAATTGATGCTAAGCAACAATTTTGCGCAACCCCAACAACTAAAATGCACGGCCAGCCAGCCAAAAGAGAATCAACATTACAAATTCCTCAAGCAAAGGAGCTTTCATTGAGTTATTTACACAGGAATCACTAATATCCTCAAGTATTACACAGAATACCAAATGTCAAACCTGCTGGCGAAGGAGAAATTCTTTCTGTGACTTTGACAATTGTCCCTCAACCTTTTGAGTAATCTTCTCAGCAACACGAATTGACTACAAATAGCAAGCAAAAACTCATATGACTTGTGATTCTACAAGATCCAAAATTGTACAATCTCGATTGCTGAATCCAAATACCTGTAAATGCCTATCAACCAATTCAGTCGCTTTTGAAAGCCTCACTTTCACATCAACAGAATCTAACATGGAAAGTTGCTCCTCAAAGCTGATCTCAAAGCTTGCAACAAAAATATCAGCCAATTTGTGCACAGGAACTGTCTCAAGGAGAACGTTAGTCTTCCCACCAGTTTTTTGTTTCTAGATACACAAATAAACTTAAATTAGGGCAAAATAGTAGATTGTTAAGAGTAAACAATTGAAATGTCTGTCTAGTTCCATCTAACATATAACTTTCTCAGTATGGCTTTAGACTCTATTGAACAGTGAAGCCTCAAAATTACCTGCTCAAGAACAGAAATAAGCTCCTTGGCCGTGGCCTTGAATTGTCTTGATAATGCTATGAAATCAGGATCTTGTTCCACTTGATCCATCTCTAATAATATCATCAGATATCAAATCAGCACCCACCGAAAGCTAGTTCTGTACGCATAATTCGAAGATTTGCTAACAGACAAGACAGTACAAAATAATCCAACTCCATTTGTATTTTTAAAATGCAAATATATAAAACATGACGAAACCTTTCTTGTTGCACGAGGGTTATTCACATGCATGAAATCATTTCTCAAACTAAGTAGGATTAAAACTGATAATATTTCCATTAATGCAATTGTTTCACATAAATAAAAACTACAAGGAAAACAGAGAAAGCAAAAGAGAAGCAGAAGGATAAAGCTTAGCATGAAGCCATTCAGCTCCTTCCTCATGAATCCCAAAAAGGTTTGAAACGTTTAACTCAAAAGGCAGTTGTAGTCTGGCAATTATTGATATGTCGATGCAGGACCATAAATCTTCATGTCCACACCTTGGTACTCATTTTGAGGAAGTATGCTAAAACTGATGCAGTTACAACAAATGCAAAATCTTCAAATGAAATGTACGACTATAAACTTCCATCAATTGTACTTCTATTGTGGTATTAGATTAGTGTAAGCTTCAATCCTACTTGCACTTACCAACTTTTGTCATATCAAGGGGAGTGATCCGTGCAGTATAATATGTTCCTCTTGTGCTCAGCTCCTGCACACTAAATCTGCACAGGCCTTCAAGTACAACAATGTAAGTCACCCTCCCACTTGGCTTCTCCACTCCCCTTGAAAGATGCAAAGCTCGGGCAGCAACTCCTCTGGAGATCAAAAAGTGGATCACTAATAACCAACAAAATCAGCAAAACCAATGGGCTAACAGAAATAGGTATCACCAATAACAATATACCTATTGTGCCAGTGGATTACTTCCTGTTGATTCTTACCACCATGTTTGTGGGAGTCAGGTGTGTCCTCTTGATTTTTTGAGCTTCGTTCTCCTGAAATAATTCCCACACCTTCAGAGACAGTTACAACTCATCAAATAAGATTATCACAATCTGCTACTACAGCAACTAAATTACTTCTTATTGCAATCTTTTTCGTCATGTTTGAAATTGTTATCCTATGCTAGACAAGGTCCAACAATCACTACCATAATCAAACAGTCGAACCCCAAACATAGTAACAACTAACACCCGCACTCACACTCACAGATGGGCTATAAGCATCAGATTGAGACTGAAGATAATCACCTGGAGACAGCACGGGGCCCATGGCCGGAGCCTCTGCAGCAGAATCACGAACAGGCAAAATACCAATTAGACCTTTCTCTTCTCTCTGCCATAACTCTTGCTCCACCAACTTCACACTAGCAGCACAACCATGTACAAGAAAACATAAATATTGAAACTAGCATGAGCCAAAATATACACAGGAAACTGAGAAAGACAAGACTTTAGCCAGCAAAAGGATAGAACAAATTCGACATGGAAATTGATGTACCTGCTAGGTGAAGTGCATCGAATACGAATAATCGCACCAGGTAACAAGACTTTGTTCCGAAATGGAAGAATTGCGAGTCGACCCGGCAGCTCCACCGATTCCGCCATATTAGCCGTAATTATATGTTCCCTTCAAAGAAATTAGGGGGAATTACAGAAACCAAATTGGTTTGCTATAGATAATATGAAAATATAGCGTGTTGTATGATATTGGATAAAAATTAAAGCTAGCGATTGAACTGGGGAAGAAACTGTAGAAAGAGGAACGGAGGAAATAACTAAAAATGTGCGGAAATTTTATGGAAGGAGACGATATTAATAGGAGGCCAACTATTAAACTCAAAAAAAAAAAAAAGGAGGCCAACTATTGATACATATATACACATATTATTGGAAGGAGTTAAAACATGCTTTGTATCAAATTTTGTTAGCTAGATTATTTTTCTCTTTGATAGAGTTCTGTACCACGTGTCAACATGTTAGTGGTGCACACATACTATTTATCTCTTGCAATATTGTCTAGGTACTTGTTAATACAATTCCCTCTCAAGATTAGATCTGATATGGTATCAATTTGACTTTTCGCTTTTGCTTCAAATTTGTGTCTTCTCTACGCTATGGCGGCTGGAGATGCTGCTTCTATTCCGACCATCCGTTTTCTCTACCTCAATCTGAGAGCACCACTTCTCCTTTGGTCCTGCAACAGCTCACTGGGGACAATTATAACACATGGAGTTAGGGAATGTCAATTCGGGTGGGTTCGAATCGGATTGGGGTAGAGATATATTATAAAAAATTATAATCTGAATATAATCCGACCCGAATTTAAATTTGATACTCCCAACCCTAACCTGAACCTATAGAAGTTTATATTGAAAACTTTATAGAAGTCCAGATTCAAAAACAACAATTCATTCTTTTCCTCTCAAAAAAAAAAAAATATATATATATATATAACTTTCGCACATCATTTTTTGGACCTTCCCAACGGATCTTGAAATTTTGTTACAAAAAAGTTGTGGTGTTGCTCAGTGGCGGCTAAAAGGTGGAGGCACAACAGCATTTGAGGACGGCGTGGAGTGGTGGAGATCCCAATCGTCCTCCATTCAAATATTAACATATAAGAGCATATATAAATAATTTAAATGCGCAGTTAGCTCACTCGTGACGTCATACCTATACGATCGAACGGACAGGGCGTCACATACTCTATTACGTTATAAAAGGACTTTTGTTTCTATGTCAATCTTTTCTGGTGACCAAATATTTCTTGAAACAAGCAATAATGATTTTAATCAAAGATTATGCATGACCCTGTAGCACCCCTACACGTGGAGATGCCACACCCCCGCACTACAGACCGATCCACGCACGAAATGGATAGTCCGTACATGAACCAACCTGCAGCGAACGGGTGACAATAAAATAAAATGACCGGCTAGGCGGGACTAACTTGCAAATTAAGTATCATAATGCAAAAAGGGATAAGCGGAAGCATGACTTGACGAACATATAACAAGTAAACCAAAACTAAATTTTACATATCAATACATTATCATCTCCTAAAATACATAACAAATAACATTAAGCATAACTCCTTTGAACAATAACTAAATACTTAAATAAAATGCTCCATGCTTGACTCGACTACAAGAACTGGACTCGACTCACTTCCCGCCTAGCGTGCACCTGCAATGACCTGAAAGGTGGAGGCGTCAGTCTGTGAAGACCGAGTGAGGGTTTTAAATAAATACCTGCACAATTAACATGCAAGCTATATTCTCGGGTAAAGTTTTATAAAAGACAATATATAAGTTCAATAAAAAGATATCTTCGCCCGAGAATACAACTGTCAATACTTGTTCATTTTCATGAAATCAATGCATGGCCCCGGCGAGTGAGGGCGGTCTCCAACCTTACTCCAAATGTACATGAAACATGCTTGCTTTGTTAATCAATAGGTGATCATGCAATTAAATTACCGTGCAATCGTACGACAGTGTAATCAAGTAACTGTTGGGAATAGTGCCCTGAAAATTCAATTTGTTGAATTAATTAAACTGAATTTACAGCGAGTTGTGAGTATTTCACATATTAATAATTAATGACGTGTGGTGGTATTCTCATATGAAATGTGTTTCATAGGAAAAGACTTTGAATACCGAAATCACGTGTCATTAAAGTTCTAGTCGGTAAGATAAGAATATGCTCTTATCAAGACTATAACATGGTTATATAAGATGATTAGTCTTTCGTCATAGGGAATGATGATTCCAATTATAACACGTTGATGATTTTCAATAGGATTGGAAATATCGAACTGGACCACTGAGATAATTCATTTTATACTGTTATCTAAAATGAATAAAATCTCAGGTAGCATTGTACTCTTAATCCTGATAATATTTCGGCTTTAGGCATGTAGTGTTAGTCACTGTAACATACTCGAAGTGAGGTCTCGGTAACGGGTGTCCAAAATACTTTGTATGATTCGGTGACAACATGAAATGTGCTAAAGAGTTATATTGATCGAGGAATCTGTGGCCTTGCTGGAAGGAAAAAGATATCCTTGAAATAGATTTGCAAAAGTTCGAATTAAGACTTTGGCCAAAGCACTCCGCGTAATAACGTCACCGAAGTTGTATGTTGAATGTGTTTCACATACAGAGAATTTGAACTTAAGGCGAGTTAATAAATTTCAAATTAGAGATGAAAAATAAATGATAGTAGTTGCAATTTATTTTTCATGTATATCTACAAGGAGGAGTAAAATGCGAAATTATTCTAGATCGAGAAATTCGTGAATAATTTAATTAATTTTAGAGTGCAACAATATTTATTTAGTGGAATTAAATATTGTTAAACGGTAATTAATTATTATCATGAGATGATAATATATTAATCCGTTTGGAGCTAAAATTAATTAGTCCTGCAAGCCCCAATTGAAAACCCAAAGAGAAAATATTAAAAGGAGAAAGAGAAATGAATTTTCAAAATGTTTGAAAATGGCCAAGGAATTTATTTTAAGAAAATAAATTAAAGTTCCAAAGAGTTGGAAATGCCTGGAATTTTATTTTGGAGAAAATAAAATTTTAATCGAAAAAAAAAATCGGTGATGACGTGGCATGCCACGTCAGCAAGGTGGCCCAGGTGGCGCTGACTGGGCAGCCGCGTGTGCAACACGTGGACGACCCAGATGGCGCCACGTCAGCGCAATTGGACAGTCCAGATTTGCGCTGAATCGGGTCGGTCAATAGGTTCGGATCCGGGTCAACGGGCCGGACCAACGGATAGGATTGAACCGGACCGGACACGTGGCGTCACCAAGATCAGCTACGTGTCGAACCGGTTTGGTCGGACCGGACCAAGGCCAAGAAACCCTAGGCCGCGAGTGCATTACACGTGGAGGGGAGTTTTGGCGATCGGCCGGCGGCGTTGGACTCGTGGAGACGAGAGCTTCAACGTGGTTACCTTGGTTTCCGTGTCCAAGTTGCACACGCAAGTGGGGTGTGAAATTACTATTTTGCCCTCGGTTTTTCCCCTATAAATAGGGGTCTTGGCCTTCATTTTTTCATTCACAACTTTGGGAGAGGTTTTGGCTGAGCTCTCGGCTTTGAAACCATATCCCTTTTCTCCTAGTTAATTCCGATTTATTTTGGAATTAATTTTAATTAGGTGTTTATATAAAACGCCTAATTTCGAGAGATTAAACCCTGAAAGGGTTTCCTAGTTTAAAGTTTTATTTTCTCTAAGTATTTAGAGAAATACTTTCGGAGCCCACACTCCGAGGGTGTCCCTGGGGTTATTGCAGGGAAGCTCTGCCGGTTTCACGAGGAGATCGGGTATCGAATTCTCGGGAAGTGAATTTGGGAGCTGGAAAAATGTCATTAGATAGCCATGTTTGCAGTACGGTAATATTTTACAGTTGTTTTAGTTTAAGCAAGATAAATTATGTGCTCTTAAGTGTTAATTGCATGTTAGATATTTATCTGCTTAAGTGATTTAAAATTTATTATCAATTGCATGTATATACTTGAGTAGATCCGGCTAAGTCTTCCGCTATTGTATTAAAATATTTTAGAAATATTTTAATACTTGTATTATAATAAAAAATTTAAAATGTGGTCACGGACCGCTACTGTTCTGGGCCAGCCTCCCAGCAGTAACACATTCATGGAATGGAAATCATGCAATAACCCGAGGACAATCCGTGGTGCCGGACCAGTCCCCAGTCACCTTCTCCCTCCAATGATGGGAAGGTAGCTAGCCTTTACCATCCACGACGTGTTGAGCAGAGGGTACATGAATCCCTAAGCCCGGAACTCCTTCCTCCACTAATCTCCTAGCGGATTCAGGGGTCATCCCAATGTGGTGCGGATAGCGCGAGAGTTACCCGTCAGCCCTTGCTTTCCTGGTTGGCTCAAGCCACTACCCTCGGGCCCAGCGTGAATGGTCATGCTACTCGCCTAAAACATGCACGATACATGGCTTGCTTGCTTGCTTGCTTTTCATGAACATGACTTACTTGAAATGATAGGTGATTTCATTCAAAATTATAGATATAAATACCTTTTTGGCCGAAAGATCACATAAGGGGTATACGGGTTCTACATAACTAGGAATTAAACCTCACCTGACAGGCGACACGATGACTCATGGATGCGTGAACGTGCTCATGATCAACAATCTCCGCCCTGGAGAATAACTTGAGGTGAAAATAAATGGAAGAAGATGATGGAAATGAATGATTGAGCTCCAAACTCCTAATTTTCTTGGAAAAACTTGATGAATTTGATGAAATCTTCTCTTCCCCCCTTCATGGTTTGGCTCGGTGGAAAGAGGAAGCAAAGATTGATATTTTTGGCATGAAAATGAAATGAAAGTTTGAGAAGAGATGCATATACCGTAATTCATCCCTTAAAAGAGATGAATCACCACATTTTGCAATTAAATCCCTAAGCTTATAATTAAGTTTATGCAATTGAGGATATAAAGATTGAAGAAAGATCAATTTGGTCCAATGAGTTTTCATGCAATTTAGTCCTTAAATTAAAATGAATGAGCATTTAAGGACAATTAAGCAATTAAAATACGCTCGGTAATTAACTCACATAATAATGAATTCAATATGTAAAATAATTCTCAAGTTGGCACGTATTTCATATATTTTCACGTAATCATGTCAAAATATAATTTATAAAATTAATATAACACGTATAAATTGAATAAACGAAAATAATAAAATAAAATCCTAACGCTCGAAACTCACACATGTCGAGCGTACCTTTCTGTCTGAAAATTGGGGTGTTATAGACCCTTTGAATTAAAAACATATATAATGTATTATTAGTGGAGCATGCCATATCTTGTTCTTATGTAGATCAATTTTGTTTCACAATGATCCTTATTTGCAACTTTAGTTTGTAGCTACACCAGTGAAAGGATTTTCTTTGCTATACGAGTATACTTCGATAATGCTTTTAATCGTTTAATGAAATTGAAATTTTAGACAAATTGAAGGTCCACGTGTTAGAAATTTGCAGCTCCACTTTAAATAGAGGCTTTCTTAAGTAGAGGACAAGCAGGAGGCTTCAATTCATGTCGTACTGATTGATGTCGATGCAGGCCATACTTGTAACATCTGCACCTGAATCTTCTGTGAATGTTAACATTGTTGTTGTACAAGCTGACTTCAATAACAGTGATGATGAATGGTGGAGTCAAGAAAAGTTTGAAAGTCGTGTTGTATGAGCACAAGGGAAAAGACGTACTTTTGACAGGGATGTGCAAGTCACACTTAAATGGGAGACCTTTTATTTCCTGAAGTTCAAGTTGGATAAGGAGCCCGAAATTTAAACTTGGTTTGAAAGTTACATTTAGTATTTTGTGAGGGGATATGTATTCGGGAAGCAAAGACAAAAGCTTTTTAATGCCAACGATCATAGAGGAGAATGTATGTATTTATCTATTCCAGTTTTTACATACATTCATGAATATGATGTTGTAGTGTTGATACAATAAACTATAAACATCACAGTAAAAGATATTAAGTAAATTAGGTGTCACCCACTTGTTATAGGTGTGTAGATAAGGAAAGATGGATCTTTTCCTAATTCAATTAGTAAAATAATATGCATAATACTATATAATATTACTTCTAAACCCGTCAATTATTGAAAATCTGAAATGTTATTTATTAGTAGGTAGAACACCTCTTACGAGAGGATATAATTTGTTAAGATTTTTGTCGTAAAATAATAGTTTTATATGTTAAAAATTATTTATACCAAAAAATATATATATGTTAAAAATTATTAGTTATTGAAGAAATTTTAGGAATAGATAATAATTTATTTTAATCACTCTTGAATACTAAATATATTTTATTTCTCCTCTACCATAAATAAGTATTTTCAAATATTATATTTCTCATATACTATAAACAATTATTTTCAAATGAAAAAAAAATAGCAAAAATGACCAAAGAGTTAAAAATTTTACTTTCTACAAAAAAATTTACACAATATAACTATTACATTATTTTTATATTTTTTTAAAGTGTTGATAGTCACTAATTTAATCGAGCGCAATCACCGTGCCTCGCACGATGACCCGCTACCTAGTTCTAAAATAAACTTAAAATTCTATAAGCTCCAAAAATTAAGAACGGAAAAGAAATGTCGGTCCTTTTAAATAAAGCTTTATCAAACACTAGTAATTTTATGCACACTCGATGCGTGTGCAGCGAAATAACTATTATTATTTAATTTTATTGAAATTAAATTCTTCATATTAATATATAGGGCTAATTCCAGTCACCCCTCCAACCTTTGGGGGGTTGTGCGCTTTGCCCCCTCACCTTCAAATCGGTGCGTTTTCCCCCCTTACGTTTGCAAAACCTAACACTTTGCCCCTTTTTTACATTTCCGGCGGCATATTCATGGAATATTTCGTCTGAAGCCATCCACGTGATTTATGCGTGAGTTTATTAAGGGCCTTTTTGTCCATTCAGGTACCATTTGTTATTCCCGCCTTTGTAACCCAACTATCGCTGTAAAAACCCCCAAATTACCTAGGGTTAATAATCATTTTCAAAGCACTTTGCCCCTTGAACTCCTTCTCTCTTGTGTACGTCTTGAATCTACTGAGGATGGAGTGGAGAATTCGTGAGGGTAACGATGACATACCACCAGGGAAGAATGCTCCCGCTTATGGTGAGTTAGAATCTTGAGAATTTTTGATTTTTTCTGTAAAAATCTTGAACCTTTGTTACCGTTTGTTGGGAGGGTCATGTTTGTTTATGCATGTGCCATTTTTACAAAATGTTTGTGGTCCCAGTTGTGAAAATTGATTAATTTTGGCTCCCACCTTGGATATATATGTGTTATTTTGTCTGAATTTGTGGTCCCTTGGGAAAATCTGAATTTTCTTTGTGGTTTTTATGGCTATGCAGGTGTGAACTCTGAGATGTTCAGTATACGCATGCATTATGGTGGGAAAATCTGTAACTTAGGGAGTAAGGTGTACTTTGGTGGGACATTTGGTCATATAGATTACTGTTGTGAAGATTTAATCTCAATGATTGAGATTCATGCCATGGTTGAAAACTTTGGAGTATCAGTGGGAGAGATTAATTTTTATTACAGTTTTGGTGGGATTAATGAGTGTTACTCTGTATGACTGCTATCAAGAGACGTAGATTCAATGGATTTGGTGAATCATCTTGATGAAAAGATGATGGTTGGTGTATTCTGTGATCCAATACCCGTTGAGGAGTCTGAATCATCTAGTGAAGAGAAGGGTGATACAGATAAATTAAATGATCCTTTTGGATTTCTTGACCTTCTAGATGGTGAGATGAGTTCTGAGAATGAAGCTATTACAGAAAGGCAAATGAAATATGCTGAGAAAGGCAAAGCTGTTGTGGAGGAGAGGGGAGAATCATCTGTTGCAGCTGAGAAAGATCATAACGTTCAAACTGAAATTGATCAAAGTGGTGATACAACACATCCTCAAGCTAACAAAGAGTAAGGTACAGAGCATGATCAAGATGCAGAACTTGATGAGGCCAACAAAGTTCTTCCTGATCAGCATGTTGCATCCCAAAGTGAAGAAATTCCTGATCAAAATGTACAGCAAGGTGGTGAAGGAGGAGATGATATACCTGATTCTTTATTGGAGGGTATTGTTGAAGCAGAGCATGAGTGGGGAAGTGATGAGGAGTAATCTTTGAGTGATGATTCTGAATATTCGACAGATTGGCTGATAGTGATCTTGAAGGTGATGACGAAGTAGTGTTTGAACATAGTGTGAACTCAGGTAGGCTAGAAGGGTGGTCCCTGACTACCAGCACACAACAGGGGAGAAAAGCGAAGTCCAAAGATTCAGTAAGAAGACATGATGGGTGCAGAGTCTTCAATCCTTTAACAGACATGGAAAATCCTGAGTTTGAGCTTGGGTTACTCTTTGAAGACATTGACATCCTTAGGGATGCTATTAGACAACACTCTAGGATCAATGGAAGAGACGTAAGCTGGATAAAAAATGATCCGGATAGAGTCAGAGTTGGATGTAAACATTCAAAATGTCCATGGTTCTTGTTTGCATCATTGAAATCTGGGGAAAATAATATGCAGATCAAGACTCTATATGATGAGCATCAGTGTCCTAGAGTGGAGAAGGTATCCACTGCTAATTCAAAGTGGCTAGCAGAAAAATACAAGGTCAAAATCTCTAGTGATATAAAGTGGCCAGTTTCATCCATGGTGACAGTGATACAACATGAACAAAAGCTATAATTCATTATATTCCAAATGTACAGAGCAAAGGAAAAAGTGAAGGTATGGCTAGCAGGTACTATTTCTCGACAATATTGTCTTTTATACAATTATATTGCTGAGATCATTAGAAAAAACCCTGATACAGCTCTCAAATTAAAAACAAAGGTTGATAATGGTGAAGAAACATTCAAGAGATTGTATGTTTGTTGGGGTCCACTGAAAAAGGGGTTATTGGATGGTTGTAGGCCTGTTATTTGTGTAGATGGTTGTCACTTGAAGACTGAGTATGGGGGTATACTGTTAGTGGTTGTAGGGATTGATCCAAATAACTGTTTATACCCATTTGCCTATGCTATTGTGGAGAAGGAGAAGAGTTCTACCTGGCAATGGTTTTTGGACTTGATAATGAAAGATCTTGGCATCAGAGGTGATCACTCAGAGTGGGTAATTATGTCAGATAAACAAAAGGGAATCATAGATGCAGTTGATGCCCTACTTCCAAATGTTGAGCATAGGTTTTGTGTGATGCACCTATACAACAACTTCAAAATTTCACACAAGGGGTTAGCTTTGAAACAGATTGTGTAGAGAGCAGCCAAAGCAACTAGAATCTCTCAATTTGAGACAATCATCAGGGACCTGAGAGACAAAGATCTAGAGGCATTCAAATGGCTAGCCAAGTGACCTGCTGCTCACTGGTCCAGAGCCTATTTCAGGTGCTTTTCTAAATATGATCTCTTGCTGAATAACTTTTGTGAAAGCTTTAATTCTTTGATAGCTAAGGCTAGAAGTTGTTGGGAAAACGGAACAAAAACGCAGCGAAAATTTAATTTTTTTTTCCAAAAGATAGAATCGAATCTTGCAATTCCTATTCTCAAATTCGTAGAGATCAAGAAACTCACTTAGGTAGTAGCTTTCTTAACACGCTCTAGCCGCCCAAGAACGCTCTTCACGCGGCTTGATCCCTAAAAGCTCCTTCGAATCTTTCAAGACTTCACGATAGTAGCCCTCTAGAGAAATAGTCCACCAACCGCGACCACGATCTGAATAGGGAGGATGCTAGTTCTATATTCGGTGTTTATGCTCTAGGGTTTAGTGATAATTTAGAGAAGGAGAAATTTGCTATCATCATCCCATGGGGTTCGAACCCCTTAAGGGTTGGGTTCAAACCCCTACTTCCTTTTGGAAAAGGATTCCAAACTCCTTTTGGAAAGGGATCTCTTACTTGGAGACTAAGTCTCTTACTTTGACCAAAAGTCCACCTTTTGACCAACTTGTTGGGCAAAAATAATATCTAACTCTTTTAGATATTAATTTTACTTTATTTATTTTACAATAAATAACTTGAAAACTAATAATATAATGAATTCATAATTAATTATTTATTAGACTTTATTTCTCTAAAATTGGACTTTAATTTTAATTCAAAATTAAATCAAAGTCCATTAAATAATTAACACACTAATTATTTAATATACACATATACCCACATGTTTCACACGTGTGGACCCCACCATTTATTTAATGGTTCGATTAACTCGTTTAATCGATTCAAGCCTTAACCCACGTGACGGAGTTGTTGTGTGTGACCCTCTAGGTTCTTAATTCAATTAGCAGTGACCCTAATTACTTAATTAATCAGTCTACAGATCAAACGATCATAATCTAGCAACAGGTGTTTGACCCTTAGCTGAATAAGAATGTCTTGATTCGACAGAACCTTTAAGTCATTGACATATGTGAGATACACTCCTCCTACGTCCCATCTCTCAATCAAGATCTAGGGCAAGGGAATAATTAGAACCCTAATAATCTTGATCTTAATGCTAAGTGCATTTTATATCCATTTGATCTCAATCCAAGAAACTCTTTTCTTGATGTCTTGATCCACTGCCTTGGCTAAGGACTCCTAGATGGCATATGAATGACTTACACAATAAGAGATCATCACCTTGCTAATGCAAGTGTAGGTCCTTTATTGATTCTCATATACTTTCATGTGCCACTTGTTTACCCCCAGCATAAGCCTTGAATCAGTTGTCTAAGGCGACACCCTTTAAAGCTTACACCTAAGACTACAGAGTTAGCTCATAAAGTATCAATGGAACCTCAAGTTTAAGGATCACTTAATCACATCAATGACTCGTGATATAGAAACTTCATTTCCCATTTAGGAATCTTCTGACACGGGACACCTCAGTGTACCTACTTACAATAAGTAAGCACCCCCATGTATCACGCACGTATCAACTATACACTTTGCACCCTATGAAACAAGGTGGTCCTTCTTAAGGGCGTGATCACACGAGCAAGCCTCGAATAGGGATGGCAACGAGCCGAGCTGAGCCGAGCCTTGGCCTTTTTTCAGGGCTCGGGCTCGGCTCGACCAAGGCTCGAACACGGCTCGGCTCGGCTCGAGGCTCGGGCCTTTAATATTATTTTTAATAAAAAAATTAGTTTTTTTAATAATTTAATATATTTTTATATATAATAATATATATTAAATGAATATATATAATAAATATATTATTTTTTATTCATTTTGTATTAAATTTAATGAATATATATATAATATTATATATTAATAAAATATTTATATACATAAAAATTAAAAATATTATTTTTTTAATTAAATATATGGGCTCGCGAGCCACGAGCCAAGAAATAAAGGGTTCGGGCTCGGCTCGGCTCGGCTCGTGTAGCTCGCGAGCCGACTCGGCTCGGCTCGTTGCCATCCCTAGCCTCGAATGAGTCAGGTTGACACTCCCACTGTCTTTTGGACTCATCGGCTTGGAGTGATTTCTAATCATGACTTATGTGATATAGGACTCGTTTCATGAACCACTTTGTAACGCCCCAATTTCCAGACAGTCAGGTACGTTCGACACGTGTGAGTTTCGAGCGTTAGGATTTTATTCTATTATTTTCGGTTATTCAACTTATATGAGTTATATTGATTTTGTAAATTCTATTTCAATATGTTTACGTGAAAATATGTGAAATACGTGTCAATTTGAGAATTAGTTTATAAATTGGATTCAATTGTTACGTGAATTAATTGCCGAACTTGTTTTAAGTGCTTAAGTGTCCTTAATTGACATTTATTTAAATTGGTGGACCAAATTGCATGAAAATATTCTTAGATTAAAATGATCATTTTTCATAAGTCTAAACTTGATTGCATAAACTTTGAAAGCTTAGGGATTTAATTGCAAAATATGGTAATTCATCTCTTTTAAGAGATGAATCACGGTATATGCATCTCTTCCACAACCTTCATTTCATTTCATTTTACAAAATATCAAACTTAGCTTCCTTCATCACCGAGCCAAGTTCTTCAAAAAAAGAAAATGAGAGATTTTACCATCTCAAGCCAATTTTCTAGGAAATTCCATGTTTTGGAGCTCAACCATCCATTTACATCATCTTCTTCCATCTATTTTCCTTTCAAGGTATATATGGCTATATATGTGATTTCTTGATAATTACATATGAAGCTAGGGTTAGGATTTAAACTTGTTAACTTGTGTTTTAATTATTAGAAGCATGATTCTGAGCTTTTAACTTGAAACCATGCATGAATTCTTGGAGAATTTGAAGTTATATGATAAATTCGTATATGAACTTGAAAGTGGCAATTCTTGATGATCAAGCTTGATATGAATGTTTATATTTTTTTTATTGTGCCTTAAGCATGTATACATATCCCTTTTTATGAATCCATGCCTTTGCAGATTGAATTATGTGAGTTATGATGAGTTGGTTGTTGGTTCGTGATCTCCCCTGTTTTGTCCCCTGCTTTTGCATCCTCTACGTAATGGGAACGGCCCTTCCCGTTCCCTTTGTATTTAGGGAACGGTCGTTCCCATGTTTTGAAATGTGTGAATGCCGGCGAGACCGGGAACGATCGTTCCTACTTTGGCTTATAGCCGGGAACGATCGTTCCTACTTTGGCTTATAGCCGGGAACGACGGTTCCCATTTTCGGGGAGCCGCTTTGGGGAGCTGGGAACGGCCCTTCCCATTTTGAACTAAGGGCCGGAACGGCTGTTCCCAGGTCGCTTGAGAGGCAGAAACATTCTGCATAAATATGAGATTTCCAATTCCATTCCTTTACCTTTATTTGATCCCAATATGCTATTATATGATTAATTACATGCAATAATATGAGCATATCATGCTACATTGATCAATGCATGCCATCTCGTTATATAAATGAGCCGTGTGTCGTAGTTGGTACCATTATTGAGTTAGTGTCTCACAAGTGCACAATGTCCTGTTTCTTGTCCAGTTCTTCTCCAGGGCGGAGATTATTGATCCTGAGCACGTTCATGCATCCATGAGTCATCGTGTCACCTGCCAGGTGAGGTTTAGTTGCTAGTTATATAGAACCCGTATAACCCTTATGTGGAATTTCAAGCCAAAAAGGTATTTATATCTATAATTTACATGAAATTTACTCATGATTACAAGCAAGTCATGTTTCTTGAAAGCAAGCCATGTTCATGAAAAGCAAACCATGTATCGTGCATGTTTTGGCGCGTAAGCATGACTGTTTACTTTGGGCCCGAGGGTTAGTGTATGAGCCAACCGGGAAAGCATAGGGCTGACGGGTAACTCTGCACCCCCCTCATCATGTGGGATCACCCCTGAATCTGCTAGGAGGTTAGTGGAGGAAGGAGTTCCGGGCTTAGGGATTCATGTACCTTTTGCTCATCGAGATTGGATGGTCGGGCCTTGCAAACCCACCATCATTGGAGGGAGAAAGAGACTGGGGTCGGGTCCGGCACCACGGGCTGTCCTCGGGTTACTGCATGGATTTCATTCATTGATTGTATTGACTAAACACTATCGCACTACTACACTATAACTGAATTGCATTACCACTTGTTAATTAATAAAGCAAGCATGTATTGTTCACTATTGGTGTAAGGTTGGAGATTTGCCCTCACTCGCCGGGCCACGTATTGCATGAAACTGAATGAAATAAAATGTTAAATTAGATAGTTGTACTCTCGGGCAAAGAATATTCCATTCTTGAACTTATATTATTTTCCTTTCAAAAACTTTACCCGAGAATATAACTTGTATGTTATGTGCGCTAATATTTATTTATACCCCTCACACAGTCTTCATAGACTGACGTCTCCACCTTTCAGGTTCGTGCAGATGCATGCTAGGCGGGAAATCTAGTCGAGTCCAGTCTTTGTAGTCGAGTCATGCATGGTACATTTATTTATTCTTGCATATGATTCATTGTTATTGTTATTTATTATGTATTTTAGATGACAATGTATTGGTAGTGGAAATAGCATGCTTTCGCTATTTGTAATTGATATTAAACGTATTATGCCTCTGTTTTATTTTGATGCATGATGGATTGATTAATTGGTTTGGGGTTAGTCCTGCCTAACTAGTTCTCATTTTTATTGTCTCCCGTTCGCTATAGTTTAGTTCATGTATGGGCCATCCATCTCATATGTGGATTTAACTGTAGTGCGGGGATGTGGAATCTTTACGTTTCGGGAGCTACACACTTCACCTAAATGGTTGAGTCCTATAAGTCATATTGATTAGGGGAGTTCTTATACATGCGCAGTCAAAAGGAAACACACAATCAAACAAGAGCATATAAAGAAGTGTTGCCTCAATTCGTATTATTCAAAGATTGTCTGTGATTTACAAAAGGAAAGTACTAAAGCTGACTATTACATCGGCTTTTAGGGCACTATTCCTAACAATCTCCCACTTGCCCGTCAAATCCATTTAGGAGCTAATCTAAGTCCCATCTTCTCAAGATGACCTTTGAAAGCTTCTCGACTAAGGGGTTTTGTAAGTGGGTCTGCCACGTTCTCTACTGAAGTGACCCTCTCAATTTGCACATCACCTCTTTTGATGATATCACGGATTAGGTGATAGTTCCTCATAATGTGCTTAGTCCGTTGGTGAGATCTTGGTTCTCTTGCTTGAGCAACGGCCCCAGTGTTTTCACAAAACACAGTAATGAAGTCTTTCATGCTAGGAATGACATTCAAATCTTGAATGAAGTTTCTGATCCAAACACCTTCCTTAGCTGCATCATTTGCAGCTAAGTATTCGGCCTCAGTGGTCGAATCTGCAGTGGTCGTTTACTTCAAACTTTTCCAACTCACTGCTCCACCGTTAAGGCAGAAAATGTATCTTGACATTGACTTAAAATCATCTAAGTCAGATGCAAAGCTTACATCGTAGTATCCTCCGACTACTAGATCTTTCTGTCCTCGGTATACTAAGAATAAATCCTTAGTGCCTTGTAAGTACTTTAGGATATTCTTCATGGCAGTCCAGTAACCTTCTCCAGGTTCTGATTGGAAACAACTTGTTACACTAAGTGCATAAGCCACATCCGGTCGAGTACACAACATTGCATACATTATGCTACCTATTGCCGAGGCATAAGGCATATGAGTCATTCTTTCCTTCTCGAGGTTTGTCTTAGGACACATCTTCTTCGAAAGAGATGTTCCTACACTCATGGGAAGAACTTTGTTCCTCGCATTCTCCATACTGAACCGTTTCAGTACTTTGTCTATGTACATCGACTGTGATAGTCCTATCAATCTCTTAGATCTACCCCTATAGATCTTTATCCCGAGAATGTAGGACACATCACCAAGATCTTTCATCTCGAATTGGTTCGATAATCAGAACTTGGTAACTTCCATATCATCCTTCGAATTCCCAATTAGAAGGATGTCATCGATATAAAGCACCAAGAATTGCACTGAAGTCTCCACTTCCTTTCTATACACACAGGATTTATTCGAATTTTGAACGAAGCCAAACGCTTTGACTGCTTCATCAAAACGAATGTTCCAATTCCTAGAAGCCTGTTTCAATCCGTAGATTGATCTTTGGAGTTTGCAAACCTTTTGCTCACTCCCACTGAATGTGAAACCTATGGGTTGATCCATATAAATGTCTTTATCAATGTCTCCATTGAGAAAGGCAGTTTTCACATCCATTTGCCAAATCTCATAGTCGTAATATGCAGCAATGGTAAGCATGATCCGAATGGACTTTTACATTGCAACCGGTGAGAAGGTTTCATCAAAGTCCACACCGAGCCTTTGAGTGAATCCTTTTGCAACCAGTCTTGCCTTATAGGCTGCAATGCTTCCATCTATTCCAAGCTTTCTCTTAAAGACCCATTTGCAACCTATGGGTTTAACCCCATCAGGCAAATCTACCAAGGTCCAAACTTGGTTGGAGTACATGGAATCCATTTCGGATTTCATGGCTTGTTTCTACTTTTCAGAATCCGAGTCTGACAGTACCTCCTCATATGTTAGAGGATCATTATCCTCTTGAGAGATTTCATGAAGAAAACCTTACCATCTCTCAGGCTGTCTAGGAATGCGTTCAGAACACCTTAGAGGAGGATTTTCACGTGTATCGAAGTTCGTGATTAGTTGTGGGTTACCAGGATGGGACGTGTCCTATAAATGTGGCATGGGAATATCTCGAATTTCTTCGAATTCTGTGATCTTGCCTTTCTTTTCTTCTAGGAACTATTCCTCAAGAAAAGTTGCATTTCTTGAAACAAAAACCTTTTGTTCAGTTTGATCATAGAAGTAGTATCCTATGGATTCCTTAGGATAGCCAACAAAGTAGCGTAAGTTCGAAAGAGCTTCTAACTTATCTCCCACTGTCCTCTTCACATAAGCAGGACAATCCCAAATTCTTAAGTAAGAATAACTAAGGATTTTACCATGCCACATTTCATAGTGCGTTTTAGGGACTGACTTGGAATGAACAAAATTCAAAATCTTTGCTGCACTTTCTAGAGCGTAACCCCAGAAAGAAGGTGGTAAGTCAGTGAAACTCATCATGGAACGAACCATATCAAGTAGGGTTCGATTCCTTCTCTCAGAAACTCCATTAAGCTGAGGAGTTCCCGGAGGAGTCCACTGAGAGATAATTCCATTATCTCTGAGATGATTAAGGAATTCTTCACTAAGATACTCACCACCTCGATCAGATGAAAGTGTCTTGATCTTGTGACCAGTTTGGTTCTCAACCTCCTTTTGAAATTCTAAGAATTTCTCAAAAGCCTCAGAATTGTACTTCATTAAGTGCACATAACCAAAACGACTAAAGCCGTCAATAAAGGTTATGAAGTACTGATGATTGTTTCGAGTGCTTACACTAAGCGGTCCACAAACATCAGAATGGATCAAATCCAAGGTATTTGTGGCTCGTTCCACACTTTATTTGAAATGAGTTTTGGACATTTTTCCTTTAAGATACGATTCGCAGGAAGTTAACTGTTTAAGGTCATTTTCGGAGAATGTCCCTAAGGTAGTTAACTTGCTAATTCTGTTCTTAGAAATGTGTCCTAATCTAGCGTGCCACAAAGAAGCTGAGACTTCGTCATCTCTCTTATGTTTTGTTTCTTGTTGTATATTCAAAATATTACTGTTTTGAGTTAGATAAAGTCCATTATTTAATGTACCAAGATGTATTGAAAAATTATTCTTTTTGAGGAAAAAGTTACCATTCTTAATATTAATTTCATAACCTTCGCAATCAAGTGTTGGAACTGAAATAATATTACGAATAATGTCTGGTACATAAAGGACTTTATTTAAAACTAAAACAGAGTGACCTAAATCTAATCTATTTGTGCCTAAAGCTTGAGCTTCAACCGTAGAGCCATCCCCAATCTTCAAGAGATATTCTCATCCCTTCAGCTACCGGACCTCACTTAGCATCTGTACATCATTACAGATATGAGATCCACAACCGGTATCAAGTACCCAAGAGTTAGAATTAATAGAAAGATTTACTTCAACGAGAAACATACCTTTCTTTAGAGTAGCCTTGTACTCTTGGCAGTTTCTCCTCCAATGCCCCGGTTTGCCACAATGGAAGCAAACGTCATCTTTCTGATCACGTTTCTTCTTTTGGGCTTTTCCCTTCGTGATGCTTCCATTGGGCCTAAGGGACTTCTTCTTCTTTTGGGCTTTCTTGCCCTTGCCTTTAGAAGGCTTAGAAGAAGATGGAGCAGTGATCATCATAACCTTACTGTCCTTCTTGATCGTGCTTTCAGCAGTCACAAGCTGACTAATCAGCTCAGCTACACTAGCATTTGCATGATTCATGTTGAAATTAAGGACAAAAGGGTTGAATGATGGTGGGAGCGAGGCTAGCAACAGATCCACTGAAAGCTCATCTCTCAGTGGCATGTCCATGGAAGCAAGTTTCTCAGTGAGAGCAAGAAACTTGAGTCCATATTCATGGACACTTGTACCTTCCTTCATTCTCAATGGAACAATTCCTTTGAGGTGTTATACCTTGTAACACGTTCATAAGGGCGGTAAAGTTGCTTTAAGTGGTTGTAAATCTCCCAAGCGAATTCCATGGACTAATGTTGTCTTTGTATGTCCGGAGACATGTTAGTAAGCATGAGACAACGGACTTGGAGATTATCATCCTTCTACTTTTGGATCGCGTCCTGCTCAGCCCGGGTCGGAGCTTCCTCTTCGGGAACGGGCTCCGCCTCGTAGAGAACATAAGTTCTCCTCTCGGAATCTAGAACAATTTTTAGATTCCTAAGCCAATCAGAATAGTTGGGACCAGTCAACTTGTTTGACTCGAGGATCGATACTAGAGGGTTTTTGGTTGTCATTTCAAAACATGTAGAGAATCACAGAATCTATGACTTAAATGGAAAAACAGAGAACTAAGTAAGCATGCTGAATAATAACAATATACATGAGATTAGGTCTTTAATCTATGTAGCTCCCACTGTTTTTAGAAGATCTATAATTCCCAAAGATCTTAGAGGATACTTGTTATCCCACTGGGTACTAAGATCCTAAGCACTTTATCTCGAACACACGACTCGCGGACATTCTTAATAAAGCCTAAGGTAGGTATAACTTACCAATTCCAACACTGTGGAATTCTTAGTAATGTTTTTGCATCACCTATCTTTCAATATGGACCCATGACTCGTGCGACATCCATATTTACTTAGGCGTTAAGCTAGACCCATCAATCATAAGATCATGATCAAAACTTAGTTCGAACGACCCACGACTCGCGGCCATCGCCCTTGCTAAAATTGATCATGAAATATTGATCATTTAAGATCAATTAGGAAACTAAGAACTAATAAGTTTCACATAGACACCCCACGACTCGTGGCCAGCATCTAGCTTCCCCTATTAAACTTAAATCATGTTGATGGAATGCTAGGGATTTAATTCAAAGTTTGCACGTCGAATTAAACACCTATTTTCGAAAATTAGCTTAATATTTAATGGGAATTTTCGATGTAACCGGAGAGTTGTCCGGTTCGACCTCACCAACATATATGTTATCCAATTTAATTATTCTTGATTAATGCAAGTACAACTTAAATGCATTTCACACAAGCACTTAGCAGATAACATGTCCTAGCATGATACTAACATGTGATGATCATGGGTTCTACCTATCTTATGCGTGATATGTGGGAGCCACTCCACAATCACAAGTTCTAACATACATGCCACATAAAACTGTTTAAATCACATAAGAGAATTGGAAATAAAATGATGCCCTATCTATTATAATAATAGAAATCCTCTCTAACACTTTGAGAGGTCTTCAGTTATGGCCTCCATCTTGTTACTTATTGTGTGGATCTATCTTACTCCATGGGTGCAATGTCTCCAAAATGAAAGAAAAATACCTCACCACATATCTCTACTCTCAAATTACAATAAAAAGAAAAAGACATAAAGTAATAAGGCACAATCTTCATATTGGTCTTAGATAATTACATGGGGCATACCTCGGCCTCAAAAACAGTAATATGGAAAGCCACACAATAAACACATAACAGTACGCACATAAGTGAGACACCGACCCCAATTGAAAAACGCAACTATGGGGTTCCAACCCCAATTTAGACCATCCATGTGCATAAGTTAAAACCATTCATAAGACTAAACCCATGATCACCTAACATGCATAAATTGTAAGAATTTAAATTTAACCAATAAATTAAAATTCTCGCTTTAAGCCCTAATGACTTAAAACACGACTTAGATGCAATTCTTGTTTAAGAGCCTTTTCTATAAAACCCAAAAAATAATAAACTAATAAAATTCCAATTAATTTCTGAAAATTAATAATATTATTCTTTCAATATTTTCATAAAATAAAGCTTGTAATTTTCCCAAAATTTAAATCGTCTTAATTTCTCAAAATCCCAATTTAAACAATTATTTAATTTAATTTAATAAAAACAAAATTTTATAGAAAAATTAAATCAGGATTTTGAGGATCGAAGATACGAAAAATATGAAATGCGAAACATGTGCCCGGAACGCCGGCATGTGGCGTGCGCGTGCGCACAAGCATCGGGCGCGCTAGGCGCACGGCCCTGTGCGTTTCGCCCGCAGCGCTGGGCGCTGGCTTCCGGGCCGTTCTAGGCGGAGGCTCCCGTGCGGATACGGGAGCTGCTGGGCGGCTGTCCTGCTCGGTTGCGGGACAGGAGTGCGGGACGCGGTTGTGGGACAGGTGCTCGGCGGCGATGGCGAGGGCAAGGCTTCGTGTGCGACGCCTTAGCGCGCGAGCCTTGTCTCGTTTGTTCGTAACGCGTTTCGTTTCGTATCTCAGGTTTCTCAAAAACCAATTCAATCCAAAATTAAAAATACGATTTAAAAAGATTTTCAACTAAAACAGATTTTCAAAAACATGATTTAAGAAAAAAGTTTTCAGAAACTTTTAGGAAAAATACAGTTTTGTATTTCAGGCTTTCTAAAAGAACTCAAGAATACTCAATTCACATCTAAGCCTAAGAATTTCTACCAAATTCAGAATAATTGAGACGAATCAGAAATAGGCCTTGTAAGGTGGCTCTGATACCACTTGTTGGTAAAACGGAACAAAAACGCAGCGAAAATTTAAAATTTTTTCCCAAAAGATAGAATTAAATCTTGCAATTCCTATTCCCAAATTCGTAGAGATCAAGAAAATCACTTAGGTAGTAGCTTTCTTTACACGTTCTAGCCGCCCAAGAACGCTCTTCACGTAGCTTGATGCCCAAAAGCTCCTTCGAATATTTCAAGACTTCACGATAGTAGCCCTTTAAAGAAATAGTCCACCAACCGCAACCACGATACGAATATGGAGGATGCTAGTTCTATATTCGGTGTTTAGGTTCTAGGGTTTAGTGATAATTTAGAGAAGGAGAAATTTGCTATCATCATCCCATGGGGTTCGAACCCCTTTATTTATAAGGGTAGGGTTCGAACCCCTTCTCCCTTTTGGAAAAGGATTCCAAACTCCTTTTGGAAAGGGATCTCTTGCTTGGAGACTGAGTCTCTTACTTTGACCAAAAGTCCACCTCTTGACCAACTTGTTGGGCAAGAATAATATCTAACTCTTTTAGATATTAATTTTACTTTATTTATTTTACAATAAATAACTTGAACACAAATAATATAATTAATTCATAATTAATTATTTATTAAACTTTATTTCTCTAAAATTGGACTTTAATTTTAATTCAAAATTAAATCAAAGTCCATTAAATAATCAACACACTAATTATTTAATATACACATATACACGCACACGTGATTACACGTGTCAATAATGACCCCACTATTCACTTAATGGTTCGATCAACTCGTTTAATCGATTCAAGCCTTAACCCCACGTGACCGGGTTGTGTGTGACCCTCTAGGTTCTTAATTCAATTAGCAATGACCCTAATTAATTAATTCTCTAATTAATTTATCAGTCCACAGATCAAACGACCATAGTCTAGCAACAGGTTTTGACCCTTAGCTGAATAAGAAAGTCTCGATTCGACAGAACCTTTAAGTCATTGATATATGTGAGATACAATCCTCCTACGTCCCATCTCTCAATCAAGATCTAGGGAAAGGGAATAATTAGAACCCTAATAATCTTGATCTTAATGCTAAGTGCATTTCATATCCATTTGATCTCAATCCAAGAAACTCTTTTCTTGATGTCTTGATTCACTGCCTTGGCCAAGGACTCCTAGATGGCATATGAATGACTTACACAATAAGAGACCAGCACCTTGCTAATGCAAGCATAGGTCCTTTATTGATTCTTATATACTTTCATGTGCCACTTGTGCAGCCCCAGCATAAGCCTTGAATCAGTTGTCTAAGGCGACACCCTTTAAAGCTTACACCTAAGACTACAGAGCTAGCTCATAAAGTATCAATGGAACCTCAAGTTTAAGGATCACTTAATCACATGAATGACTCGTGAGATATTTCTTAATTTGGAAGTTTCTATTTCCAGATATAGAAACTTCCTTTCCCATTTAGGAATCTTCTTACATGGGACACCTCAGTGTACCTACTTAGAATAAGTAAGTATCCCCATGTACCACGCACGTATCAACTATACACTTTGCACCCCATGAAACAAGGTGGTCCTTCTTAAGGGCGTGATCACACGAGCAAGCCTCGAACGAGTCAGGTTGACACTCCCACTATCTTTTGGACTCATCGACTTGGAGTGATTTCTAATCATGACTTATGTGATATAGTGCTCGTTTCATGAATCACTTCACCTAAATGGTTGAGTCCTATAAGTCATATTGATTATGGGAGTTTTTATACATGCGCTGTCAAAAGGAAACACACAATCAAATAAGAGCATATAAAGAAGTGTTGCCTCAATTCGTATTATTCAAAGATTGTCTGTGATTTACGAAAAGAAAGTACTAAAGCAGACTATTACATCGGCTTTCAGGGCACTATTCCTAACAGAAGTATATCGATAATTGATATGCTAGAAAACATAAGAATGACACTGATGAAAAGGATCTATGTTAAGAGGGATGAAATGAGAGCAGTAAACTCAGACATTTGCCCTAACATAGATAAGATTTTAGAAGAAAACAAAAAGAAAAGTATGAACTACATGCCACACTGGAATGGTCATGATCAATTTGATGTTCTTGGTTGTTGGGGAGACAAATTTAAAGTCCATTTAGGTGAGAAAACATGTGGATGTAGGGCTTGACAGTTATCCGGTATACCATGTCCACATGCAATTTCTGCCATTTGGTTCATGCATAAAAAGGCTGAAGACTTTGTTGATGAATGCTATCATAAAGACACATTTATGAGAGTTTATAGCCATCTTATTGTGGGTTTGAATGGGCCTGATGAATGGCCAAAAATGGTGAAGAAATTGAGTCCCCCAGTGAAAAAAAAGTTGCCTGGTAGACCAAAACAACAAAAGAGAAGAAAAACTGTTGAAGAAATTGCACAGGATAAAGCCAAGAAAAGAAAACACTTGCCTACTTGAACTAGTGACCATGTTGGTCAGTTAGGGAAGCAGGGCATGATCATGAAATGTAGGATGTGTGGTACTGCAGGTCACAACAAAAGGGGTTGCAAACAGAATCCCAAGAATCAACACATCCCTGACAGAGTAGAAGTTCCACCAGGACCATCAAGATCCGAAAAAATGGTAAGTAATTCACTTGTTATTCAGTTAAAAATACATTTTTCTCCAATTCAAATTAATGACATTTGTTGTTGAATTAGGGCTAAAAAAAGAAGGCATCAACTTCCCCTTCACAAGCAAGTCTCACATCAACCAGAAGAGTTACAAGAAGCTGCTCCGTGACTCTCCAAACACAACAACCAGGTGACACACATGTTGCAAGTCAGAGATCAACAACACAAGCTCCAAAAAAACTCACACCTAAAAGAAGAAAATTTGGAACTTCATCAGATAAACTAAGCTCTTCAAGAACTCCAACGAGGAAAACCTATATCTCAAAGTTCAAGCCACCAGGAAAAGCAAAAAGGAAGCTTAAGTAGTTGTTTAGTGAATATGTTTTTTGTCTATGCAGATGTTGTGTACATTTAGTGTATTTTTTTGTCCCTGAACATGTGTTGTTTTGTTATCCTTTGTACACAAACATACTTGATTAGTTTGAATGAATGAAATTTATTTCTGCATATTCATGGCCAATTTGTATTCCAATAGCATTTCATTGAGACGATGCGAAGGTTACATTACAACATTAATATTAAATACACTAAGCCGGTTCAGACGGTTTGTCCAAACAAAATATGGTTACACATATCCAACCTTACTACAACAACAAGATATAGATTACAACAGCAATTACAACAACCCACACAATTATGGAAACTGGTAAGCCTTTTCTAATCATTCTATGCTCGATTTCATCATCAGGGCCATGGATTCTTTGCTCATTTTCAGCTTCAATTCTCCTCAAGAGTCCTGGTATGATCTGCCTAGAATGCTCGCACATCGAAGGATCAATCCACATGAAGAAATTGCACCCCCCCTGGTGCCTAACATAGATTGAGAAGCAACACAACTCAGATTTATGGAGGAAGAGGGTGTCAATTCAAATCATAGCAACAAACACTTACACGAAAATTCTCGCAAGAAATGTATCGTTTTCCTGGGTTCAAGTCTGTCCAAGATGTTCTTTGCACAACGTGCCTTCCACTGTTGCAGTTGCCATCGTCGCCCCTCTCCATTGTTTTTCCTTTCTCCAGAGCTCAAATGAGGAATTATGGTTCGTTTGGTATGAATTTCATCAAGGATTGGGGATTATAACAAATGGAACCTGAATGGACAAAAAGACCCTTAATAAACTCACGCATAAGTCACGTGGATGGCTTCAGACGGAATATTCCACGAATATGCCGCCGAAAATGTAAAAAAGGGGCAAAATGTTAGGTTTTGCAAATGTAAAGGGGGGAAACGTACCGATTTGAAGGTGAGGGGGCAAAATGCACAACTCCCCAAAAGGTTGGGGGTAACTGGAATTAGTCCTAATATATATTTTATAATTATTTTTAATATAACTATTAAATTATATAAATAAATGTGATACTAATATATTAATAAAAATAATATTAAAATATAGATTGCAAAATATGAAGAGAAAAGATAAAATAAATATTAAAAAATTTAGGTAGAGAAAAGAGAAGTTAGAGAAGAAAAAAAGAATTAATTGACAAGTTGCTGTAACGATAAAAAAAAATAAATAAAAAACATAATTAAATCCTGTGGAACAAAAGTGTATATAATAAGTATAGATAGTATAGATGTTGAAAAAGTAATATTTGCCACCCTCCGATAATGATCAAATCCTGTGGAACAAAAAAATAAAAATGATAATGATCAAAACCTGCTTGATTCTAATTTCTTCCAATAGCTCCATAATAAAATAACTCATCTTATTCTTTAACCTTTCCCAGGTTACTTTCAACTCCTCTCCATCTCTTGATATTCTTCGATCTATAATCCACCCGCGGCTGATCTGTAAGTTCTTTTATATTGCTCGTTTGAAATGCTCAGTATTCACCCGATTGTTTTCCGTTTCTTTGTTTTCGAAATTTCAATGCTTTTAAGGTTTATTCCAGCCTGAAATCACCTCATGATGCAAAATTCAGATGCAAATTTTCTTTTGATGAAGGGTTAATTTCTTAATTTGTCGCTGGTTCTATTTATTTACGGGCACAATGATTTTACAGTTTCTTCTGCATGAAACGAAGGGGTTGAGTTGAAGTAGAGGAAGAGACAGGAAATCTGATTCTTGGATTGTAGTAGAGAATGGCTTGTAAGGGGTTTTGGGAGTGCCTTTTGAAGCTTTTGAACTTCTTCTTAATTCTTGTGGGTTTTGCGATGATTGGGTATGGAATTTACCTTTTTGTGGAGTATAAGCGTGCAGCTTCCACAGATGATGATTCCCCCCTTGGACCTTCAAGTGTGGACTTTGTACAGCTAGGTCGGCCCATGCTGTTGGCTGTGTCTTTGGCTGATAGCATTTTTGACAAACTACCCAAAGCATGGTATGAGGATACGCTGGTTCATGTTCCGTGGGAAAAATAATTTAGTGTTCCTTGTGATTCTGTTATATCCTCTAGGGTATAAAAGTTTTGGCTGTTACTGCATCGTATCATTCATGGAAAAGGTTATGAGTGATGTATCTCTCAATTTTGCATTACCTATGTTTCATATAGTGGAAAGCTTAAAAATGGCTCAGTCACAGTTCAAATCCAAGCCCAATATTGTCTTGTCTAGCAGATGATTTCTTTGCATTGTCTCTACTCGTGGAGTGATTCTCTCAAACTAAATTATAGTCAATTAGATATGAAAATATTTTGGAGTGTGATTCATGTATCATACTTCAACCAGAGATGATTTTCAAAATTTTGATTTGTTGGCTATAAGACTGGTTTGATCATATTTTCAATAAGGAAACTGGTTAGGCAAATATTCTAGTGTTTTGGTGGTAACAGGAGAAAATTGAAGGTGCATTTGTGCAAACACACTTCTGGGATTCCTAGTTTTTCAAATTGCATTTCGGCTATTTCTGGATATTCAATTCAATTTAGATATTATCAAAGTAATTTTCCCTATTCTGTTGGGAAGAAAAATTATAATTGATGAAAAGGAGAGCACACGTAATTGGTTTTCTTTCACTTTTTATTTTAATATCTGATACCCAAGAATATGATATGAATTCCAAGTAATTATCATTTATATTATCTTTGCCTATGCAGTTGGGCAGGTATATTCTGTTTTTAGTTTCAGTTTTCCCATGTAAGTACTTGCTTAGAACTAAGACCAAAATTTCGTCGACTTGTGATATTTCAGATGTATGTGTTTTGTTCTCTTGGCTAGTGGAGATGTATGCGTGTTTCTACCTCCTATTCAATCAGCTATAGTTGACTTATATATTCTTGTGGACCAACTGCATCAGATAGTTTAAGCACTAATGATTATCTCTGATAGTGATTTAAGTTCTGACAAAACATTGAAATCGCATAGATATATTTCATAGTCAATATCTATATCCATGATCAGTGTGTTAACCTCACATGCACTAATTGCAGGTTTATTTATCTTCTCATTGGTGCTGGAGTTGTAGTCCTTTTCATTGCATGTTGTGGTTGCATTGGAACATCTACTCACAATGGGTGCTGCCTGGCATGTGTATCCTTCCTATTAATCGAGTTGCTTCCATTTATTATTCTACATTCAATTGTTATATGTCCTGCGGTTTAATCCTTTCTATTATTATTCTGATTGGTTACTTAGACTCTTTCTATAGCATGCCAGCTGCAACCTCACACAAAAAAATGTGTATAGGTACTAAGCTTTTGGATTAGCTACCTAAGAAGTTTCATGCTTGGGAGTGTCCAATAACTTCATTACAATCACTTGTGCGTGTTGCTTGGAAAGGAAATACCAGGAGACTTTACTTTGATCATTATTGAGCAAAATCTTCACTTAGAATATCTTAATTTACTTGGAATAGGTTAATCTTATTCATGTCTCTTACACATTGGTATGACTATTACTTTTAAGTAATTCTTTATATTTGGAGCATTGTGCTTTATTCGTTGGTCATGATGATGGTTGGGTTCCTTCAGACAATTAAAGTTTGCAGTGCTTGTGCTCTTGTTAATTTTTGTAGAGCTGGGATTAGCTGCTTTCATGTTCTTTGACAAAACCTGGAAAGAGGTTTGCTGAACTCCGATAGCTATTTTTTGTTTCAAATATCAATGTGTAGTTTGTGAATCTGATAGCTGCAATATGAACAGGAAATTCCAACCGACAAAACTGGAAACTTTGATATGATTTATGGTTTTCTGGAGGAGCGCTGGAATATTATCAAGTGGGTTGCTCTTGGTGTGGTTATATTCGAGGTAAGGCAACTGGGAGTGTTTGTCATAATTCATAACCATGTGCTGCTATGTGAATCAGAAAGCTTATATGCATAGAAAGTCTCTGTTAATTAAGTGGACTGTTTCAGTGACCGGCACAGTGAACCAACATAAGTTTTCTTTGTCTTCCTGTTCATGGGTATAAGATCTCAGAATGCCACTGTCACATGGAAGAAACATTACCTTCTTGCGACCAATTTGTGCTATTGAAATTACACTAGCATCAACATGATTGTATTGTTTTAGTGATGGTCCTGAGGCATCAAACCTGAAGAGACTTAGCATCAGTACATTGTATATCATCTAGGGATTCCAATGCATAGTTAACAACTATTTTTTATGACTAATTTCTGATGTTGAACCATGATTTGATGTTTCAAATAGGTTACGTTCAGCAATTTCAACTTCAGGGCCACATCAGATACTAGTCCACTGACACCTTTCCTTGCTATCATGTTGTCATGCACCTGCAGAGATATTTTTCCATCATTCCATGCATGATAAGGTTTTTGTCTACCGAATTGTGGAACTTGGATCTTAATGTTGGGATTAAAAATCTGGCTTTATTAGCATTGCCTAAAGCTTGAATGAAAAAAATTGTATAAAATAGTTCTCCGTTAGATCTTTCAATTCTATTTTGCTGATATGAAACTGCAGGCCCTTGTATTTTTGTTAGCAATTGTTGTAAGGGCGGCAAATGCACCAACAGACTATGATAGTGATGAAGAATATATAGGTGGGCCAAGACAACAGATCCGTCAGCCATTGATAAACAGACCAGCTGCTGCATCTACAGGTGTCCCTGTTGCTAATACTCTCGATCAGCGTATGCCGAGTAGGAATGATGCTTGGAGTGCACGTATGAGGGAAAAGGTGAGAAGTGTCTTATTCATTTTCTTTCTTTGTTTATAGATGTTTGACTGCTTTGGTTTTGCAAAGGATTTTTGAGGGTGGGGGAGTAGGAATTGATTGAAAAACTTTGAAAAAAAAAAATTATATCTTTTTTTTTTTTAAATAAAGATTTGAATAATTGGAAATAAGAAATAGAAAAAAAAATCTTAAAAAAGAACAAACGCAACAGAAGAGAAAAGAAAAAACCTAGCAGAGAAGAATTATGTGTCGAATTCTCTTTTTTCTTTTCTTCCTTTTCTTCCGGATCTTGCTCGATACCATGTTGAAAGGAGTAAAAGCTGAATATATTTTTGATGTAGTGTAGGATTTGTGTGTTACATATAGACAAGCCAAACCCTATAGAGCATAGAGAGAGACCTAATAGACTAAGAATCCTAATACATATCACATATGGAATCCTATCTAATATCAACTTCCTAATACTACTAAATATCTACTTAGACATAGACAATAATTCTAACAATTATAATTTAGTAAACAAGTCTGAAGGATGTTAATTAGTGAGTACAAGTAATACTCCTTAGAATATACCTAAACTGATGTTGGAAATAATAAAGAAGCCTTGTAGAACTGTACAAGGATAATTGATTCTTGGTTCCTGTTTTACTATGATTGGTTTATTGAATTTCATCATGCATTAGGTATAAATTCAAGTATTCTCTAGTAGCTTGAAAATTGTGTTTGGACAGCTTATCTTGTTATAAGTTAAACAATTCTGATCCGGTGCATAAGGGTTTCCAACTTATCATTGAAGAGCTTATAATCTTGCAATATAATATGTTTAGGAGTTCTTAGAGATTTGCATCTTTCGTCTAAGTTCTTTCATGCTCTTCAGCTAACTGGGTACGTTACTATCTTGTCCTTACTACTGAGATAAATTAAGGGTGTACTAGGCTGGGGCTTTTGTGTCAGATAAGGATGAATGTGGTGAAACAATGTCTACCAACTCCAAAAAGGAGAAGGCATACTAGAATCACTGATCTGTCACAAGAATCTGGATTATTTACTGTATGGCTGCATGTGGTTGATAAATATCAGGCGAGGCTTCTTTCTGGACTGAAATTTGTTTCATGTTACACCTCATGCAAATGCGAGATGCTTCAAACAAGTTAACATTTCATTTTTAAAATGATCTTTTGAAAGTGTCATCTGTAACTTTATATTTTAACTGAATTAATGTAGGATAAAAGCAATGAATAGAGTAAATTTGTTGCTCTATTGGTTGACACACATTAATGCAAATTACATACTTAAAATTTTAAATGCATCTTAGAGTGCCCCCATAGCATTTTTATGGCTTGAATTTAACATCATTAAGCAATTTTAGTTGAGAACTGAAATTTATATGCTACTTAAATCATACTTAATTTATGATGTGTGCTTAACCAACTGCAGCTGGGTGAGCATGACACATTGACTCTTCTTTTGTGGTCAGTATGGAACATGATTAAGAAAGTCGGATATCTTTTAAAATGCCTTATTTTGTTAGTCATTAATTTGAAATAAATACACACTTGAATGAAATCAAACCAGATGGCTCTTGCACTAAAGGAAGCTTTCTGGCTCCGCCCACTCTCTCCGACCTCTGTTCACAGCCATTGCTTACTATTCCAACGTCTTCCAGCCTAGTGTTAGTACTTTCAGTTGCCCCGCTTAAGCAGGCTACCAGGAAATAAGGATTAAGAAAGAACATTGCTAGAGCAAGCAAAGAGAACGTAGTGCATGCATAGATACTCCTGCAAAAAAATTGCCTCGTTAGCATACCCCTTAGTTCTCCCTCCATCATCTCTTTTGTCCTTTTCTATCCTTCTGTTTTCTTATTTCACTTCCTCATCTTTTCTTTTTCTACTTCTTGTTGGATACTTCCATATTCATGAAGTGATTGGTTTAAGTTAATGCAGCTAATACTGTCTAGATACTTTAACAGGGGACTTAACGTTATACTTATTTTGTAGTCCTATGTAAGTATTTAAGTTTTATACCTACCTAGTATTTTTTTTTAATCAAAGAATATTACTGAATGATGTTTCGATATTTTTATGAGAAACTAATCTCATACTAAGAATTTATGAGTGCCTAATTGTTTTTGTAGATATTAGGCATGCATGTTTATATTGAAATATTATTCATTATATTTAAAGTAAATGCATTAGAGATCACCAATGTTTGAAATATTTGTTTAAATAACTCAACATATATTTATGTGAATTTATTAATCTATTGATTGATGTGTGTTTGTTATGATTTTCTATTTCGGGGCGAAAATTTGTTATTTCAAACGAACAGAGTTTAAATGAACTTATGCAAAACATACTTCAAACTAAGAGATAGACATAATGTAAAATTTGTAACTTTTTATCATATTTTATAGAAATAAATATGCATGAAATATCTACTTTGATTTATATTTATATGCAAAATATGAATATTAGATTCAATTACAAATTTTCAAATTAATAAATACAAATTTAACCAACATTACAAATATATTCTTATAATTTCAATATTATTACATTAAACCCCCAAAAGTTTCAATATTATTGCAATATACCTCCCAAGGATAGGATTGAAATTTTTAAAAATAATATTGCTGACATCATCAAAACTGAACACCATTATTAACGGTTGGGGAAATTTGTAAGAGAATGTAAACCTCAATGGGTGTTCGTAATTTGTCAAACCTCAGGGGGTAATCTGTAATTTCGCCATACCTCAGGAGTCGTTCGTAATTATCCCTATTATTTGGTTTAGTCATTTAATTGTTTCGCCTGAATAAGTAGTGACAAGTTGTCTGTGTTTGCGACAGTAGATTAAAAGTGGGTGAATGCTAAAGGTATCAGTTCCTTCCTCGAAGCTAAGTCAGGCAAAAAGCATTCATGTGGTGCTCATAATTCTGCTGTGGAACAATAATCTTAGCAATCTCATTTTGTATTCAGATAACATCTTCTTACCATTGATTGCTGGGATATGCTTGTTTTACAGTACGGGCTGGATACCTCAGAATTTACATACAACCCATCTGACTCCAATAGGAACCAGCAAGCTGCAACACAGCCATCAGAGGAGAGAAGTCGCTGCATCATAATGTGATGGTCGCTTGGGTTTTCCACAAAGTTGCATTTGTGTTTTGGAATCCGATTGTAATTGTCTGTTGTGGGCTTTTTGTATCTTAAAGACTGTAAATGCGAGTGCGAATTTGTTGGATTTCTCCCAAAATTGTTATTTTAAGTGGATATTTTTTCTTTTCTTTTGTCTTTTTGGTGAGGTATTTTAAGCGGAGTCACTTTTACTGGATTATGTAAACTTGCTTTGCATTTGTAGGAGAAAGTAGAGCGCTATCATTAAACTCGGAGTATAGGTTGGGAAACGCAAATTTGAATTGTAGCATCTTTTGACGTCTTCCTAGTATTTGTCGTTGCTTTGTGGTTAATCTTAATGGTAAACAACTTTGCTGACTTGTTCTACAAAGTTGCAAGTTCTTGATATTAACTAACAATGGGCATGAGGTTATGTCACTCAAAATGTCGTCCGATTTGTTTAAGTCTTGTTTCTTATTTGATGTCATGTCATTTCAGCTTTAGTTATCTACGGATAGTAAATCATTGCATTGATGCAAGATGGACTGGAAGAACCTTGAATTTATGGCGTGCTGGTTTCAACCAGTTCAGAACGTTTCCATTGTGCCCGTCCGTTGTCACCACAAACTAAATAGTGCCTTAAATTATGAACTCCAACATTAATTGTCAGAATTTGAAATTAAAGTAAAAGAAGAATAAATAAATAATTACAATAATAACGTTTTATGTTTTATTAAACTTATTAATTATTACTGTTGTGTTTTTCTCTTATTGCTCTTTCCTCTTTCCTTCTTCGTTGTTCCTTTTAACCAAATTCCTCCTTTCTTATTTATAGACCGGAACTCTCTTTGTTCTTGAGTCCTCGTTTCTTCTTGTTCTAGATTCGTATGATCTTGACCTGTTGGACACTTTATTAGAGTCTAATACTCTATAATACCATACTACTCTCTTTTGTCCGCTTTTATCATTTCTCACTATGTCTCTTGGTGAGTTCGCTTCCTGCAAATTGACTTCCTTTGAACGAGCAGGACCTGGGCTTGGGCCTGTCCCTAAGAGCTCCTTTACTTCTTGTGTCATGTTTCAGCATGACATGATTGGAGAGTTTTGTGATAAAAATTCAACATACATTTACTTCCATTTTGCAAGAGGCTGATAAATCATGTTGGTTTGGTTTAACATGTTTACCATTCAGGTAAGTTTTATGGGTTAGGGTGGAAAAGACTTTTTTGGCCCTTATAATTTGCCCATTATTATATTCCCAAATCAACAGTTGGCAGCCACTTCGTCATTTCCCAACGCATGTTAATTTCGGCCAGTTTGTAACACGCCAAAATGGCGTGACTTCTATCACACAAAGAATCATGCCCACCCTACAGGCCCAGCCCCATCACACGGGCTGGCCACCAAAAAGAGTAAACAGCCTGCAATCCATGATAATTGGCCTAAACATGGCTTATTTATAAAAGTAAAGGAGCTCTAAAGGGGTATGTCCCCAACACTACTCCCCCTTCCAAGCTCACTCCATCAGCAGAAAAATGAGTGAGTTAACGTCTTAGCTCGCTCATGATTCCAAACATAGATTCCCCAAATAGAACATGCTGCTCAGTTTCCTCCGCGCAGTAACTAAAGCGCTCAATTTTCTTTCCTAAATGCACAACCCCGCAGCTTTATTGGACTCACTGCCGTCCTTTCAACTATCGTCTCTCTGGCTTCCCCAGGTAATCATGACCTGACGTGCTCACCTTACCAAAGAAAACGGAGACTTTTTAATTATAGTACACATTTGAAAAGGACATTTCAAAAAGAGTGCAAAACGCTAATTTGAAAAACGTTTCTAAAAAACCATGACACAGTTGATATTTTCTTACAAATCTATACTAATAACTTTTGAAATATTATATTTTCAACCACAATACTTTTATGAAAAAATATACTGAATATTTAACAGATCTATACGAAGAATATAATAATCATAAAAACTTATACTTAGTAGCTAGAAATAATGGGCACTGGTATATCATGAGATATCATGAATATTGGGCAGAATATTATCAAGAACAGATACAAAAACTTATTTCAATACTAAAACAATTTGAAAGATAAAATGAATGAACAAACAAAAAACAAAACCGATATAAGAAAATTGGGAAAGAAATTAGAGGTTGCAACAAAATACGATTCAATCATGAAAGAAATTTTTACAAATCCCAACGAAATAAAAAATATAACAGACAATGCAGAACAAATTGATATAATAAATATAAAATTAATAGAAAAAATATATCAACGAGAAATGAAGGGATAAATATGGATCAATATCAAAAACAATTAAAACGTCAAGAAATACGAATGCTAAGAGAAATAATTAAACAAAAAATGGACATATTAAATAAAACAACTAATCCAACAGAATATGAAAAGCTAGAAAAAATTATTCAAAGCATAAGACGGAGTGAAGAAAATCTTGTAAAAAATAGAATACATGTACCCACTACAATTACAATGCTAGAAGAATATATTAAATTCATAAAACTATCAAATAAATTCATAAAACTAACAGAGGAAGGAATACCAGAACTTATAAATGAAAATAAAAAAGTAATAAAATGGTGTCGTGAAGAAATAATTAAATTAAACATACTTTCATCAGCATGAACGAATTACAAAATTTCGTAGAAACATTAAATCAACAAATACATTCTTTAAATAATACAGTAAAAACATTATCAGAACAACTAACACATACTAACGAAAAGATGTCTCAACTTGAAAATATTATTACAAACATCCATACTAATCAAGAAATTGAATCATACTATACAATTGATCAAAACATTTTCTCTTGTCATCAGGAGGGGGGAGAATATCCACATTTATTTCACACTACTTCGAACCCACAATTAAACACCATTATAGATATGCTACAACAAATTCTTTTAGATAAAAAACAAAATATTATAAATGAAATAGATAATACTCAAGAAATTTTAGATAAACTTCTACGAGAAATTAAAGGAAAACAAGTGGAAAACCAAATTGGTACATCTGAAGAAAAACAAATAATACTTCCTATGTCAAACTGTCAAGAATTATTAAAACAACTCAAAGAAGTAATTATATGAAAAGAATATTCTAGACATATAACTATTGCTGACCTCGAGACATATTTTGGAAATAGAAACCTCAAACCTTTTCAAATTAAAGCTCCACGATTATAATGGAATCTTTTGATTTAGAAGAAAAAATTGCAGAATTAAACAATTTATTAGAATCATTAAAAATAGTTGATGAAGAAAATAAACAAACTCATACATTAGAAGCGATAAAATCGGAAGTAGAAAATGAAGAAGTAATATACTGATATGAGTCATCAGAAGATGATGTATTAGGAATGGAACACGATTTAAAACGAGAAAAAGATAAGAAAGATATTCCAGAAGCTAGTAATACAAAAAAGGAAGAAGATATTAAATGGGAAACTTATCAAGAAGATAAATATACTAATCCTCTAAAAAATTCAAGCATACAATACAATTTTAAAAAGGGATATATTCCAAATAAAAAAGGAAGATGGTCTAAAGTACCTGAACAATATATACCTACAAAGGGAATATTAGGAGTTGATGGAATATTAAATTTAGACTGTGTAACAAACAAATCAACACTTATTACCGAATGGGCACATAAACTAGGACTAATTATTGAAACCGAAGATAGATTAAGACTAGGAATTTTTAAAACAATATTTAATTTTGTACAATATAAAACAATAGGAAACGTAACACATTACTTAGCTTCATTATCAGAAGAACAGAAAACACTCTTGATAGGAGGAGATTCTATAGATACTTTTTGGAACATAGTTGCAAAAATACATTCAGAATTTGTTGGAATACCTATACAAGATTCAGGACTCTTCGTAAATAAAAAAGAACAAGATAGAGCAGCTTTCCATTTAGCTAATACACAAGTATTAGACATGTGCGCTATAGAACACTTTAACTGCGAATACAATATGTATTACTATGATTTAGACAGAGAAAATAGAGAAAAGTACCTATCATTATACTTCAATAAATTACCCTACCCAGTAGGACAAATAGTATATGCAGAATTTAAGAAACAAGTAAACGAAGGATTTGTTTCAGAAACACTAGGAGGAGCGCAAACTGTAGTAGAACAATTTCTAGGAGACAAATGTTATGAAAGAGACTTACACAATGCCGTAAAAAACAAGGTTACGATATATTGTGAGGGAAATCCTTTAGTACCTCAACAATATAGGGAAAGTCCATACATAATTCGACCAAACAAAAAAAGAAAATACAGGAGAAAGGATAAAAGATATAGATGGAGAAAGAAACCTAAAAGATGGGTAGACAATAATAAATATAAATTTCAAAAAAGAAGAAGACGTTTCTTTAAAAAGAAAGAATACAAACCAAAACAAAAATACTGTCCAGAAGGAAAGAAAAAATGCCAATGTTGGCTTTGTCACGAAGAAGGACACTATGCAAGAGAATGCCCTAAACAACAAAAACAATCGACTAAAAAACTACATATACTTCAAGTGGCTCAAACATACGATTTAGAACCAATAGAAGAAGACTATTCTGATTTGGAAAACATATATGAAATGGAAACTGTTACAGAATCAGAAACTGAATATAGTTCTGATGATTTCTAAATGAAAAACTCTAACGCTACATTCATAGAAGTAAAAATAAAGAATAAAACAATTAAAGCATTTATAGACACAAGAGCAAGTTTATGCTTTGCATCACCAGCTCTTACGATATTTAAATGGAAAAAATTTAAACAACCATTAAAAATAATGATAGCAGATGCAAGTCATTATTATATATGGTACGCTACATACTTAGAAAAAGCTTGGATCCAGGGATATTGTTTTACTATACCATCTATATACAGACACGAAACAGGATTACCATTTTGATGGGTCCAGAAATGGATGGATCCGAATCCGATCACTTTACAATTTATATTTGTGAAGGAAACCACCGGAGCTTCGCCGGAAACGAGAAAGTGAGTTCAACCTGTTGGGACAAGCACAAGAAAGGTCAGAAGGCCAAGCTGGGGGGAACTGGGGGTGATACCCAGTTTGGCTCTCCGACGCTCAAGTCAGTTCAGTGTATGAAGAGAGGTAAGTTCAGTCACAGTTGCAGTGATGAAGAAAGCTTACTTGTGTAGAAGATGACTTTAGCTATTTATAGTTGAGGGTCAAGGGCCCTTTGGTCATTTGCCTTAAGTGGTCCTGGCCGAATGTTGCCCTAACACGTGGCGCGATGAGAAAGAAACCTAGGAGGAATCTTCTGCAAAAGTGGCCGAAAGTTAGTGCTGGCAACAGTGGCAGGTGCGCGGGCATGTACGTTGTGTCAGAGAGCCATTTGGGCGGTTGGTAACGAGGGCTTAAGAGCGCGCTCGTGACAACCTTGAGTATTGGAGGCCAAGTTATCCGCTGAGGGGAATGAAGGCTCCAGTTCAAGTGACGAGCCAAAGGGGAAGCCGCTCTGAGGGAGTGTGACGTTCGAAGAGGGCTCCCTTGGCACGTGGGCGTACCAATTGTTTGGCATGTAGGACGCTCGTGGGAGTGATAGCGCTCGTTGGGCTTAACTCCTGAAGAAGGCTCGCGCTCGTGCGCTGATAGGTGCAGCCTTGGGGATGACTGGCTTAGCGCTCGCGAACGGATGGGTGCTGCTTTGGGGTGACAGATGTCATCATCTCGGTGATGCCACGTGTCTTGATGTGGGACGATCGTATTTTGACCCCATCATTTTGCCCCCCAATTCTGTAGTCCTTAGTGATAAGGACTGTAGAATTTTAATACGCTCAATCTTTTGCGTGCAGCGCTCGTATAGGATTTGGCGTGCTCAGCAATTTTCCTCTGACTGCGCTATAAATGCGGTCTTTTCAACTGACCGATCGTATCACTTCCGCATTAAATGTTGGTACTATTCTGAAGCCCTTGAAACGTCAGAGCATTAAATGCGGGTGCGCGTGGGGCGCGTGAGCATTGGGAAGCATGTGCCGGTTCCATAAAGTGGGCGGTTTCCTAGGCGGGAAATGATTGCCATTTTGAATTTATTACCTAAAACGGTACCAACTCCCATCCCTATAAATAAGGGATTCTGAAATCTCCACACTCTTTACGCATTCAGAACTTTCAAGCACCCTTTGCAAAAAGAATTCTCTCGCATTCCAGTTCTCAGAGCACCTTCAACCTCTTCTCCAGTTTTCTCAAACACCTTCAAGGTAAATTTCCAGTGTGACTTTCTAACTTTGCTAACCGTAGATTCGGACTTTAGGATTTTGTAATTCCTCAGATTTTCGCCTTTCTGAACCCTAATCTCTTTCCAAGAAAAACCCCCAAATCTCCCGTTTCTGCCATGGCCGACCAACACGTCGAAGAATTTGCCCGTGAAATCCAAGAGATGGCCACTGAGAGTTCTTCTTCCCACAATTCCCCCAGAGATGAAGAGTTGGGGGCGGCGGTAATGGCTATGGAAGATAGAAACCCAGGCGGAGTGGATCCTCTTTTTGAGGAGATGGATCTGGTGATAGAGGCAGAAAGACAAGGAGTCACCCTCCCCATAACTCAAAGTGCCACACATCCCCACCGCCATACAGTGACCGTGGCCGTTGCAAATCCGCTTCCAGTGGCGGAAGCCGTAACCGGGCCTTCAGAAAGGGCCCGTGACAAGGGCAAAAGTAAGAAAACCCAGAAATCCAAAGGACCCAACGAGGGGGAGGGCTCAGGTTATCAGGCTACCGAGCGCACGCCTGATGAAACTCCCAGTACTGTCACCGTGGGAGATGTAAAGACGATGATGGCCCCCATTTACTGGGACGAGCGGTACACGTGGAGAATCCCACAAAACCACGAGCGTGCAAACAATCCGCCTCCCAGGGAAATGGCTGTATATGTGGACACCGTGAGGTCAGGAGGCTTGAGGTTCCCTATCTCAGTCTCAATGGCCCACTTGCTGAATGACCTGGGCTTGTGTCCATCCCAAATAGTGCCCAACGGCTTGGCCCTCCTGACCTGTTTCATAATTCTGATGAGGACCATGGGTTACGAGCCCTATTTGCGGAACTTCAATGCCCTTTTCCAAGTGGTCAGCTCCTCTCGCTCTTCTCCTGAGGCGGGTTTTTATTACGTCCAAGCGAAGGCCCATATGAAGCTGATCAACTCGCCCTCGAGCACTTATGGCATTGATTGGAAGGAAAAATTCATCTTTGTCAAGGCTCCATCAGATGAGGGCTTTGGGGTGATCACGGAATGGGGCTCGTACTCAAAGAGCCGTTTGCCACCCTCACTCCCCAGAGACTGGGCTAAAAACCTGGCAACAACCCTAAGGGACGAGGGTCACCTTATACAAGCAAAGGACTGGATAGACGATGCGGAACTCATGTTCTTGTGTGGTCTTACCAACGACCCTCATTTCCTTGACAACCCTCCGGCTCGTGACATAGAGAGAGACGGTTAGATTCTTAGGGCACTAACTTTAGATAGGAATAAATACTAACTTCTTTCTTGTACATGTAACTTGTAATCTGAGTAGATGATTTGAATATTTCTGACCCTTATTTCGTTCTTGCAGGAGTCGCTATACTTGAAATGGCTGGCGGAATCAGACAAGCGGCTCGCTTCGCCCACGCGAACAGAAATCAAACCCCACCGGGGAACCAACAGCGCGAGCCACAACGCCCTCGCCACCGCAACGATAGAGGGGACGCTCGTGGGGGCGCCAGTTCAAGCGCCAACCCTGAGGTGCAGCCCCCTCGTGGCCGAGGGGAACGTAGATTGGTCCCAAGGGAGACCAGGGGAAGGTCAGAAAGAGCGGGAGATGCTCAGCCCCCCATCCCTGCAGAGCAAACAAGGCCAGTAACCACACTGGCGATCACAGAAGCTTCTCCGAGCGTAAACAGGCCTTCCCGCAAGAGGAAGAGAATGCCCGACTCCGCCGCAATCCAAGGAAAGGGCAAACAAGTTGTTGAGGGCCCCCGAGGCGAGGGGGACACTTCCTCTTCAGAGGAAGAACGCATGTGGGAGTTCCCCCGCCGAGGGGATAGAGACTTCTCAGGCTCCACTGACGGTGGGCCAGTTTTGCTGAGGCCTGGCTCGGTCGCCCAGGCTGTCACCGAGAATTTGTATAGCAAGGCTCAATTCTCGGCTGACCACCGGCACCTCTACAGCGAATCTGTGGAGAAAGTGACCCTCGACGCAGCCCACGCTCTAATTTCCGTAAGTAATCATTCCTTGCATTCTTTCTCTTCTTTTCTGTAAATCACAACTTTTTGGCTAACACTTTTCCTCTCGATTATGCAGCAAGTTCTTCCCCGGCTCAAAAACGTGCAAATGCGAGCCTCCATCTACGCCGATCGGAAAGCAAAATACAAGAAGATGGCGCGCTCGAATGACCCGGCCCAAATTCAATCAGAGCTGGATGCAGAAATTGCAAAGTACGAATCCCTCAAGGGTTTGTTCAACACGACTGAGGAAGAGCTGGGAAAGTTGAAGGAGGACTTCTTGGCGGTTGACGGCGCTCGAATCCGTTTGGGTAACCAGCTGGCCCAGGCAAACGAGCGGTGCCAGAAGGCCGAGGCAGAGAGGGAGAGCTGGAAAGCCAGGGCTCTGGAGGCCGAGCGCAAGTTTAATGATACTGTCAGCGAGTGGCCTCGGAGCTTAGAGCGTGCGACCAAGGAGGCGTTGATCAAGTTCTGTCATTCCAAAGCTTTCAACTTCGCGGCCTCGTTACACTGCTTGGACGAAGCTCAAAATGCCTTCAACCTGGCAGTGGATCAAGGCATCCATAAAGGGCTGACAGATCCGGCGATGAAGGGTGCTGAGGGTACGGGGCTCATGTTTAATGAGCGCTGTGAGGAGGCAGAAGAGGATCCAAACGACCCCGCGGACAGCATAGCGGAGATGGAGTACGACTTCCTGGTGAAACTAATCCAGGATGAGTACACCGATGCTCACAGGGAAGGGGGCGCGGGTCAAGATGATGATCCCGAAGACGAGCCTCAAGCGCCCATCATAGAAGAAGCCCCAGTCCAAGCCGCTGAAAATGCCAACGCTCCTGGTGCCGGCGCAGATGAGCCCAACAATCCCCAAGCTCAGCAGCAAGAGCCTGAGGGCCCAGTCCAAGGCCCCGTGGCTCAAAACATTTTGGTGATTGTTGATGAAGATATCGCCCCTGCCGCTTGAAGCTTTTCCTCCATCCGTTCTCTGTATTTTTCAGATTTCCTGCTTTCTCTTGCAATAGAATTTCATGGGCCTTTGAGCCCTTTTGCCTTGTAATGATTTCCCTTTGCAATGAATAAAATATCTCTTTCTTCATGACTTTATTCTTCAGTTCACTTATAATAAGACTGTGTAATATACTCCTGTGAATGTTTTATTCCTTTGATGCAATGAAAATTTGTCTAAGTCATGAGCGATCGTGGGGGTCTTATTGTGAGGTTGCCCCTACGCTCAAGCCTTGTATAAATTTTGTTTTTGTTCTTGAAATTGAAAATTTATCTAAGTCTTGAGCGCTCGTGAGGGTCTTATGGTGAGATTGCCCCCCCGCTCAAGACTTGTATAAATTTTCCTTTTGATATAAGCCTTGAAAATTTGTCTAAGTCTTTGAGCGATCGTGAGGGTCTTACTGTGAGATTGCCCCTACGCTCAGGACTTGTATAAATTTCTGCTTTTGTAATGCTTTTGTAAATTTATCTTGAAAATTTGTCTAAGTCTTGAGCGATCGTGAGGGTCTTACTGTGAGATTGCCCCTACGCTCAAGATTTGTATAAACTTTTGCTTTGGGGAGAATTTGGCTAAGCCTTGAGTGCGTGCGAGGGTCTTACTGAGTGGTTGCCCTCGTTCAAGACTTGTGACATTCTTTCCGCCCTTGGTGGATTTTGCTAGGTCTTGAGTATTTGCGAGGGTCTTACTGAGTGGTTACCCTCGTTCAAGACTTGTGCAATTCCTTTTTGATTCTGAAACCATCGTTCGAGCGCTCTGGCTTGTATCGTTTTTTGGGTTCTGCAAGAAATCCCATTTTCGAGCGCAAGGTGTTTTAAGAAACGGCCAAGGCCTACTAGGACTCTTTTCTGTGGTAGATCCCGTTTTCGAGCGCGAGGCGTTCTAAGAAACAACCAAGGCCTACTAGGATGCGTTCTTGTAGGAGATCCCGTTTTCGAGCGCAAGGCGTTGTGAGAAACAGCCAAGGCCTACTAGGATCCGTTCTTGTAGGAGATCCCGTTTTCGAGCGCAAGGCGTTTTAAGAAACAGCCAAGGCCTACTAGGATTCGATCTTGTAGGAGATCCCGTTTTCGAGCGCAAGGCGTTTTAAGAAACAGCCAAGGCCTACTAGGATTCGTTCTTGTAGGAGATCCCATTTTCGAGCGCAAGGCGTTTTAAGAAACAGCCAAGGCCTACTAGGATTTTCTTCGCGATCCTCTTCCAACTTGCCTAATTGGTTGTGAGCGTAACCAGCCTATCCTTATGAGGGCGTCCCCCCACGCGGAGTAGATTGCTGGCCAGCGTAACCCATAAGAGATAACAGCACTCATATTGGAATGGGTTGCCAACCACGCTCGAGAAGACGAGGGACGTGGGACTTATCCATTCAAGCAACCAAAGAAACAGAAATATTAAAGAAATTAAAAAGATTATGTTACCTTCTACTTTGATTTGAAGTACATAGAACCCGTCAAAGAGGGTTGTTACATCAGAGTTTGCAAAGAGCCTTTAAACATAAAACCGCCGGAGGTTACATGCGTTCCAAGGGCGAGGCAAGCGCTCACCTTGAAGTGTCTCCAGGGTGTAAGTGTTGTTAGCTCTGAGTTGTATGACCTTGAATGGGCCTTCCCAATTGGGGTCCAATTTCCCCACGTGCTTGGATACTTCCACTTTCTTCAAAACCAAGTCTCCCAGCTGGAAAGTTCTTTCCTTCACACGCTTGTTGTACTGTTGGGCCACAGAGGCTTTATAGTGGTGGATCTTAGCCCACGCTCGGTCTCTCCTTTCATCCAGCAAGTCCAATTCCAAGCTCCTGTTGCCATCGTTGAGCTGAGGCTCGAAACAGCCGACACGAGCGGATTCATTTACTATCTCCGCCGGTATCATCGCTTCTGATCCATACACGAGCGCGTAAGGAGTTTCTCCAGTGGCCGCTCGTGGGGTGGTGCGATAAGCCCAAAGTGCTCCTTGCAATTCCTCAGCCCATTCACTTTTCTTGCTCTCAAGCATGGTTTTCAGATGTTGCAAGATGATCCTATTGGTAACTTCTGCTTGTCCATTGGATTGTGGATGTCCTACCGAGGTAAATCGCTGTTCTATCCCCAACTCAGAACACCACTCTCGTGTGTCAGCTGCTATGAACTGGGATCCGTTGTCAGAAATGAGCACCCTCGGTATGCCGTACCTGCAAATGATGTTCTTCCAAATGAAGTCCCTTACAACCTTGAAAGTGATTTTCGCAACAGCTTCAGCCTCGACCCACTTGGTGAAGTAGTCGACGGCTAAAATGACAAACTTCCTTTGTCCCGCAGCCATGGGCAAGGGGCCCACAATGTCTATTCCCCATTGGTCAAAAGGCCAAGAGACGTCTATTGGGATCATCTGCGCGGCTGGCAATTGAGGGAGATTTGAATGAAATTGGCATTTGGGGCACTTCCTCGAAAATTCAATGGCATCCTGGAGAACCGTAGGCCAATAAAACCCACTTCTCAGAATCTTTTTTGCCAAGATACGCCCTCCGGAATGATTCCCACAACTTCCATTGTGTATGAGCTCGAGCGTCTCCTTCGCTTGTGAGGGCCTTAGGCATCTCATCGGGGGTCCTTGAAATGATTTCTTGAACAATCTCCCCTCGGGATCGAGAGCGAAACGAGGGGCCTTATTTCTGACTTTCCTGGCTTCCACCTTGTCAGTGGGAGTAATTCCATCCCTAAGGAAAATGACGATGTCGTCGAGCCAACAGGGCTCGTTTTGATCAACCATGGCGATCATCTTGGCGGCGACCCCTTCCTTGATCAAAGGTTCCTCAGTTCTAAGGAACGTAACAGAACGTTCGGAAGTGCCTTCTAAAGCTGAAGCAAACTTTGACAGAGCGTCCGCACGCTCGTTTTCTCCTCGCGGCACCTGAAGTAGATGAAATTCCTTGAACTTCCCAATGATTTCTTTGGCTTTCTTTAAGTACTGTATCATGGTGGTTTCTCGAGCCTCATAAGTTCCTTCAATCTGGCTCGCTATTAACTGTGAATCCACATAAGCAGTGATTCTGGAGGCTCCATTCTGAAAAGCAATGTTCAACCCTTGCACGAGGGCTTCATATTCTGCTTCATTATTAGTGACTTGGAAATCCAGCTTGATCGCAAAGTCCAGTTCAATCCCATCGGGGTTTCTGAGGGCCACTCCTATTCCTCCCCCTTGAGAGGTTGAGGAACCATCTGTGTGCAGTACCCGTAACCCCTCATTCTCCGCAACGGTGGGCTCGAAACCAAAACGCTCAACCAACAGATCCGCCATAACCTGAGCTTGTATCGCGGTCCTGGGCTCGAAGCATAGGTCAAACTGGCTCAATTCGATGGCCCACTTGATTAATCTGCCAGATACGTCCGGCTTGGACAACACTTGCTTCAAGGGTTGGTCGGTGAGAACTGTTATGGAGTGCGCTTGAAAGTAAGGCCTTAGCCTTCTGGAAGCGTTTATAAGAGCGAACGCAAATTTCTCAATCTCCAAATATTTCTTTTCGGCTCCTTGTAATGTTTTGCTCAGATAATAGACGGGTAAGTGTTTCCGCTCGCGCACAGCGATTAAAACCGCGCTCGTGGCTTCGGGAGACACGGAAAGATACATGAATAATCTCTCGCCTTCGACAGGCTTAGTCAGCAATGGAGCGCTCGATAAATAAGCCTTCATATCCTTCAGCGCTCTTTCACATTCCTCAGTCCAAGCAAAGTTACATGCGTTCCTCAAAATTTTGAAAAAGGGAAGGTTCCTGTCCGCCGAGCGCGAAATAAACCTGTTTAATGAGATGATTTTGCCTACGAGGACTTGCACTTCCCGCAGATTTCGAGGGGAAGGAATTTCCAAGATGGCCTTGATCTTCTCCGGATTGGCCTCAATTCCCCTCTGACTGACCATGTATCCCAAGAACTTTCCTCCTTGTACCCCAAAGGTGCACTTTGAGGGGTTCAACTTCATCCCATACTGACGCAAGATTGAAAAGGTGCGCTTGAGATCTTCCAAGTGGGAATCCTGGCGCTCGCTTTTGACAATCATATCATCCACATAAACCTCCATGGACCTCCCAATTTCACTTTCAAACATCTTGTTGACGAGCCGTTGATATGTAGCTCCGGCGTTCTTAAGTCCAAAGGGCATGACTAGGAAGCAATACACCCCCAAATGGACAACGAACGAGGTCTTGGGGCGATCTTCTGGAGCCATAAAGATCTGGTAATATCCCTGGAAAGCATCCATCATGCTCATGAGCTCGGAACCAGCGGTCGAATCCACCAACTGATCAATCCGGGGCAGCGGGTATGGATCTTTAGGGCAGGCTTTGTTGAGATCAGTGAAATCATTGCACATGCGCCATTTATTTGCGCTCTTGGGTACCAAAACGACATTACACAACCATTCCGGGTACAAGATGGGCTCGATATACTGAGCCTCCAAGAGTTTATTAACTTCCTCTTCAATGACTTTTTTCCGAAAGCCATGTACATCCCGTTTTTTCTGCTTGATAGGCTTGAAAGACGGATCCACATTAAGTCTATGGACAATGACGCTCGGGTCAATTCCTGTGAGATCAGAGGCTTTCCACGCGAATACATCTTTGTTCTCCCTTAGAAAATCAATCATCATGATCTGAGAAGGCCCTGAGAGGTTTGAGCCTATCTGTGTAGTCTTATCTTTGTTTCCAGGCTCCAGCTCAATGGTAAGGAATTTTTCCGAGGGTTCGATCCTTACCTCAGGGCGAGGAAGTTCGAGCGCCCTCTTCTTTCCCGTCAAACGATCGCCAGATGCTGGTTCACTCTCTTGCGGCTCGTCTCCTTCTGAGGACGATCCCCCAACAGTTCCCGGTGGTGCTCCTTCGAGGGGATTCTCCTCGTTGTTTCCCCTCTTCTTTTTATTCTTCTTCTTGTTCAATTTTGCCCTTTTTCGTGCCGGGCTATCCTCATCTAAATTGGGGAAATCCACTGACTTCTTGGTGGAGCCCACTTGGAAGGTTTTCTCCGCTTTAGGCTTTCTGAGGGACAGCATATAACATTCCCAAGCCTCTCGCACATTGCACAGTACTTCTCCCACGCCCTCGGAAGTAGGGAACTTAATCTTCTGGTGGTATGTGGAGATGATGGCTTTGAAATCAACGAGGGCAGGGCGCCCAATTATGATGTTATATGGAATGTCTATCTCCACCACCGCGTACGTCACCAGAAGTGTTTTGCGCTGAGGGGCTCGGCCGAATGATGTAGCCAGACGTATTTGCCCTCGTGGGACAACTTCTGAGCCTCCAAAGCCAATGAGGGCCGTTTTGAGAGACTCGAGCGGGAGATCAACCTTCATTTTTAGGAATGTGGAGTAAGGCAAAACATTAACGGAGCTTCCACTATCCACCAATACCCTTTTTACAACATGATTATGAACATCTAAACTAACCACCATGGGGCAATCTGAGGTTAGACCCTCCCCATGGGGTGTTACAATATGTTCTAAATCCCTATCATCAAAGCCTATTACATCATTTTCTCTTGATCTTGGAGCGCTTGATCTCTGGATAGCGTAGATAGGCTTGGGCACTGCTGGGCGTTGGTTGTAGCTCCGGATGTACCTCCGTCGGGAGGCGTTTGAATCCCCCCCTGATGATCCTCCTGCAATCATATTTATGACTGCGAAGGGCTCGTTTTCTTGCTCAGGGGCTTTGCCTTTGTTGCCTCGGCGGCTGCTGCTTTCAGGGGGTCCCCTACCCCTTGGGCTCTTTGACCGGGAAGGACTCCTCCTTCTTCTTCCGGAGCGCTCGTTGCATTGTTCATCGTAGCGCTCGAGCACCCGGACAAATTCTTTCAAATGGCCCCCTGCAACGAGCCTTTGGATTTCAGCCTCCAACTGTCGGCACTCGTCCGTGTCGTGCCCTCTCTGCTTGTGGAAGGCGCAGTATTTGTTCGAGCGCCTTAGTGAGTCTGTTTCTCTCATTTTGATGGGTCTTTTGAAGAGCTTCTTATCGGAGAGATTGTAGACTTCTGAATTAGGCCTGGTGAGCGGAATGCGCTCGAATCGACGAGGGGGTGGTGGCGACCTCCTGCGCTCTTGAGGGCGCTCTTTCTTGAAGGCCACATCTCGCCCCCGCTCGTGATGAGGTCGCTCGTTTCGGGCCGGGCTGTGATGTCGGGGACCATTCGTCCCATACATATCTTCGAGCGCGAAGAACGGCTCGGCTATTTCTCTTAGGCCCATGAGGGTCCCAGGCCTTCTCTCCACGATGGCATCAGCAAATTTTTTGCTCACATATTGTTTGTGATCCACAGCCTGAAAGAGCACTGGGATCAAGAAGTCCATCGAAGGCCTTTCCACCTGCAAGATCTCCTTATTGAAGCGGGCGAAGAACGAGCGCAGTGATTCGCTCTTGCCTTGCACCACATTGTAAAGGGCTGTGGGTGCGGTGACTGGTGCCTTCAAAGAATTGAAGTGGTTGAGGAAGGCATCGGCCAGTTCTTTATACGAGTGGATCGAGCGTGGCGGCAGTCGCTTGTACCACTCTTGAGCCATTCCTACCAAGGAAGTGACAAACACTTTCGCCCAGTAATGGCTGGAATGCTCGTAGAGGTGCATGAGATGCACAAAATGATCCAAGTGTTCAGCTGGATCAGTTGTCCCGTCGTAACGGTTGATGGAGGTGGGGACTTTGGCCATGCCTGCTTGGGCCATCAGAACTTCTTCCACGAGGGGTGAACCCCTCGCCAATGGATGGTATTCATAGGTGCCGAAGTTTTCCTCCGGCTCTTTGCGACGGGGGACCCTTGGTGGAGGGTCCTTGGTGCGGGTGCTCCTGGCGTCAACCCGTTCATCCCGACTATGGGAGATCTGAGTTGAGCGCCCTCGTGAGAGCTGTCCCACGATATCCTTGAGGCCCTGCAGCTGGTCTTGCACAGCCGCGAGGACGTCAGGATTTACTTCCACTTGCTTGTCCTTGTGGGCTCGTGAGCCCCTCCTGGAGACATGAGAGTCTCCTTCATTTTCGTTCACTCGCTCCGTGGGCTCTTTGTTCCTGCCCACGGAGGCACGCTCGTTGCCCTCCTGCTGGGGCACTTCTCTCGCTGGTGGTGGTGGTGGTTGTGCCCTCAGGACAGCCTGGGCTTCTCTGAGGGGAAAGTTTTGCTGTCCGCCTAAAGGGGCCGCAACCTGAGTGGCCTGCCCAGAGGGAAAGTACATGGAATGGAACCTTTCCCATGCCCCCTGAGCCGCCTGAACCTCACATTGGGCGTATAGAGCCCTCAATTGCTGGGTGGTCAGTGGAGGTAACTCCACTCCTTCAATCTCCCTGGGGATGGCCACCGGAAGCTGGATCTGACCAGCCTGATATGGCGGGACCGGCGGCATCATGACAGATGGGTTGAGGGTGTATCCCGGTGGGGGCATCATGTAGCCCTGTAATCCGAGACTCATCTGGGGATGGACCCAGGGAGTCTGCGCAAACTGCGGAGGAACAGAGAGAGAGGCTCCTCCAGCGGTGGTGGGAATCTGCGGTACCGGCGGTGCGAGTGGTGGTACAGAGGATTCTGCTTGTGGAGTCACTCCTGCGGCGGGAGGTGCTCCACCAGCGGCGACGGAAGGTGGCGGCGCTCCACCAGTGACGGCGGAGGGAAGAACGATATTGGCATCCTGGGAGGTGTTTTCTCCACCTCCCACAGCTCCAGATCTCGTTGCGACCATGACTGCTAAGGATAAGGATGTGCTTGTTTCTCTACCAACAAAAAGAAAGGAAGAATATGGAAGACTGGTTTCCCACAGACGGCGCCAAAAATGATGGGTCCGGAAATGGATGGATCCGAATCCGATCACTTTACAATTTATATTTGTAAAGGAAACCACCGGAGCTTCGCCGGAAACGAGAAAGTGAGTTCAACCTGTTGGGACAAGCACAAGAAAGGTCAGAAGGCCAAGCTGGGGGGAACTGGGGGTGATACCCAGTTTGGCTCTCCGACGCTCAAGTCAGTTCAGTGTATGAAGAGAGGTAAGTTCAGTCACAGTTGCAGTGATGAAGAAAGCTTACTTGTGTAGAAGATGACTTTAGCTATTTATAGTTGAGGGTCAAGGGCCCTTTGGTCATTTGCCTTAAGTGGTCCTGGCCGAATGTTGCCCTAACACGTGGCGCGATGAGAAAGAAACCTAGGAGGAATCTTCTGCAAAAGTGGCCGAAAGTTAGTGCTGGCAACAGTGGCAGGTGCGCGGGCATGTACGTTGTGTCAGAGAGCCATTTGGGCGGTTGGTAACGAGGGCTTAAGAGCGCGCTCGTGACAACCTTGAGTATTGGAGGCCAAGTTATCCGCTGAGGGGAATGAAGGCTCCAGTTCAAGTGACGAGCCAAAGGGGAAGCCACTCTGAGGGAGTGTGACGCTCGAAGAGGGCTCCCTTGGCACGTGGGCATACCAATTGTTTGGCATGTAGGACGCTCGTGGGAGTGATAGCGCTCGTTGGGCTTAACTCCTGAAGAAGGCTCGCGCTCGTGCGCTGATAGGTGCAGCCTTGGGGATGACTGGCTTAGCGCTCGCGAACGGATGGGTGCTGCTTTGGGGTGACAGATGTCATCATCTCGGTGATGCCACGTGTCTTGATGTGGGACGATCGTATTTTGACCCCATCACATTTATCCTAGGAAATAATTTTTTAAAATTATACAGACCTTTTTGTCAAGATTTAAAATACATCACTTTAAAATCACCTGTTAATGAAAAACTATCCCAAAAGAGTGAAACTGTTGAAATACCAATAGTAAAGATTGAAGACAGAAGTAATGTCATAGACAAAATAGATTATTTAATCAATCATGAATTAATATTTTTCATAAAAACAAATCTTGAAAAAGAAATAGAAGAAATTTTAGACTCTGTCACTAGTGAAGATCCTTTAGATAAAGATAAGAACAATAATCATATGATAGTTGAAATTAAACTTAAAAATCCTTTAGACGAAGTAAATGTAAAAAATAATATACCTTATTCTAAACAAGATATTGATGAATTCAAAGAAGAATGTAAACAACTTTTGGAAAAAGGATTAATTTCTAAAAGCAAAAGTCCACACGCAGCACCTGCATTTTATGTAGAAAATAAAAATAAAATAAAGCGAGAAAAACGATGTATGGTCATAAATTATAAAGAATTAAATGAAAAAACTATATGAGATGCAAATAAACTTCCTAGAATTGATTATGTCAAAGATAGGTTAAAAGGACAAACATGGTTCAGTACAATAGACGCTAAATCAGGATATTGGCAATTAAGATTGCATGAAGATACAAAACCACTAACAGCTTTTACATGTCCTCCACAAAAACATTACCAATGGAATGTTTTACCATTTGGATTGAAACAAGCACCTGGAATATACCAGAGATTTATGGATAAAAACCTTGAAGGTTTAGAAGACATTTGTCTTGCTTACATTGATGATATTATCATCTTTAGTAATCAAGATAAAGAAGATCATTTGAAAAAACTAAAAATAGTTTTGAAACGATGCAAAGACAAAGGACTAATTCTTTCTAAAAAGAAAGCAGTCCTATGTAAACAAAAAATTGATTTTCTTGGAAATACTTTTGATTCACAAGGAAACATAGTTCTTCAAGACAACATTTTGAAAAAATTAAACGAATTTCCAGATCAAATTACTGATCGAAAACAACTACAAAGATTTCTTGGATGTTTAAACTACATTTCTGATCAAGGATTCATAAAGAACCTTGCTAAAGAAAGAACACAATTACAAAAGAAACTTTCTGAGAAAATACAATGGAATTGGCGAATTGAAGATTCGATACAAGTGCAGAAAATAAAACAGTATTGTGAAACATTGCCTGTTTTATACAATCCAAAGGAAAATGATTTTATTATCATTGAGACAGATGCTTCAAATGATACATGGTCTGGTTGCATGCTTGCAATACCAGCCGAAAAAATGAATACAAACGACCTTGAAGGTCATATGAATACAAGAACCAAAAAGGTTCGCGAAATTACACAACTCTGTAAATATATGTCTGGGACATTTACAGAAACCCAGAAAAATTATACAGTACATGAAAAAGAGACACTTGCATGTCTAAAGATACTTCGGAAGTGGAAACTCGAGCTTTTACCTCGAGAATTCGAACTTCGAACAGACTCAAAATACTTAACAAACTTCTACAGGTACACACTCCGAGACAACTATAATCAAGGGAGATTGATACGTTGGCAGCTCGAGATAAGAAGATACCAATTTCACATCGTATACATAAAATCAGAAGAGAACGCTCTTGCAGACACACTCACACGAGAATGGAGGCCGCGATAGCCTTGATGAAACAAAACATTGAAACAATTGATCGTGAGATACAACAATTCACGAAGGCTAAATATTTGGAGATACAAAGATTCACATAATCTAAGATGACACAACGTCAAGAGCTTCTTGCCGCGTTACACGCTGTTCAACAAGCAGCCGGACTTCCACTATCAGAGTTACCAACAAGCGTGGTGGACCCATCATCCAAAACATTCACAAAATCCAAAACATTTCCACAAACAGCAGCAGAAGGAAATACTTCATCACCAGTAGCAGCTACACAAAACGATGAAGATGACAGAAAACAAATTAAACAATGGTATGTTATATTCAATGGCTCAAGCCGAGGTATATATGATCAATGGTCAAAAGCCAATGTTCATATACAAGGAAACCCAGCAATATCATACAAAACATACAACAGTCTTTCAGAAGCCAAACAAGCCTTTGAAGAAACAAAAACCTACAAAAACTCCCTTCAAACCACTCCAACACTCCAAACCCAAAACAGTTTTAAAGAAAAGATGAGAGTCCTTGGAAATATACCCACGGTAAACCCAATGGACCGTGTTCAAACATCAGCCCAGAAGGAGGCCCAAATACAACCCTCAAAAGAAAAATTTGACAAACTTCTGAAATCCATTTTTGAATACAACCCAGAGACAGACAAAAACAACCTTTTTTGGTATCCAGTAAACAGAAACGGCCCAAAAGTCGTTATATTTGAACAAGCAGACCCAGACTTGATATACCAATTTTTCATACATGGATTTCTTGACACCCTATACTTCAAAAACCCAAACTGTTTTCGAAAATTCAGCCCAAAACTAATGTCAACACTTCAGGACTATGCTAGACGAGTCTCAAAAGGAAACATGGATAAAGAAATAGTCTTCAAATCTACACTTTCATACCCCATCTTCAATGAAGAAGGAGTATCAGTATACTCTCATGGAATTATCAAACTGATAGTTTCAAATGGAGAATACCCCTGCATCGATACAATGAAGACACTAGATGACATAAATGAGATAGTTGCAAAACAACTAAATCAAATATTTTATGCATCACAGGAAATAAACAAGGACAGTAATGTCAAAATAAACTATAAATCCAATTATCATCTGATATATGGATCTTCGAGATACACTATTCCACCGTTACAGCTAAAAACGTTGGAAAATTTTGAGAAAACTTTTATCAAAATTGAAGAACACAGCCTGAAGACACTTCCTAAGGAAATCAAGCTCATTTTCTGCGAATACAGTGAAATAATTGATGAACACAGTTGTGCAATGTGCCAAGACAAACCTGAAGACAAAGCTGAAGAAACAGGGTCCCATAATTCAAACGAGTCAATAAAGGAAGACACTGTTACTGAAGAGTAATGTAAACTGACGCATGCAATGACGTCAAACACTCAAGGAAATACGCAAGCAATGACGAACACACTTCAATAATGCAGACTTTATGTCTGTCTGCTTTTAGGTGCAGTTGTTGAGCACCATTATTATTTTTTCTTTGAGTCTTTTTATCTTTTTTACTTTTGTACATTAGTTGCTTTTTGCATTATTGGTCTCTGTAATAGTGAGTTGAGCGCCTATATAATGGCCTCAATGTAGTATGTAATACTCAGACTTTAATAGAAGGAAAAAGATCATGTGTTGATCAAAAAACTCTCTGAGTTTTAAGCCTTTGAGCTTTTCTTTTCTGTTGGCCTCACGCCTGAATAGCAGAACTATACACAACCATACACAACCAAACAATTCTCATACCAAAATCAAACATATACTTTGAAGAAAGATGAACAGGTAACATGGAGTGCATGAAGACAGTAGATAAGAATACACAAACAGGTAAACAATACAAACTTTGTTCTGAAATTGTTATTTATATTTTTATACATGGAAACTAGTTTAATAGATCAGATTGAACACTTTGAAACAACTGAAGAATACGGGTATTTTTCTCAAGATATTGTTATAGACAACAAAAAATTAAACAAAGTTAGAAGAAAAGTGTTAAACTTAATTGATGGACAAGATATGAAAACAGATTTAAAAACAAAACTGAGTAGAAAAAACATTATATTATATGGAAAATTTACATGTGAAACACCTATTGAAATTTCTACAACAAAAGGAACACAGGCTATTTCATTAATAAACAAAGCTGATATAATTCAGAAAATTAAAAAAGCAAAACATACACCTAGCGAAATAGGATATATACATATTTCCACAATACAGATACTAATTAAGAGTACATTTGCTGAAGGAATAAACTCACCCATAAAACTAGCTATATGTGATGACAGAATTATGAACATAAAAGATAAAATACTTGGAATAGTTGAAGGAAACCTGGCTTATACCAAACTACTTTTTAATGTAGCTTTACACTATGCTATACCTCTTATAACATAAAAACTAGACAAATCCTTAAACATTGCCTATAAATTTGAAAGACAAGATTTGATGGAAACAAACGATTATCCTTTTTCAATAACATACACAATTGGATATGCTCTGACAAATAGCCATCATAGCATACAATTTAAAAACACCAATAAGATATATATGGAAGACATTTTTCGAGAAGTCTCTCGTATAAAATATATACCAAAGACCCCGATTATAAAACATGTTAATACTAATGTTTTTCAAAACAAAACACGTAAACTTTTAAAAAGTAAAAGCACATGTTATACATATTTACCACCAAACCAAAGAGCTAATGAAACTAGTACACGGGCCTCTATTAAAAACTTTAAAGAAGAGGGATCTTCTAATGAAATAATTGAAAACGAATTTACACAATTAGCCGATCAAATGGCTAAATTAACCACCACTATAAAGGAAACACTCTGAACCTTTTCTGGTATCAGAGTCCGTATACGATTCAAAACATTAATACTAAAAATCACATATTTACAATATGTATGGATATAATAGACAAAAATTTTATAAAGACAATATAAAATCAATAAACGAAGGTTATGCTAAAGAAGTAAAACTTTACTTGAAAGCTAAAAACGAAGGTCGTAAAACAGACGAGACACAACATTTGAAAAACATTATTAGTTTAGAAAAATCAAAACAAATAGTTACATAATTAACTATAACATAATGGAAAGATTTAATTACAAAACAAGAATAACACGAGATATACGAGAATTAGAAGAACAAGTTATTATAGACGAATATCTTGTTAAAATGGCATACCATAACTTAAAACACAATAAAGATATATCATTAAGAACTCAAAAAATAATGATAAATATGGCAAACGATGATTTAAAAAATACCAAAAGAAAAAGAGATACAGCATATCAAATGTCACACGCTTAATCATGAGTTATAAACCAAAAATAGAAATAGACATTATAACAGAAGAAAAACAACAAGTAAAAGAAATTATGAAGGCTAAAAATATTAAACAAATGGGAAAAAATTTGAAAATATCCTTACAAAAAGAGGAAATATATAAGAAAAATTATGAAAAAACAATAAATAAAAATATATTAAATGGAGATACAATTATAAAAGGTATAAAAGACCAAGGAAAAATAATAAATCATATAAATAATAATTTTATAGAAAAGATACATGAAAGAGAAATTAATGGACCAAACTGAAAACATTTATAAACTATGGGATTTATCTACAAAATATACAAACAGTGGAAATCAAGAAACATGATAAAGACGTATGTGCAGTACACGTCTTACACTAAATCTAAAATGCAAACAAAAACTATACTAATCCTATAACATAAAAGTCAAAGAACACTATTTTTATAATTTAGCCCCAAATTTCGAAATCAACATAACACAACCCATTTCTTCCTTAAACACACGCTTCAACGCTCTCTTCTCTCTGCAATTTCTTTGGGATCTCCTCACTGTTCTCACGCTACCGACCACTCCTTCCGTCAATCCCTCCAGTTTTTTGTCCTGATGTTGTTCGCCAATCATCTAGGTTAGTACTCTTACTCTTATCACGCAGTATTATTTCATTTGGTAGTAGTGAAAAAGAAATATGGCCTCGTTATCAACCTCTGACCCCCAAGCCTATGTTTTTGCCGCTGTCGGTGCCGGACCTTAACAGTACTAATTCCCTCGTAACATATATCCCTTAGAAAAAGAGGCCAGGGCTCTCTTCGGAATACCCCTAAAATATGCCATAATATTTGCAAATGAAAAACAAGAAGCCATTCATTTTCCACGTGGCTAAAAATAGGGTGAAAACTCACTGAAAAAAAAAAAAAAAAAAAAAAGAAAAAGAAAATTTTCAGAAATTTTATTGGGTTCATTGGAAAAATAGATATCCAACAGAAAACTATAAACCAATAGACAGAGGGCTGTTAGATAAACCCTCGTCGAAATTCCATACCAACTGTTTTGGGATTTATTTTTCTAAGGGAATTCTAATGGCTAGGTTTAAATTCTCCTAAATACCAACAGAATAGTCCGTTGGTAATTTTTTCCAATGGAGATCCAACCAAATTCCAATTTGCAGGTAGTTGGTTTAACTTCTCATAAATACCAATGAATTTCCAATAGAATTGCAATGAATACTTCGTTGGAAATTTCCAACGGGGATTCCTTTGTTTTTGAAATCAACGAGGGATATTCCAACGGAATTAGTCACTGGTTTTCTGTTGGAAGTTATTTACTATTTAGAAATTAGATTCCAACAAAATGTCGTTGGAAATTCATAGTTTTATAAATTTTGTATTTTTGTATTTTTTTTTTAATTTTTATTCCTGTTTATAAATATACAAAAACCTGTTCAAATTACAAATTATAGACGAACAAATCCATAAATATTTTAATCCTGGTTACATAGCTATACTACATGACTAGCTCATAGCTTGTAGCGCCCTCACCCATACGAGAACAAGAGGAGAGTTGTAGCGCCCGAAGCGGCGAGCCACCACATTCCCCGTAGCTAGACCCAAACCTACATATGAAATAGAAGTCCATACGTGAGCCCAAGACTAAGCGAACAGGTACCTACACACACTCTAGGATAGGCGGAGCTAAAACGCGACAGACGTGCACGAAAACAAGTAGAGCGGTAGCCTGCATACAAGAATTCAAATCATAAATCAACAGTTGATGGGTTCAACTACCATAGATACCTAATCTTGAAAGTCGTAATATAGCACAAAGTATAGGGTTCAACTATCCCTAAAAGCCTGTCCCGAAAATCAAACATAACAATATTCATATATTCTTACATAATTCGTACATCACATTCAAATCATATACAAAAGTACAACCGGATGCAAAATGAAATGCAAACTTGAACTAGACGACTAGAGAAACTTGACCGACACACTTCTTCGCCTAACTCGAACCAAAACCTACAAACTAAAAAGTTGAAAGGAGAGGGTCGGTCCACCGACTGAGTGAGGGGGCTAATGCACACCTACACACGTATACATATAGAGCGAAACACATATTAGAAGAAAGACTATTAACCGGGAGTAATGTTTTGCATACCAAAGCCATTTTCGAAACAAACATATACATATATCATAATCATAACGAATCATAACGTAAAGGAAAGATCCTATCTCGTTTCATAATCAACATAACAAAACGTATTCATATACCCGGCGAGTACGGGTCACCAACCTTATTTCCATGTCATATTATCATACGTATCAAAACTGAAATAAACATAAATCATATAAAATATCCACCCATACATCTAAGGTGGTTCCGGGAGCAAACCCTCACCACCTACTTTCCTATGCACATGGGGTAGCTAAGCCCACATTATGCCTTCTCCGGCATCCACCGAAGGCTCAAAACACTATGCCTTCTCAACCTCCAAGAGTCACGCGTAAATACTTCAAATATAGATCATGCACAGGCTTAACCTGATGGCCCGACACCATCTTGGGCGTCCTTACCCACGTCTACGGGGCCCAACAACAATTAGAAAAATTCTTATTAACATTCTTAACCCGATGGTCAATTGCTGTTTCTTTGCTTCTGATACCTTGTTGTTGTTGCACCATTGAATAGTTGGGACGTTCGAATCTTGGCTGTATATATAATCTTGGAGTGGATGAGTTATCATGTTACGTTTATTCTTTGTGGCTTCTGTAAAACTAGGTAAAGAAAAAGTTTAGACAATCATAGCACTCCTTCAAGATTTATTTTTTGCAAAAACTTCTTCAAGATTCAATCTTTTTAGCAATCCTTTTCGTAAAAATGCTATTTCTCTTGGTTTCTTGCCTCTCCTTTGTGCTGCAACTGTTATGAATGGTAGTTGATTAGGACAAAGATAGGGATCAAGAAACTTGGTGCAGGCTGAAGCACAAAGGATTATTTTCACATGTTGTTAATGATTTATGATGTGCAGTTTTTTGCATATGTGTAATCAACCAATCTACCAAATTTATTCTCATTCTTTGCAATTGGCAACAAAAAAGAAAGAAAGATAAAAAGATATCTGGGGAAAAGATAGAAAGATATCTGGTGAAGAATGAAGAAGACTTAGATAACCTAACTGCCCATTAATCCATATAAAAGAGGGGTTCAACTAACTCCTCTGACTGTTTGTGTTTTGAGTGGCATTTGTTGCATTAATAATACATAGAATTACAGAAGAATCCCATGATTTTAAACGGTCCCAATACTTATCTATTCATGAACTGCCTCTCACATGCTCCTTTTGGTCATTATTGATTTGTTACAAGTTTAATTTATGTTTTTGGGTTCTGAAAATCTTGCAACTTTGGAGGTTATTAGCAACCAAAGAAATTTGAATCTATTAATAAACTTATTCAGTCACTCAATAAAATATGTTCTTTATAAATATGTATATAAATCATTATTAATGATATGTTTGTAGCTTCTAATAATAATGATATGAATACTTTGTAACTCTTGTATTTTACTATCCACGGTTCAGCAAATTGGATAAGTGATATGGAATCTGGTCAAGGTTCTTTTACTCGTGAAGAAAGTAACACTGCGATACGTGGAGATGATTTAGATTTGGGTGAGGATGAAATAGGGTCCGAGTCTGTTGTTAGACAAAAGAGAAAAAGAACTTCTACAATATGGAATCATTCCAAGAGAGTGAAGATTGACGATACATATTGTACAATTTGTAACTCTTGCGGTGCTAAGCTCACATCTAAAGCTGATTCAGGAACTAGTCATTTAAGTAAGCATCTTAATAAAAGTTGTAAGAACAGACAAATACCTGCTCGTCCAAGCCCACAAGAACTTGCAGCACATGTTTTCAGCCAAGAGGACTCGAGAACTAAACTCGCCGAGATGGTTATACTACATGACTATCCTTTAAGCATTGTTGATCATGTTGGTTTTCGGAGATTTGTTGCTAGTCTTCAGCCATGTTTCAAGATGATTTTAAGAAATACACTAAAAATGGATATATTGTCTATTTACAAGATTGAGAAAGCTAAGTGCTACAAGTTGTTGGAGAAACTTAATTGCCCAATTGCTATCACAACTGACATGTGGACATTAAACAATACAAAGAAGGGTTTTATTGCAATTACTACACATTATATCGTATTTTCAGGTATGATTCAGTTAAAGTATTTTATTGTATATTTATGTAATTTTGGATACGTACTTATATTATTTTATTATTTCATATAGATTTGCATATGTTCCGGCTCCACATACTGCTGAAGCAATCTCCGATGTGGTGCTTGAATCATTGATGGATTGGAACATAGATAGAAAGGTGTCGACAATTACAGTGGATAATGCCGCCTACAATGATTCCATGCTCACTTTTCTATTGGAGAAACTAGAAAGTTAGATTTACCTTTAGGTGGTAGTGTATTGCATATGCGATGTTGGACACATATTTTGAATTTAATCGTGTGAGATGGATTGGAAGTAATTGCGCATGCTGTTGATAGAATACGTGATAGTGTTATATATTAGACTGCTTCCTCTGCTAGAATAGAAAATTTTGATGAAGTTGCGATTCAAATGCATGTTGCTTGCACGAAGAAATTATCTCTTGATTGTAGAACTCGTTGGAATTCAACCTAGTTGATGTTAGAAACTGCAATAGAGTATAGGGATGTTTTTCCACGGTTGAAGTTTCGAGATAAAAATTACAAATGCCTACCTAATGAAAAAGATTGGATGGATGCAGTCACAATTTGCGAAAAGTTGAAGATTTTCTATGACACGACTCTCACATTCTCGGGTACATTCTATCCTACGTCTAACCTTTATTTCTAAAAAATTTGCGATATCAAATTGAGATTAGACGAGTGGTTATTGAGTACACACGAGATGATTAGAGATATGGCAAGTATGATGTTAGATAAGTATGACAATTATTGGAAGACTTGTAATATCGTGATGGGAGTTGCTGCAGTATTAGACCCGAGATTCAAATTGGAACTTCTAGAATTCTACTTTTCATTGATTTACAGTGAAGAATCAGATGAAGAAAAAACCAAAGTAGATGAAATTCGAAAAAATTGTTACGATATGTTGGCGGATTATAAGTCTAGAACTGCAGTTTTGGGGGGAGGTAGCTCAAATATGAGCGGTGTAGGATCTAGTGGAAGTACTACTGGTGTTTCTCGTGTCACCAGTGACCCTTTGGCGGCATTTGATAGATTTGTGGCTTTAAAGACTACACTCTGTGCCGTATTATCTCAAACGTTTGAATTAGACATGTATCTCAGTGAAAATGTCTTGCCAAGAAGTGAAGATTTTGATGTACTTAGTTGGTGGAAGACAAATGGGATTAAGTATCCTACTTTGCAAAAGATGGCGAAAGACATTTTAGCGATCCCTATTTCAACCATTGCATCCGAGTCCGCGTTTAGCGCTAGTGGAAGATTCATTAGTCCTTATCGTAACAGGCTCAATGTAGCACCCGGAACGCTAGGTAGCCACATCCCCCGCACTATAGTTCAATCCACATATGGAACAACCACCCATACATGAATCAAATCTATAGCGAATGGGAGACAATAAAAAAACGACACTCTAGCTATGCGGGACTAACCCTCAGTAATTACCAACATGCATAACAATAAACGGAAGCATAACAATATACATACATTATCATTAATATCATTCAAGTTCATTACCATCATCAATATTTACAAACCTCCCAAAATTCCAAGAGCAAGTCATAATATACATAGGTACCAATATCCATAACAAAAGTATAAACATCAATAAAGTATAATGAACGTGCTAGACCCAAAATGAAAGACCGGACTAGACTCAAATCCCGCCTTGCACGCGCCCTGTAAACCTGAAAATGTGAGGTGTCAGTCTACGAAAGACTGAGTGAGGGGTTTAATAAATATAAGTGCAATTACCATGCAAGCTGTAATCTCGGGTAAGATTTTATAAAAGAAAGCAATATAAGTTCAAGAATAACGTAGAACTCGCCCGAGATTACAACTAATCAATTGAACAATACAATTAGTGGCCCGGCGAGTGAGGGAAATTCTCCAACCTTTCTCCGACAGTGTACAATAATTCAGTTATTAATTGATTAAGTGATCAAGCATTCAATTATAGTGCACAAATACGAGCAATTTCAGTAACCTTTTTTCCTCCGGGTGATGGTGGGATTGCAAGGCCCCACTATCCAGTCAGTGTGAGCATAGGGTTCATGATTCCCTATGCCTGAAACTCCTTTCTCCACTAATCTCCTAGTGGGTTCAGGGGTCATCCCAAAAGTTGTGAGGATAGTGCAAGAGTTACCCCGTCAGCCCAAGCTTTCTCGGTTGGCTCAATACATTACCCTCGGGGCCCACAGTGCAGTACAATACTCACCAAAACAATCAATCAGTTCGGTTCAGTTGAAAATCAATAGAGGTTTTGGAAGACTATAGGTATATAGATACGTTTTGTCCGAAAACACCACATAGGGTTGCAAGGGTTCTATATATCTAGAAATTAAACCTCACCTTAACCGAAAAAAGAGTAAAGAAAACACCCTACAGAGTGTGCTCCTCGGCTCTGGGACCGTAATCTGTGTAACAAGGACAAGTGTACGTAAGACTCGACTCTTATGAACCAATAAAGACGAACGGCAAAGTCATGTGATGTCAATCATGCTCTCACAATCAACAATTATCATAAACAAGTTCAAATTACCAATTAATGTAGCAAGAATTAAGCATGTAATACATATTTCAAAGTTTGGGAAAATTACACAAACCTCCCCTATCAAAGAAAATCCCGAAATAAAATGTCGAGCCGGACCAATTATGAAATGTCATGATCATGATTGAAATAAACATAATTTATCACAAATTTAGCAATTAAGAACACACGAGGTATAATAGAATTAATTGGAGAACGGATAATTTTCACACACAAAAACACAGTTCACCCATAGAGAGATCCCGACCGGAATTGATTTTCAGTTCAAAAGTGTCCCGGCCGGGACAGAAATAACGTAGCCAGCCTGCTCGACTGTCCCGGCCGGGATGGTTTTCAGTGTAAAAGGTGTCTCGGCCGGGACACATTGCAGAGGCCCCTATTTGTGAGAGAATCCCGGCCGGGACTGGATTTAGTTCAGGAAGGATCCCGGTCGGGACCCTCTGCTCGAAAACAGAACAGCAGCAGGGCATTTTTTGAAAACTCATGCAAACCGTCTCCAAATCAAATTCCAACCATAATAATTGCCCAACAACATCAAATAAACATAATACTTCACTTAGGCATCAAACAAACCATTAAATCATGTCTAGATCATCAAAATTCATCAATCAAAACCCATATATTTCCATGGTATCAACTTCTCAAATAAACCCATGAATTCATGCAAGTTTTGAAATAAAATGTTCTTAAACATGCTTCTAATCACTTATAACCAAGAAAACACATCATAATCATCAAATCCTACTCGACCATGGATTCATGAATTAATCAAATTCTCATTTCTACCTTAAATGGAAGAAAGAAAGGGTGAAATGAAGAGATGATGGTGATGCTCCCACTTATGCAATTCTTCCTTGAATTCTAGCTTGAAATATGAGATGAAATCTTCCTTCTCCTCCCTTGGTGTTCCAACCGTGATTAAGTGTGTGAGTGTGTGAGATTTTGATGAAATGTGATGAATGAAATTGTGAGAGATGAATGAATATGATATAATATAAATTCTTCCACTCAAATGCATGAATCATCACATTTTCCACTTTAGTCCTTGGAATATTTGAGTTGATGCAATCAAGTTTCACTTCATGGCAAAAGATCAATTAAACCATTCATGTAATGCAATTAAGTCCACATAATTAAATAAATGATCAAGTAAGGACACATAATAGCAATTAGGAACGTTATCAATTAATTCACGCAATTGCCACGTTAATGATAATTCATAAAAATGCATGAAAATATATTGCATATAAGGTTATGAAATAAATGAATAAACGAATATAATAATTAAAATGAAACCCCAAATCCCGAAGACCCGCACGTGGAGTGCTTACCTGAACTTCCGAAAAATTGGGGCGTTACAACTCTCCCCCCCTTAGAAGAATCTGGTCCCCAGATTCACTGATTGGAAGAAAATAACTCCAGGTGGAACCGTTTCATCTTCTCTTCCGTCTCCCAAGTCATTTCCTCAGTTTTGTCACTTCGCCACAACACTTTCACCATAGGAATTTTTCGATTCCTCAATTCTTGATACTTCCGATCCAAAATTCTAACTGGCTTTTGAACAAACGACAAATTCGGGTCTAATTCCACTTCTTCAACGGGGAGAATTTCAATTTCATCCGGATAATACTTTCTTAGCTGAGATACGTGAAACACATTATGAATTCCGGTAAGATTCAGAGGTAGGTCCAATCGATAAGCCACTTCCCCAATTCTCTCAAGAATTTCAAACGAACCTAAATAACGAGGATTAAGCTTTCCTCCTTTTCTAATTCGCGCAAATCCCTTACGTGGAGACACTTTCAAGAAAACCCGGTCTCCCACACCAAACTCAAGATCTCTCCGGCGACGATCGGCGTAGCTTTTCTGCCTATCTTGGGCAGCTTTCATCCGTTGGTGTATTTGTTGGACCTTTTCAATCATAGCTTCCACGGCTTTAGAAGGTTTCTCTAATTTCTCACCCTTCTTTACACCTTCCTGCTTTGTCCATTTCCATTCCTTTAAATCGAAAAACAACGGAGACCGATATTTTCGACCATAAAGCAACTCATAAGGAGCCATATCGATCGAGGCTTGGTAACTATTATTATAAGCAAATTCAATCAACAGAAGTTGTTCGTGCCAAGAAGTTTGAAAATTCAAGGTACACGCATGAAGTAAATCCTCCAAATACTGTATGACTCTCTCGGACTGCCCATCGGTTTGAGGATGAAATGTCGTACTGAACTGAAGTCTTGTACCCAAAATCCCTTGCTAACCGGGGATCTCTATCAGAAATAATGCTAACCGGAATTCCATGGAGTCGGACAATCTCCCTATTGTAGATTTCAGCCAATTTCCTGATTTTGTAAGACATCCTGACCGATTGAAAATGTGCAGACTTTGTTAACCGATCCACTGTAGCACCCCAGACGGAGGATACCTCATCCCCCTCACTAGGACTCAGACTCGGTCATGAAATAGGAAGTCCATGCCCGAATCCGAATCATAGCGAACGGGAGACCAACTCACACACTAGGCTAGGCGGATCTAACTTGAGAAACTCAGAGTGCGGAAGCAATTAAAACCAATAACAATAGATAGCGGAAGAATTTAAAACAAAACATGCAAAGCAGGTGACGGGTTCAACTAGCATAGATGCCTAATCCCGAATATCAACATACATAGCAGGTGACGGGTTCAATCTAGTATAGATACCTAGTCCCGAATATCAATCCATAATCCAACATAACAAACAACATAAACATCATCAATATCTAATAACATCCAAATACTAAATTGTTAGGAATAGTGCCCTAAAAGCCGATTGAATATCCGCTTTGTGCTTTTCCTTATTGTAATCACATACAATCTTTGAATGAAATAACGAATTGAGGCAACACTTCTTTATATGCTCTTGTTTGGTATTCGTTTACTTTAGCTGTGCATGTATGAGAACTCCCCTAATCCTGATGACTTTAGGACTCTACCACTTAGGTGAAATGGTTCATGAAACGAGCCCTATATCACATAAGTCATGATTAGTAAAATACTCCAAGCCGATGAGTCCTACAGACAGTGGGAGTGTCAACCTGACTCCTCTAAGGCTTGCTTGTGGGATCACGCCCTTAAGAAGGACCACCTTGTTTCATGGAGGTGCAAAGTGTATAGTTGATACGTGCGTGATACATGAGGGTGCTTACTTTAATAAGTAAGTTCACTGAGGTGCTCCGTGTGAGAACATTCCTAAATGGGAAAGGAAGTTTCTATTTCAGGAAATGGAAACTTCCAGATTAGGAAATATCTCACGAGTCATTGATGTGATTAATTGATCCTTAGACTTGAGGTTCCTTGTCACTTTATGAGTTAACTCTGTAGTCTTAGGTATAAGCTTTAAAGGGTGTCACTTTAGACAACTGATTCAAGGCTTATGCTGGGGCTGCACAAGTGATTCATGAAAGTGAATGAGAATCAAGAAAGGACCTACACTTGCATTTGTAAGGTGATCTCTTAATGTGTAAGTCATTCATATGCCATATGGAGTCCTTGGCCAAGGCAGTAGATCAAGACATCAAGAAAAGGGTTTCTTGGATTGAGATCAAATGGATATGAAATGCACTTAACTTTAAGACCGGATTATTAGGGTTCTGATTATTCCCTTGCCCTAGATCTTGGTTGAGAGATAGTAAGTAGGAGGATTGTATCTCACATGAATCAATGACTTAAAGGTTCTGTCGAATCCGAACATTCCAATTCAGCTAGGGGTTAAACACCTGTTGCTAGACTATGGTCGTTTAATCTGTGGACTGATTAATTAATTAGATAATAAAATAAGTTATTTATTTTAAATAAATAAAGTATAAAATTATCCAAAAATAGTTTGGATATTTTTAGCTCTCTTAAAAGTTGACTTGAATTAGAATTCAAAGTCAAAGTTGGAAAATACTTGATGATCAAGTAATAGGAGAGAGAGGAACCAAATCCTTGCCCAACAAGGATTAGGATCGGCGCCCCTCTCCCTTTTCCTATATATAGGGGAGCTCATGCTCCCCTTTAGAGCTAATGGGCAATTCTTTTGGTTCATGTGTTGAACACCTTCCTTTCTCCAAGATCAAATAAACCCTGGGTTAAGCCTAAACACTAACTAGAGAACTAGCATCCTTACTAGTTAGATTGTGATCAAGTTGGTGGACTTTCTCTAGAGACTTCAAGTTAGAAGTTTGAAGATTCGAGCTTTACCAAGGAGAGGGGATCAAGCCGCGAGAAGAGCGTTCTTGGGTGGCTTGAAACGCTTCAAGAAAGAACAAAAGAAAAGTAAGTTTTCTATCTCTACGAATTTGGTTACACGATTGCGAGTCCTAGGTCCTTTTGTTGGGAAAATTTTTTAAATTCCGCTGCTTTCTGATTCGTGTTTTCCAACATAACTTACTAACCCCACACGAGTTTAAATCTAGGTAGAATGTAAGCATAATCTGCAAGTGTGAAACATAGATACATAACATAGGCAAAGTATGCGACAAATGTATCCTAACACCTACTAGATTAACAAGTGTGACTCCGTAGACTCACTTCCGCCTAGCTCAAGCCAAAAAGGAAACCTGCAAACTAAAAGATAAAATGAGGTGTCAGTCAACTGACTGAGTGAGGGGGCTAACGCACTCCCACAATTTATATATAAAGAGCACAGCACAAAATAAAAGGATGGACTCATGAACCGAGGATAGGTGTTGCATACCAAAACATTTCAAAATAACCCAAATAGATATCGATATAAGTTTAGAAACCATTTTTCAGAAAGACTCTATCCCGATTCATAATTCCATAACGTGACATAATCAACTGCTCGGCGAGTATGAGCTTCCAACCTCAACTCCTCATAACATAAATCACAATCAATCCAACCTCTACTCCAATGATGGAAGAGCCACGCGTTGGCCTTAACCATAAATAGACTCACCCTCAAGGGGTAGCGAACCCACAAGAGTCCTCCCCGGCCTTAGCCGAAGGCTTAAGATACCACACCTTCCCTGCAGCACGGGTCGCGTGAAGATATCTCAAATGGAACTACGTACAGGTATATCCCCGACGGCCCTAACTGTCCCGGGGGCTCCTTACGCATAGCTCCTCGGATCCAGAACAGATCACAACGGATCACAACATAACAGATCACAACGGATCACAACATAATATAACATACGCCAATCTTTCATGGCAATCTCGCTACATAATCACAACACAACTATTTTTCCAAAATAGGTTACATATGCTTCAAAAACTGGTTCATATATTTTATCCTTACGCAATGGAATTTAAGCCACGAAGGCTCCCTCCCACGCAGGACACACGCGAAGTTCATAAACATATCATATCCAACACATACGTATTTATAGTAGGGTATACTCGCATGCAAGGGTAGAAATCAGCATGTAAAGGCCATAGGTCGTATAACTATACAAAATCCTAAACCTCACTTGTGCAAGTAGAGTCTGAGAGTGTGAAGGGCCAAACACTCTAAAGCACGGGCCCAGCGGCACCACCAAACTCTATAACAAACGTACAAAAACCCATGACTTAAACTCTATATGAACCAAGTAAGACACACGGCGTACCAAGAGATGAATGACATGTAATATGGAATGAAGTGTACACATGGATCACGTAGCATAGTTCACATATTCCGCCAAATCATGCAACTAACGAAGTATTAAGGTTTAAAAATGCATTATGGAATGATATGAATCACATAGGTCAAGTAGCATAACATAGGACAAACTTTCATACGAAGTTATTCAATTAAAATGACGTATTATCATCTAAGAATGGAATCGAAGTCATATCATAACATATAATTCATAAAACATCTCAAACGGATCAAGTAAACACAAAAGAACATGCATAAAAGGGGAACAGATGCATGGGAACGGCCATTCCCATGCACAACATAGCATGGGAACGGGCCTTCCCACGCCAAGGCCTAGCGAGGCTGGGAACGGCCGTTCCCAGCTCAAGCACACATGGGAATGGTCGTTCACATGTTCGGCGCCCAAAACCAAAACCCTAGCCCGGAAGGGCCGTTCCCAGCCAAAAATCATCAAACCAACACGAAATCATCAAACCTGAATCCAACTTGACAGTTTCGAGAAGAAACTTGACAGTTTCGAGAAGAAGAAGGGGAACACCAAAAATCATCAAACCAACACGAAATCTACCATAAAACACACGAAATTCAACTATATCATCATATAACTCATGCTTAGCATCAAGACATTAATTAATTCAAGTTTAGGAAGGTTTTGGCCAAAATCTCAAACACCCATTTTCATGAATTTCAAGCTTAAACATGAAGATATGAATCCCTAGTCTTCCTACACGAATTTCCAGCAACTAAGACACATCAGGAGCATTCAAATCATCAAAGCTTGCTCAAGGAATTCAAGATCTCATCATATAAACCATATTCTTCAAGTTGGGCATAAATCACCATTTTCAGAAGACTTCCTCATACAAGCTCATACATTCAATTTCATGCTAAGATTCATAGATAGAAATGAAATACACATCAAGGGAAATCCGTAGCTTACATTGGCTCTTGAAATGATGAAGAAACGAAGGAGATATGAGCTCTTGAAGGTGTAGGAAGGTCTTAGATCTTCATCCTCTCTTGAGGCTCTTCCATGGATGATATGATTTGTATGAAGTGAAGATTTAAAATGAAGATAGGTTAGGGTTTTATGGTATATATATGGTGGCTAAAGATTTCATTAGGGTTTCCAAGATATAATATGAGGCTTGGGGCTTTATTAGGATTTGGGCTCAAATAAATGATTTTCGGCCCAATAGGTCAAGATTAAAAGGTTTACGGTCTAAACGGTTTCCGAAAAATATAAAGTAAATTCCATTAGACCCGAATCACCGAATCAAGTCCAATGGTGGTGTCGGAATTCGAATTCGAATTCCCGAGCTCATATTGGTCTCGAACGACCCAAACTTACCTAACATGAGTTAAGCCCAAAACACACAAATAGGTCCAAGTCCTATTTAAATCCAACTCTAACAATTAATTTAAATTCACATAAGTTCCGTTCTTAAGTTGTCATGCAAGAATTCATATTTTACCATTTTGGATTTTTAGTCAATTAAGTCACATTTTCAATCAAAATTGGAATTAAACACATAAAAAGGGAATTAAATCACAAAAGTGCGTAAGGTAACCCTCTCGTGACGCATACCTGTACGATTTATCGGACGGGGCGTAACAATCTCCCCCCTTAGGAGAACCTGGTCCCCAGGTTCGCTGCTCGGCTTCAAACAAACCCGGTCACAACTTCTTCATCTCCTCCTTAGTCTCCCAAGTTGGTTTCTCTGATTTCTGTCCTTTCCACAGTTCCCTGACCATAGGAATTTGCTTGTTTTCCATAGACTTGTATCTCCCGATTTGGATCTCAACTAGATACTTCACAATCATCAAGTCCGAAGCAAGTAGTAATTCTTCTATCGTAAAAATAGCCGTCTCTTCGATGTAGGACCAACGTCTCTTCAAGGACGTCCCGTTCTTGCTTCTTGTAGTCCGTAATCGTCGACGTGCATCGCAACCAAGCCCGACAGAGAGAATCCCATTTCTCAGCACAAAAGGCGAGAGAACCCCGTCTCTCGAACACAGAAAGCGAGAGAACCCCGTCTCTCGATCACACAAGAGAGAACCCCGTCTCTCGAGCAAATAATTGAGAGAACCCTGTCTCTCAACCTACGTTGGACAGCTTCCAGCATCTTCCAACATTCTAGTTCAAGAAATTCCAGCATTTCTCAAACCCCCTAAATTCAAGAGAATCCAGCATCTCCCGAATATCTAAGTACAAGAGAATCCAACATCTCTCGTGCACAAAGTTTAGAAAGAATCCAGCATCTTTCTATCACATAAGTAGAGAATCTTGCGACTCTCTAACACATAAATTGAGAGGATTAACATCTCCCAAGCACGTAAATAGAGAGAATTAAATCTTCCTCACACTGAGAACGAGAGATCCTGACATCTCTCTAGCACATAAATACAATTCTTTGAAGCACTTATGCCTACACACATCAAAATAGCACAGTTGAAAATTACAACAATCAATGCATGTCATAATTAGCAAGTATATCACATAACAATAAGAGTCAAATAAACGATGTATGTATGCTCGTGCTATGAATGTTTATTTTACCTTCCACTGCGGCATTCTGATCAACCTCTGCTGCTTCTTTCTCTCCATCAAGAGCATATGCACGAGCCTGAACCACCGGCCTCTTCTTCGGACAAGCACCCCTCTTGTGATCAGCCGAACCACACACCAAACATCTACCCAAATACCACCAACACCTCTCCGACGGATGAGTACCCTGACAGTGAGAGCAACGAGCTGGAGCTGGTGCCGGTAATGCTGGTGGTCCTGTAGGAGCAGCGGGATGGGACTTCTTGTTAATGAAGCCCTGTGGACGGAAAGCTGGTGTAGAAGTAGTAGAATCATGAGTAGCGGGCTTCTTGCCCGAATCAGAACCCGAACCATGTCCCGAAGAGAATGATGGGGACCCCAACCTCCGACTCTGAGCCTCGACCTAAATAGCCCTCTTGGTAACCTCATCCCAAGTGCTAACATCGACAGCCTGAAGAGCTCTCTGAATATCCTCTCGAAGCCCATAAAGAAAGTGACGGGCTCTATGTGCATCGATATCAGTGATGTGGGTAGCATAGGGAGCAAGTCTCTCAAACTCCAGAATTTAGCCCTCAACAGATCTGGATCCCTGCTTCAGCTCAGAAAACTCCTGAAGTCTGCGCTCTCATGCACTATGAGGTATATACTTCTCGTGGAATTCATGCACAAAAGTCTCCCAAGTGAACTCCATACCACTCCTCTCAAGTCTGGATCGAACTCCCTTGAGCCAGTTAGCTGCCTGTCCCTGAATGAATCGAGCAGTACAAACAGCCCTGTCCTGAGAACTCCCTGGGCAAATCTCCCAAATACCACTGATCTCAACTAACCACTCCTCAGCCTTAATATCATCTCCTCCAAACCACTTAGGAGGGTTGTTGTTCCAAAACTCCCTATACACAGCTGAGATAGTACTATCCTGACCATCAACTAGTGGTGTCTGCTGTCTCTGATTCTGTTGTAACTGATTGAGAAGTGCCTGAACAATATTCTCCGCATTCAGTGGTGGTGGCGGAGGCGGATTAGGCGCATCCGGGGAAACCTCTCGATCACGGCATCTAGGAGGCATCCTAAAGATCCCAACAATTGCAGTAAAGGTATATGCATGTCGGTCAGTAAATGCTCATGTCACTTAATAAATCAAGCAAAACACCAAAGAAATGTAATGCTTCACGTAACGTAAATTCGGCAAGGTGATGGAAATTCAAATGCATAGTCTATCAAGCTGCGATGTATATGTACACATAACCAAGTTGTCTTATACCGTACAACCTAGACAGACTCGGCACGACACTAGAGCTCGGTTTTGCAACCTAGAGCTCTGATACCACTTAAGGATGTAGCACCCCAGACGGAGGATACCACATCCCCCGCACTAGGACTCAGACTCGGTCATGAAATAGGAAGTCCATGCCTGAATCCGAATCATAACGAACGGGAGACCAACTCACACACTAGGCTAGGCGGATCTAACTTGACAAACTCAGAGTGCGGAAGCAATTAAAACCAACAACAATAGATAGCAGAAGCATTTAAAACAAAACATGCAAAACAGGTGACGGGTTCAACTAGCATAGATGCCTAATCCCGAATATCAACATACATAGCAGGTGACGGGTTCAATCTAGCATAGATACCTAGTCCCGAATATCAATCCATAATCCAACATAATAAACAACATAAACATCATCAATATCTAATAACATCCAAATACTAACTTACTAACCCCACACGGGTTTAAATCTAGGTAGAATGTAAACATAATCTGCAAGTGTGAAACATAGATACATAACATAGGCAAAGTATGCGACAAATGCATCCTAACACCTACTAGACTGACAAGTGTGACTTCGAAGACTCACTTTCGCCTAGCTCAAGCCAAAAAGGAAACCTGCAAACTAAAAGATAAAATGAGGTCTTAGTCAACTGACTGAGTGAGGGGGCTAACGCACACCCACAATATATATATAAAGAGCACAACACAGAATAAAAGGATGGACTCATGAACCGAGGATAGGTGTTGCATACCAAAACATTTCAAAATAATCCAAATAGATATAGATATAAGTTTAGAAACCATTTTTCAGAAAGACTCTATCCCGATTCATAATTCCATAACGTAACATAATCAACTGCTCGGCGAGTACGCTTCCAACCTCAACTCCTCATAACATAAATCAAAATCAATCCAACCTCTACTCCAATGATGGAAGAGCCACGCGTTGGCCCTAACCATCTATAATAAATCGTCTAAAAATAGACTCACCCTCAAGGGGTAGCGAACCCACAAGAGTCCTCCCCGGCCTTAGCCGAAGGCTCAAGATACCACACCTTCCCTGCAGCACGGGTCGCGTGAAGATATCTCAAATGGAACTACGCACAGGTATATCCCCGACTGCCCTAACCGTCTCGGGGGCTCCTTACCCATAGCTCCTCGGATCCAGAACAGATCACAACGGATCACAATATAACAGATCACAACATAATATAACATACGCCAATCTTTCATGGCAATCTCGCTACATAATCACAACACAACTATTTTTCCAAAATAGCTTACATATGCTTCAAAAACTGGTTCATATATTTTATCCCTACGTAATGGAATTTAAGCCATGAAGGCTCCCTCCCACGCAGGACACACGCGAAGTTCATAAACATATCATATCCAACACATACGTATTTATAGTAGGGTATACTCGCATGCAAGGGTAGAAATCAGCATGTAAAGGCCATAGGTCGCATAACTATACAAAATCCTAAACCTCACTTGTGCAAGTAGAGTCTGAGAGTGTGAAGGGCCAAACACTCTAAACCACGGGCCCACTGGCACCACCAAACTTTGTAACAAACGTACAAAAACCCATGATTTAAACTCTATATGAACCAAGTAAGACGCACGGCGTACCAAGAGATGAATGACATGTAATATGGAATGAAGTGTACACATGGATCACGTAGCATAGTTCACATATTCCGCCAAATCATGCAACTAACGAAGTATTAAGGTTTAACAATGCATTATGGAATGATATGGATCACATAGGTCAAGTAGCATAACATAGGACAAACTTTCATACGAAGTTATTCAATTAAAATGACGTATTATCATCTAAGAATGGAATCGAAGTCATATCATAACATATAATTCATAAAACATCTCAAACAGATCAAGTAAACACAAAAGAACATGCAAAAAAGGGGAATAGATGCATGGAAACGACCATTCCCATGCACAACATAGCATGGGAACGGGCCTTCCCACGCCAAGGCCTAGCTCAAGCACATAAGGGAACGGTCGTTCCCATGTTCGGTGCCCAAAACCAAAACCCTAGCCCGGAAGGGCCGTTCCGGGCTCAAAGCACAAACGGGAACGGTCGTTCCGGCCATAGATCTGGAGCAGAAACTTGACAGTTTCGGGAAGAAGAAGGGAAACACCAAAAATCATCAAACCAGCACGAAATCTACCATAAAACATCACGAAATTCAAGTATATCATCATATAACTCACGCTTAGCATCAATACATCAATTAATTCAAGTTTAGGAAGGTTTTGCCCAAAATCTCAAACACCCATTTTATGGTATATATATGGTGGCTAATGATTTCATTAGGGTTTCCAAGATATAATATGAGGCTTGGCGCTTTATTAGGATTTGGGCTCAAATAAATGACTTTCGGTCCAATAGGTCAAGATTAAAAGGTTTACAGTCTAAATGGTTTTCGAAAAATATAAAGTAAATTCCATTAGACCCGAATCGCCGAATCAAGTCCAATGGTGGTGTCGGAATTCGAATTCGAATTCCCGAGCTCATATTGGTCTCGAACGACCCAAACTTACCTAACATGAGTTAAGCCCAAAACACACAAATAGGTCCAAGTCCTATTTAAATCCAACTCTAACAATTAATTTAAATTCACATAAGTTCCGTTCTTAAGTTGTCATGCAAGAATTCACATTTTACCATTTTGGATTTTTAGTCAATTAAGTCACATTTTCAATCAAAGTTGGAATTAAACACATAAAAAGGGAATTAAATCACATAAGTGCGTAAGGTAACCCTCTCGTGACGCATACCTATACGATTTATCGGACGGGGCGTCACATCTACTATCACCCAGATACCGTCAAATCCACTCTTTACATTTGGTAGCCCGGATACAAAATCCATTGTCACCTGTTCCCACTTCCACTCAGGAATAGGTAGCGGCTGTAGGAGTCCCCCGGGCTTTTGATGCTCGGCTTTTACTTTTTGACACGTTAGACAATGTTTTACGAACTCGGCTAGATCCTTCTTTAACCCGTACCACCAATAATATTATTTTAAAGGGCGAATTACATACGGGTCCCTTAGGTATGGCCTAATTACACAGCGGTCCACGTATCTTTGGATTTTACATACAGGTCCCTAAGGTTTGATTCCGTTAGAGGTCCCTAGGGTTCCGTTAGAATTTTGACCAAAATGACCAAAATGCCCCCAAGGACTGGATTGTAATTAGACCAAACTTCAGGGACCCGTATGTAATTATGTTTAAATTATATTAAAAAATTAGTATTTATAATTAAATATATATGTAATTATGCATATTTTATATAAATTAATCTGTATTTTATAATTAATAAACAATATTAGTATTTATTAAAAGTATTAACTTTAAATATTTTAAATTTTAGAACTTGTGATCTCTAATTGTATGTGTATGCATTTTGAAAACAATTTATATTTAAATTAATTAAAAGTATTGATATAATATTAGTATATTTTTTTCAAAAAAAATATAATATTAGTATTATTAGTATTTAATAAATAATCATAGAGATAATATTAATAAGATGAGCATTTAATGACTAGTTGAAGTGTTTCTGTAATAATTAACAATATTAGTATATATTAAAATTAAGAATTAATAATAATTTATATTTAATGATTAATTAAAAATATTTATATAATATTAGCAAGATTAGTATTTACTAAATCAATAAAAATTAGTAATTATATATATTAATTATAAATACTAATTTTTTAATATAATTTAAACATAATTACATACGGGTCCCTGAGATTTGGCCTAATTACAATCCAGTCCTTGGGGGTTGGGGGCATTTTGGTCATTTTGGTCAAAATTCTAACGGAACCCTAGGGACCTCTAACGGAATCAAACCTTAGGGACTATCATGTAAAATCCAAAGTTATGTGGACCGCTGTGTAATTAGGCCATACCTGAGGGACCCGTATGTAATTCGCCCTATTTTAAATCCTTATCCTTTTTATTCCCTCCAGGGTGGATGGAATACACCGATCTATGGGCTTCCTCGAGCAATATTCTTTTTATTTCTTCGGGTACTACCACTCGATTCTTGAAACGAAAAAGATCGATTTCATCAAACCCGAATGGACTTTCTCGATCTTCTCTTGCTTTAGCAACCAATCTTGGCACTTCCGGATCTCTATTCTGAGCCTCGAACATGCTAAGATTTAATTCCGATTGAATGGAGATATTAGAAACTCGAGCTCTAATCACAATAGGCTTAACTTCACTACTCTCACCAAATTCTAAACTCGACACACCAACCTTCCTACTTAAAGCATCGGCAACCACATTAGCCTTCTCGGGATGGTGTTTAATAACACAATCACAGTCTTCTAACCGTTCCATCCATCTCCGTTGCCTCATATTAAGATCCTTTTGTGTGAACAGATATGGGAGGCTCTTATGATCGGTGAAAATTTCAAATGACACCCTGTACAAGTAATGCCTCCATTTCCCAAGTGCAAATACCCCGGCGGCAAGTTCAAGATCATGTGTAGGGTAGTTCTTTTCATATTCCTTTAACTTTCGGGAAGCATAAGCAATCACCTTTCCATTTTGAGTTAAAACACACCCTAATCCTTCCTTCGACGCATCCGTATAAACTGCATAGCCATCACTACCTTCCGGAAGGGTTAACACCGGAGTTGATACTAATTTCTCTTTCAAAACATTGAAGCTCTTCTCACATTTATCATCCCACACTTACTTAATATCCTTCTTTGTTAACCGGGTCAAGGGAGCGGCGATCTTTGAAAAATCTTGCACGAACCTCCTATAATAACCAGCCAATCCCAAGAAACTTTTAATCTCACAGGCATTCTTTGGCTTCTCCCACTTCAATACAGCCTCAATCTTTGAAGGATCGACTTCTACTCCATTACCCGATATAATATGACCCAAGAACGACACCCGATCGATCCAAAACTCACATTTGCTAAACTTTGCAAATAATTGATGCTCCTTCAATGTTTTCAACAAAAACTGAAGATGCCTTGCATGTTCCTCGGCCGACTTTGAGAAAACCAAAATATCATCAATAAATATTAAAAAGAACTTATCAACAAACGGTCGGAAGATTCTATGCATCATATCCATTAAAGGGGCCGAGACACATTCTAGAGGGCCCTGTTTGTGAGAGAATCCCGGTCGGGACTGGATTTAGTTCAGAAAGGATCCCGGCCGGGACCCTCTGCTCGAAAACAGAACAGCAGCAGGGCATTTTTCAAAACTCATGCAAACCGTCTCCAAATCAAATTCCAACCATAACAATTGCCCAACAACATCAAATAAACATAATACTTCACTTAGGCATCAAACAAACCATTAAATGATGTCTAGATCATCAAAATTCATCAATCAAAACCCATATATTTCCATGGTATCAACTTATCAAATAAACCCATGAACTCATGCAAGCTTTGAAATAAAATGATCTTAAACATGCTTCTAATCACTTATAACCAAGAAAGCACATCATAATCATCAAATCCTACTCAATCATGGATTCATGAATTAATCAAATTCTCATTTCTACCTTAAATGGAAGACAGAAAGGGTAAAATGAAGAGATGATAGTGATGCTCCCACTTATGCAATTCTTCCTTGAATTCTAGCTTGAAATATGAGATGAAATCTTCCTTCTCCTCTCTTGGTGTTCCAACCGTGATTAAGTGTGTGAGTGTGTGAGATTTTGATGAAATGTGATGAATGAAATTGTGAGAGATGAATTAATATGATATAATATAAAGTCTTTCACTCAAATGCATGAATCATCACATTTTGCACTTTAGTCCTTGGAACATTTGAATTGATGAAATCAAGTTTCACTTCATGGCAAAAGATCAATTAAACCATTCATGTAATGCAATTAAGTCCACATAATTAAATGAATGATCAAGTAAGGACACATAATAGCAATTAGGAACGTTATCAATTAATTCACGCAATTGTCACGTTAATGATAATTCATATAAATGCATGAAAATATATTGCATATAAGGTTATGAAATAAATGAATAAACGAATATAATAATTAAAATGAGCCCCCAACTCCCGGAAACTCGCACGTAAAGTGCTTACCTGAACTTCCGGAAAATTGAGGCGTTACACTCAACCCAACTACTTTGGAGGCATTGATGTGTGCTCAACGTTGGTTATGGACTTCCGCTGGGATGAAGGGTAAGTAAAATTTATTTATTATTATATTAATATAATTTAGTACAAGTTGTTAATAATTCTTTGATTAATTCTTGTAGGTAATTCTCCACCCCTATTTGATGAAGAAGAAGAAGATGTTGAAGAAAGTATTAGCGAATGTGAAATGTTGGCTTGTTCATTCGGAACGGATTTGATATAGATTTTTTTTTTAATTATTAAGCATGTTCATTGTTACTCTTAGAATTTTACTTTGATACTCTACGAAAGTAAATATTAGTTGATCTTGTTTTACCCTACATTTCTGCTTAAAGTTTCAAATGGGCTGTCAACAAAATCTTTAAGAAATGGTTTGAATTTAGATGAAAAAAATAATAACTTAATCTTGTGTAAAATATAAGTTGATTTAGTAGTGTAATAATTAGCACCGCAGTGTTACTTAATGTTATAAATTAAATATTGTATAATTTTGTTCCTACTCCCATCAAAGGAAAATTGAAATTAATGAGATATAAATATTATATTTAATTTATATTTGTGTGTAAATATTGTATACATACGTGACGTAGCAAAAGTGTGGTAACATATTTGTGTGTAATATTATATTAAATTTTTATGCAAATTAGTGTTGTTATGTAGTATGTAGCAATCAGTTTCTAAGACCCGTTTACGACATATCGGGTCTGGATCGGGAACAAAAAAACATCAAACGGGCAAAAAATGAATAAATGGATCCAAAACGGGTATGAACTAGACCTGGATCCAACGGGTCCAATGACTCCAAGGGGTCTGGACCCGTTTACGCCTTAATGGGTCTGGATTGGGTCCAAACCCATCCCATTGCCAACCCTTAATATTCAATGCCCCCATTATAACACAATTTGCATCAATTAATTAGTGTATCTAATATTAAATAATGCCATGCATTAGTCATTTAAATTCAAGAATTTATAAACTCCTTTATAACAAACAACTTAAATTAAGAAAGCTGCCCTTTTCTATTTCTTGCAGTAAGAAGGCGGACACACTCAGAGAGCCACTCCAAACATTTTGATGCGTTCTAATTTAATACACACCATCATACCAACATTTGTATATAATCTAATAAATTAATATCATGTATATGTTTGGTACAAAATATTAGAACTCGTAATCCCTTTACAAAGTAACTTCCTTAAATGGTGAAGTCCTTGTTTGAAGCCACACATATTCATTTCCATGCATCCAAGTTCCCGAGTAGGTAAAATGCTCGGCACGTATCGATTTTATACATAAAATGTACAATAACCAACAAAAATAATATTTAGGCACGTTTAAGGTTCATATTAATTGAAACATAGCATGCTCATCTTCTAAAATTATCATTCAAGCTCAAATAATCATATAGGAAGTTAGTTTCTAGATATTACACTAACACCCCCTTGGTCAAGGAACATACTTAAGCAAACGACATAAAACGAGGCAATTAACATCAACAATCATGAATTCAAATCTTTCATAACTCGCAACAATATTTTTGGATGCCATACAACTCATAATTATCAGTTTATCAAGTGTACATGAACGAATTTACAATTTAAAACAATTAACGAATAATGTATAAGAACTTCAAAAATTCATAACAAATCAACAGGACATCCGATTAACGAACGGAGAATGGCGTTGGACTCACCATGTTGAAACGGACCTACTATCCGAAATACATCAGAGTGTCACCGGAACTGCCTGAACCGCCGTCGGCAGTCGCCGAACCACCACCTCCGGTGGCCGAAAAAATCCTCGTGAACGGATAAACATTCGTCTCAGTGAGCTCGACAAAACCCGTCAAACCAATTCTAAAAATACGCAACTCACAGAATTTATTTGAAGAAAAACCGATTCAGTCCTAAACATTAAACCCTAGAATCTAAGAATTAAAATTAAATCCAAACCGTTGGACGAAATAAAAATCTGAGAATACCGTTGGAAAGCCCATGACGAAAGCTTCGAACCTCTAAGGTACTCGCCGGAAAAGACACCGTTGACCGCCTGCTTCATCGCTGGATGGTACGAATTGGGCGGCAGGACCACAAAAATAGACCTATCTGGCCGAGACGCATCGAAATAGGTAAGTGGCTGGCCTTGAACCGTCGCCAAAAAAACGAATCCATCTTCAGCTGGAAAGTCCGCCACTGCCTTGGTTGGAAACCGCCATCTACGGACATATTCTAAACAAACCAAAGTTGGAAATGAACTCAGGGGGTCGAAAAAGGTAGGAAACCACCCTGAATTGTAGGAATTGGCGGCTGGAAAAGGCTACTCGCCGCCATTCTTTGCCCGACGATTGTGCTGCCGTTACGGAGCCTCAGATTGCACTACCATCACTATTTTGTTAGTCGGGAAGAGACATGTAACACCCCGCACGGTGGGTGACCACATCCCCGCACCAAAGCTCAATCCACATACGAGACGGGAAGCCTGTACATGAATCAAGTAGAGGCGAACGGGAGACAGACACACACACACCTAAGCTAGGCGAAACTTTGACCCTGACTTCAAAATCAAAACCATAAAACAAGTGCGAAAGCGGAAGCATTCAAGTCATATTAAATCATACAAGAACAATGACGGGTTCAACTAGCATAAATACCTATTACTGAATTCAAACATAATTCATAAAACATAAATCATAATCAACGGGTTCAATCTATCCCTAGAAGCCCGTCCCGAAATCATATCATAATATGATCGAAATATACATGCGTTTAATCATACATAATTATAACATATCCAAACATACTTATCCAAATACAAAACTGTGAATGTAAGGACTCAGACTTAACATAAGACTCGATAGACTCCAAGGACTGACTCACGTCGCCTAGCTCGAACTCCGAAGCAGACCTGCAAGCTAAAAACGTTGAGGAGGGAGAGGGTCAGTCATACTGACTGAGTGAGGGGCTACCGACACACACCTATATATATAATAGAGCATAGGACGTTAAAATATAAATGTTCATGAACCCGGGGATAGTTTTTGCACACCAAATTTTTTGCTCGTGATAATATATATATATATAGGAGGTGGCTTAGCAAAACAGAACAAACGAGGCTTAGCTTATACATAACAAGGTGTACGGTCATATCGAAACATAACTTATCAAACCATTTCATAAAATTTTTTATTAGGTTAAAAGTATTCCAAATTTTACCTTAATTTAAGAATCTACCCCCGTTTCACAAACTATAACAAACAGACAGAATGCTTGGCGGGTACGAGCTCAAACACCATCCAAACTCCTCAAAACAGATCATATCATAACGAAAAATAATAAAACAAAACATATCATATCATATCAATGTTGGAAAAACATGAAACAGTAACGCAACGAAATTTAAAAAAAATTTCCAAAAGAAGAACGAATCGTGCAATTCTTATTCCCAAATTCGTAGGGTTCTAAAAAGCTCACTTAGATCAACGCTTTCTTGACACGTTTGAGCCGCCCACAAACGCTCAAGCGGCAAGTCCCCAAAGCTCCTTCGAATCTTTCAAGACTCCACGAAAACAGCCCTCTAGAGAAATAGTCCACTCTAACCTCGATCATGATCTAAACAGAGAGGATGCTAGTTTTATGTTTAGTGTTTAGGCTCTAGGGTTTGTGTGATATAATTTGGAAAAGGAGAAATTGTGTATCAATCCCTCATGGGGTTCGAACACCACTTATTTATAGCATAAGGGGTTCGAACCCCTTGTCTTGTTGGACAAGGTTTCCTAAACCCTTTTGCTAAGGGATTTCTTGCTTGGAGAGAAAGACTCTCTACTTTGACCAAAAGTCTTCTTTTGACCAACTTGTTTAGCAAGAATAAATATCTAACTCTTTTAGATAATATATTTAATTATTTATTTAATCATAATAAATAACTTGAAGCTAATAATTAATTAATTTATAATTAATTATTTATTAGACTTAATATCTCCAAATTATGACTTTAATTATAATTCATAATTAAATCAAAGTCCATTAAATAATTAATCAATATTAGTTATTCAATCACCACATTCACGTGACACATGTCACGCCTAGGACACGTGTGGTTCCCAACCAACCATTTATTAGTTCGATCAACTCGTTTAATCGATTCAAGCCTTAACCCTCGTGACTGGGCATTTGTGTGTGACCCTCTAAGTTCTTCATTCAATTAGCAGTGGCCCTAATTAATTAATTCCTAATTAATTAATCAGTCCACATATCACACTACCATAGTCTAGCAACAGGTGTGTGACCCCTAGTTGAATAAGAATATCTCAATTCGAAAGAACCTTTAAGTCATTAACCTATGTGAGATAAAATCCTCCTACATCCCATCTCTCAATCAAGATCTAGGGTAAGGGAGTAGTCAGAACCCTAATAATTTCGATCTTAAAGTTAAGTGCATTTCATATCCATTTGATCTCGATCCAAGAAGCCCATTTCTTGATCTCGATCCACTGCCTTGGCCACGGGCTCCATTATGGCATATGAATGACTTACACAATAAGAGATCAACTTGCTTTCAAAAGTGTAGGTCCTTTATCAATTGTCATATGCTTCCATGTGACATTTGTACAGACCCAACATGAGCTTTGAGTCGATTGTCTAAGGCGACATCCTTTAAAACTCATACCTAAGACTGCAGAGTTAGCTCACAAAGCATCGATGGAATCTCAAGTCTAAGGACTATTTAATCACATCAATGACTCGTAAGATATTTCCTAATCTGGAAGTTTCTATTTCCAAAAATAGAAACTTCCTTTCCCATTTAGGAATCTTCTCACACGGGACACCTCAGTGTACCTACTTAGAATAAGTAAGCACCCCCATGTATCACACATGTATCAATCAATACACTTTGCACCCCATGAAATAAGATGGTCCTTCTTAAGGGCGTGATCACACGAGCAAGCCTCGAACGAGTCATATCAACACTCCCACTGTCTTTTGGACTCATCGGCTTGGAGTGATATCTAATCATGACTTAAGTGATTTTAGGGCTCATTTCATGAACCACGCTTCTCCTAAATGGTTGAGTCCTATAAGTCATATTGATTAAGGGAGTTCTCATACATGCATAGAAAGTAAACACACAATCATATAAGAGCATATAAAGAAGTGTTGCCTCAGTTCATTTATTATTCAAAGATTGTTTGTGATTTACAAAAGGAAAAGCACTAAGCAGACTATTACATCGGCTTTTAGGGTACTATTCCTAATAATCTCCCACTTGCCTATCAAAGCCACTCATGAGCTAATCTAAGTCCCATCTTCGTAAGATGACCTTCGAAAGCTTCTCGACTAAGGGGTTTAGTAAGTGGATCTGCCATGTTCTATACTGATGCAACCCTCTCTATTTGCACATCACCTCGTTTAATGATATCATGGATTAGGTGATACATCCTCATAATTTTCTTGGTCCGTTGGTGAGATCTTGGTTCTCTTGCTTGAGCAACCGCCCCAGTGTTGTCACAAACCACAGTAATGGGGTCTTTCATGCTAGGAACGACATTCAACTCTTGAATGAAGTTTCTAATTCAAACACCTTCCTTAGCTGCATTATTTGCAGCTAGTTATTCGGCCTCAGTGATCGAATCTGCAGTGCTCGATTATTTGGGACTTTTCTGACTGACTACTCCGCCATTAAGGTAGAAAATGTATCCTGACATTGACTTAAAATCATCTAAGTCATATGCAAAGCTTGCATTATAGTATCCTTCGACGATTAGATCTTTCTGTCCTCCGTATACTAAGAACAAATCTTTAGTTATTCGTAAGTACTTCAAGATGTTCTTCACGGTAGTCCAGTGACCATCTCCAAGGTTAGATTGGAAACGGCTTGTTATGCTAAGAGCATATGTAGCACCCCGGACACGTTGAGGTGCGACACCCCCGCACTACAGGTCAATCCACATACGAAATGGGCGATCCGTACATGAACCAACCTATAGCGAACCGGTGACAATGCAATACACGACAAGCTAGGCGGGATACTCGAACATGCGACAATTAAATTCCATTTATTCCATAATTCCCAAGTTGACACGTATTTCAAATATTTCCACGTAGTCACTTCGAAAACAGTTGATAGACATTAATGTAACACGTTTAAATTAAATAAATGAAAATAATAAAATAAAATCCTATCGCTCGAAACCCACACTTGTCGATCGTACCTGACTGTCTGAAAATCGGGGCGTTACAGCATAAGCCACATCCGATCGAGTACACAACATTGCATACATTATACTACCTATTGCAGAGGCATAAGGTATATGAGTTATTCTTTCATTCTCAAGGTTTGTCTTAGTGCACATCTTCTTTGAAAGACATGTTCCTACACTTATAGGAAGAATCTTATTCTTCGCATCCTCCATACTGAACCATTTCAGCACTTTGCCTATGTACATCGATCGTGATAGTCCTATCAATCTCTTAGATCTTTATACCGAGGATGTAGGATGCATCACCAAGATCTTTCATCTTGAATTGGTTCGATAACCAAGACTTGGTAACTTTCATGTCATTCTTTGAATTCCCAATTAGAAGGATGTCATCAACATAAGGCACCAAGAATTGCACTGAAGTCTCCAATTCTTTTCTATACACGCAGCACTCATTCGAATTTTTAATGAAGCTAAACGCTTTGACTGCTTCATCAAAACGAATGTTCCAATTCCTAGAAGCCTGTTTCAATCCATAGATTGATCTTCAGAGTTTGCAAACCTTTTGCTCACTCCCACTGAATGTGAAACCTATGGGTTGATACATATAAATGTCTTTATCAATGTCTCCATTGAGAAAGGCAGTTTTCACATCCATTTGCCATATTTCGTAGTCATAATACGCAGCTCTGGCAAGCATGATTCGAATAGACTTTTGCATTACAACCGGTGAGAAGGTTTCATCAAAGTCCATTCTAGGCCTTTGAGTGAATCCTTTGGTAACAAGTCTTGCCTAGTAGGCTGCAATACTACCGTCTGATCCAAACTTTCGCTTAAAGATGCATTTGCACCGGTTTTACCCCATCAGGCAAATCCACCAAGGTCCAAACTTGGTTGGAGTACATGGAGTCCATTTCAAATTTCATGGCTTGTTTTCACTGTTTAGAATCCGAGTTTGACAGTGCCTCCTCATATGTTGGAGGATCATTATCCTCTTGAGAGATTTCATGGAGAAAATCATACCATCTCTCAAGTTGTCTAGGTATGCGTTCAGAACGCCTTAGAATAGGATTTTCACATGTATCAAAGTTTGTGATTGGTTATGGGGTATCCGATTGGGACGTCTCTTGCACGTGTGGCATGGGAATGTCTCGAATTTCTTCAAGTTATGTGATCTTGCCTTTCTTTTCTTCAAGGAATGATTCCTTAAGAAAAGTCGCATTTCTTGAAACAAATATTTTTTGTTCAGTTTGATCATAGAAATAGTATCCTATGGATTCCTTAGGATACCCAACAAATTAGCATAAGTTAGAACGCGCTTCTAACTTATCTCCCACTATCCTCTTCACATAAGTACGACAATCCCAAATTCTTAAGTAAGAATAACTAGGGATTTTATCATGCCACATTTCATAGGGTGTTTTAGGGACTAATTTAGAAGGAACAAGATTCAAAATCTTAGCTGCAATTTTTAGAGCATAACCCCAGAAAGAAGGTGGTAAGTCAGTGAAACTCATCATGGAACGAACCATATCAAGTAGGGTCCGATTCCTTCTCTCAGAAACTCCATTAAGCTGAGGAGTTTCCGGAGGAGTCCATTGAGAGATAATACCATTATCTCTGAGATGACCAAGGAATTCTTCACTAAGATACTCGTCACCTCGATCAGATCGAAGTGTCTTGATCTTATGACCAGTTTGCTCCACAACCTCCTTTTGAAATTCTAAGAATTTCTTAAAAGCCTCAGATTTGTACTTCATTAAGTACATATAATCATAACGACTAAAGTTTTCAGTAATGGTTATGAAGTACTGATCATTGTTTCGTGTGCTTACACTAAGCGGTCCACAAACATCAGAATGGATCAAATCCAAGGTCTTAGTGGCTCATTCCACACTCCCTGTGAAAGGAGTTTTGGACATCTTTCCTTTGAGACAGGATTCACAAGAAGTTAACTGTTTAAGGTCATTTTCAGAGAATGTCCCTAAGGTAGTTAACTTGCTAATTCTGCTTTTGGAAATATGTCCTAATCTAGCATGCCATAAAGATACTGAGACTTCGTCATCTCTCTTATGTTTTGTTTCTCGTTGTATATTTAAAATATTGGTGTTTTGAGTTAGATAAAGTCCATTATTTAATGTACCAAGGTGTATTGAAAAATCATTATTTTTACGGAAAAAGTTACCATTCTTAATATCAATCTCATAACCTTCACAATCAAGTATTGGAACTAAAATTATATTACAAAGGATGTTCGGTACATAAAGGACTTTATTTAAAACTAAAACAAAATGACCTAAATCTAATCTAATTGTGCCTAAAGCTTGAGCCTCAATGGTTAAGCCATCTCCAATCTTCAAGACACATTCTCCTCATTTGAGCTACCAAACCTCACTTAGCATCTTTAAATCATTACAGATATGAGATCCACAACCGATATCAAGTACCCAAGAGTTAGAATTAATAGAAAGATTTTCTTCAATGAGAAACATACCTTTGTTCAGAGTAGCCTTGTACTCTTGGCAGTTTCTTCTCCAATGCCCTAATTTGCCACAATGGAAGTAAACGTCCTCTTTCTGATCACGTTTATTCTTTTGGGCTTTTCCCTTCGTGATGCCTCCATTGGGCCTAAGGGACTTCTTCTTCTTTTGGGCTTTCTTACCCTTGCCTTTAGAAGGCTTAGAAGAAGATGGAGCCGTGACCATCATAACCTTATTATCCTTCTTGATCATGCTTTAAGCAGTCACAAGCTGACTAATCAGCTCATCTACACTAGCATTTGCATGATTTATGTTGAAGTTAAGGACAAAAAGATTGAATGATGGTAGGAGCGAGCCTAGCAACAAATCCATCGAAAGCTCATCTCTCAGTGGCATGTCCATGGAAGCAAGTTTCTCAGTAAGAGAAAAAAACTTGAGTCCATATTCATGGACACTTGTACTTTCCCTCATTCTCAAATGGAACAATTCTTTTGAGGTGTTATACCTTGTAACACGCTCATGAGGGTGGTAAAGTTGCTCTAAGTGGTCATAAATCTCCCAAGCGAATTCCATGGACTCATGCTGTCTTTGTATGTCCGGAGACATGTTAGCAAACATGAGACAATGGGCTTGGAGATTATCATCCTTCCACTTCTGGATCGCGTCCCGCTTAGCCCGGGTCGGAGCTTCCCTTTCGGGAATGGGCTTCGCCTCGTAGAGAACATAAGTCCTCTTTTCGGAATCTAGAACGATTTTTAGATTCCTAAGCCAATCAGAATAGTTGGGACCAGTCAACTTATTTGACTCGAGGATCGATACTAGAGGGTTTTTGGTTGCTATTCCAAAACACGTAGAGAATCACAGAATCTACGACCTTAATGGAAAAACAGAGAACTAAGTGAGCATGTTGAATAATAACGATATACATGAGATTAGGTCTTTAATCTATGTTGCTCCCACTGTTTTTAAAAGATCTATAAATTCCCAAAGATCTTAGAGGAAACTTGTTTTCCCAATGGGTACTAAGATCCTAAGCACTTTAACTCGAACCCACGACTCGTGGCCATTCTAAACAAAGCCTAAGGTAGGTACAACTTACCGATTCCAACACTGTGGAATTCTTAGTAATGTTTTTGCATCACCTATCTTTCAATATGGACCCACGACTCGTGCGACATCTATATTTACTTAGGCATTAAGCTAGACCCATCAATCATAAGATCATGATCAAAACTTAGTTCGAACGACCCACGACTCGTGGCCATCGCCCTCCCTAAAATTGATCATGAAATATCGATCACTTAGAGTAATCAATTAGGAAACAAAGAACTAATAGGTTTCACATAGTCACCCCACGACTCATGGACAACAACTAACTTCCCCTATTAAATTTAAATCCTATTGATGGAATGCTAGGAATTTAATTCAAAGTTTGCACCTCGAATTAAACACCTATTTTTCGAAATTAGCTTAATATTTTAAGGGAATTTTCGATTTAACTGGGGAGTTGTCCGGTTCGACCTCACTAAGATAAAAATTGAAGATTCATGGATAAAAAGATGCATCATGTTGTGGAGAATTCAAAAATATACTCACCTCTAAGAAATGATGAAGATTGGAAATGATATGAGCTCAAACATGATCAAGGGGTGAGGGGTTCTTCCATTTCTCTTCTTCCTTCCCTTTTTTTTCCTCTTTTATCAATTATTGGGGGGTGGGATTCGAAAATGTGAGAGTAAGAGAGGGTAGAGGGTTTAGTTGGCTAAATATAGGTCCAAGAAATAGGTTAAAAGTAGTTAAAATGGGTCAAATATGGCCAAACGGTGCGGGTAGGGCATCCGATACACGCTGCTCGGTTTGATGATGTTTTGGAGGTTCAAACTGGCTTAGAAAATTATGAGGCTTATTCCATTTGATCTGAATCAGCGATACGAGTCCAACGGTGGTGTCGTAATTTGAATTCAAATTCCCGAGCTCAAGTTATGTCTTCCGGAACCCAAGGTGCGCTAAATTCTCTTTAGGCCCTTAAGTCCCTAATTCACAAAAATGGTCCAAGACCAAATCAAACAAGTTCAAGAACATATAAAAATCATATAAACAAGTTTATAACTCACTTAATTCATGCATATCACGTATTCACAAAATTCGAAATCAAGTTCGAAGCCAAACGGATCAAATTCGGAGTCAAAAGGGCCAAAAACATTCAAATTCAAGTACATAGTTCATCAAATAATTCATATATCATAAGAATCAACATATATAAGCATAATTAAATAATTTAAATGTGCAAATAGCATACTCGTGACGTCATACCTGTACGGCCAAACAGACGGGGCATCACACCGTCTCTTCGGTAATCCAGGTATGACATCACAGGTGAGTTTAATTTCGTAATTTAGTTGTTTTAGTTGCAATTATGTGAATTATGTGACATCACATGCTCTACTTATCAATGTGAATTTAATTTTTTGTTATTTGGTGTCGTAGAATTTAATTAAAATGTGCTTGGACTCAATTGTCCAAAATTTGAAAGTTAGGGACCTAATTATAATTTAGGTGTTGTGGGCCATTCGAGGCTATCTTGAGCTCAGGAATTCGAATTCGAATTCCAACTTCTCCATTTGATTCGTTTCAATGAATCAGATCTGATGGGATTAACCTTATATTTTTCTGAAACCGTTAGATCACCCTACCGTTTTAAAATCTAATCCGAACGGACCAGATCTTTTGACCCAACCCGTTCCCACTTAACCCGACCTGTTTCTAGCCTTAAGAGAGCTGAAAATCAGCTCTCCTTCTCCCCTCTCATTCACGTTCAATCTAAGAAGAAAAGAATCGAAGAACCTTTCAGTCAATGACAATCAGTGAAATACGATCCTCCTACCATCCTATCCCTCAATCAAGATCTAAGGCATGGGAATAATGTTAAAACCTTAATAATCTTGATCTTTAAAGTTAAGTACGTCTCATATTCATTTAGACCTCAATCCAAGAAAACTCCATTTTCTTGATGTCTTGATCTTTTATCCACCTTGGCCAAGGATTTAATATTTAATGGAATAAGAACAACTTAATCAGTAAGAGAACATCTTGTCCTTAACAAGTGTATGTCCTTTATTGATTCTACTAATTCTACATATGCCACTTGTGTAATCCTAACATGGACCGGAATTCAGCTATCTAAAGTCGACATCCTTTAAACTCCATATCAAAGATTACAGAGTTAGCTCACATGAGACAATACAGAATCTCAAGTCAAAGGATTATTAATCGCGTCATTGACCTGTGAGATATTTCCTAATCTGGAAGTTTCTATGAGACTTCCTTTCCCATTAGGAATGTTCTCACGCGGGATATCTTAGTGATACAGTTCTTGTAACAATCACCCTTATGTATTACGCACGCATCATCTTATGCACTTTACACCCCGTGAAACTGGGTGACCCGTCTCAAGGATGTAATCACATAAGCAAGTCTAAACAGAGTCAAGATCGACATTCCCATTGTCTGTCAGACTCATCAACTTAGAGAAGTTTCTAATCCTCGCCTATGGAGTTAAGAACTTGTTTCATGTGTCGTTCTTATAAGAACAAAGTTCTTAACAGTCTCATCGGATTAGGGTGTTGGTAAACACAGAGTTTAAGCAGCGGAATTTTAAAAAAAAATTCAAAAGGGATTGTTTACTTTTCAAAACAAAAAAGGATTCAAGTAACTTACGAGTATCTGAAGCTTTCTAATATTGTTTGATTACTCCTACCAAAAACCCTTCAAGCAGATTGTCCCTCGAATGGTTCTCGATTATATCCCAAAGTACGCAATCCTCCAAAGCGTATCCACACCAGTCCTAAATCACGATCAAGCTATTAAGAATGCTAATTCTGTGGCTTGTGTTTTGGCTAGGAGATTTTGTGAAAAACTTTTCTTTTAATTTTTCTCAACATAATTAACCCTTCAAGAATGTTGATCTAAACCCTAGAAAGAGTCCTACCCCTTATATTTATACTAAGTTGTTCGAATCCCATAGGCTTTTCCTAAGTCAAGTGGGTTTTGATTTCTTGCTCAATAATTCACTAATTAAATAATATCTTTTATTTAAAATAAGATCTTATCTTATCTTATCTTATCTTGCAAGACATATCAAGAAATCTCTTTCCTAAACCCTTTAGGAGTTCGACTATTCAACTTTATCTGATATAAAATTAAATATCTAATTTAATAAATAATTTAATTCATAATTAAATATTTTTTGGGTTAATTATTTTGAGTTGGACTTAACAATTAATTCATAATTAATTAAAAGCCAAAAAATTAATTAAACAATTTAATTAATTAAACTTTTCACACATGTGGCTTGTGCCACACATGTCACTCGCGTGACATGGGGTCCACGCACGTGTGGCCCCATTTGGTCAATCGTTTGATCATTTTGTTAAGGGAAAATTACATCCAGGTTCCCTGAGGTTTGCCATAATTATAATTTAGTCCCTACTTTTTCGTTTATTACAAAAACACTCCTATGAACACTATTCCCAGTGACTTTTTTGTAAAAAACGAAAAAGTGTATGCCTGACATTTCCACTATTCCGCCAAGGACCTCAACTGAAACAGTGTTTATAGGGGTTTTTTTGTAATAAACGAAAAGGCAGGGACTAAATTATAATTATGACAAACCTCAGGGGGCCTGGATGTAATTTACCCTTTTGTTAATCCGATTAACTTCCTACCAAAACCCTTGTGACCTGGCATTTGTGTGTGTGATCCTTTAGGTTTATTATTCGATTAGCAATGACACTAATTAATTCTCATATTTAATAATTAGTTCACAGATCACACTACCGTAATCTAGCAATGGGTGTGTGACCCCTAGCCGAATAACGAAATGAATCGAAGAACCTTTCAGTCAATGACAATCAATTAAATACGATCCTCCTACAATTCCATCTCTCAATCAAGATATTAAGGCATAGGAATAAACTTAGAGCCTTGTTAATCTTAATCTTTAGAGTTAAGTTCGTTTCATATCCATTTAGACCTCAATCCAAGAAAACCCCATTTTCTTGATATCTTGATCTTAATCCACCTTGGTCAAGGGTTTAATATTTAATGGACTATGAACAACTTAATCAGTAAGAGATAATCTCGTTCTTAACAAGTGTAGGTTCTTTATTGATTCTACTAATTCTACATATGCCACTTGTGTAATCCCAATATGGACCGGAATTCAGCTGTCTAAAGTCGACATCCTTTTGAGTCCATATCAAAGATTACAGAGTTAGCTCATATGAGACATTATAGAATCTCAAGTCAAATGATTATTAATCACGTCATTGACCTGTGAAATATTTCCTAATCTGGATATTTTTGGAAACTTCCTTTCTTATTTAGGAATGTTCTCGCGCGGGACATTTCTGTGATACAGTTCTTGTAACAATCACTTTTATGTATTATGAATGCATCATCGTATGCATTTATCACCCCATGAAATCGATTGATCCTTCTTAAAGACGTAATCACACAAGCAAGTCTCAACAGAGTCAAGGTCGACACTCCCACTGTCTGTCGGACTCATAGAGTTTGAGAAGTTTCTAATCCTCGCCTATGGAGTTAAGAACTTGTTTCATGTGTCGTTCACATAAGGACAAAGTTCTTAATGGCCTCATCTGATTAGGGGAGTTCAAAACATGCAAAGATAATCAAACCCAAACAGACACAAAATAGCACATAAAGAAGTGTTACCTATGAACAAAATCATTTCGTTTATTACTCAAAAATTGTTTGTGATTTTACAAGGAATTAGTAAAGCCACTATTCCTAACAGAGGGGAGTTCAAAACATGCATAGATAGTCCAACCCAAACAGGCATAAAATAGCACATAAAGAAGTGTACCTATGAACAAAATCATTTCGTTTATTATTCAAAGATCGTTTGTGATTTTACAAGAAAATAATAAAGCATATTATCTGCTTTAAGGGCACTATTCTTAACCATATATAGAATTTCCCCAATTTCTCAGCAGAGGAGCATTGGGCTACCCCTGGTGTGTAGTGGATAAAGTAGACACTAAACACGCCTTCCTTTGGTGCCCAGTGGCATGCCAATTCTAGGTGTTGTCGAATCTGCCTTTGCGAATTATATCCAACTAGCTTGGTAATAATGAAATTTAGTGTCAACTGATAGTAGATAAGCTTTCCATGAGGACGGGGATCAATTTATGGTGTTTGTTTGGTCTTTGTGGCGAAACTGCAATGGAAAATGGGTTGACAACTAACAAATATTTTGCAGCTGGATTGGTGAGTATCAGAGCCGAAACTCCACTGGAGCATCATCATTTTGTAGCAACATGGCAGTGGTCGGACGTCAAGGTGTTGAAGATTAATATACATGCCATTTGAGAAGGAACAATATGCTATGGGTTTAGGGGTTATTATATTGTTCGCAATCAGCTGGAGGTTTGCATAGATTGATGAAGTGTAAGTAGACGTGGAGCTCCAAACCTACAGTTGGCGGATACTATAGGCTTGGTAGCAGTGGTGCTTGCCTGAACTCGAGGATTAGCTTGAATCATTAATGAGAGTGATTCGTTCACACTAGTGCAGAAGCTTCAATCTCCTGATCACGATTCAAGACTTATCCATCATAGGTACAACTACTGAGGATATTTGCAAGACACTCTCACATATACCCGAGGTCTCTATCTCCTTCGTTCATCGGGATGGAAACAAAGTGTCGCATAACTTTACGAGGCTGGCATTGTGTTCTAGTCATGATGATTGTGGCTCCCTGACGTAATTGTTAATTGCATTGAGGAAGATGCTAGCTGTTCTGTTTGTAACTGTACCACTGGGATGCCTTTCTCTTGTTCGGTACCTTTTTGTTCTTGGTTTTTTGAGAAAAAATAATAATAAAATTGGACAGAGATAAAAATTAATAAAATTGTTCGGTTATGGGTACGGTTCAATTTTTACTGAAACTGAATCAAAATTAAAATTCATGTAAATTTAAAACTAAAATCAAACGGAAACATCTTTGGTTCAATTCAATTAACTTGAGATTTCAGTTCAGCTTAATTACACAAATATCACCTAAAATTGGACGGTTGGTCCAAGTGGTTAATATTGTTAATATACTAAACCAAAATATCTGCAGTTCACCTTAATTACACAAATATCACCTAAAATTTGAAAGAACAAAAACTTCACCAACCCTCGAATTTAAATATCATGTACGTCATTCCTTACATTTTATAAATGCCTTTTTTTTCTTGATTATAATAACAATATTTTTATACGTTTCAGGGAGTTTGTGTAATTAAATCGATCCTCGCCATTCACTAAATGTCATGTAATGCTTCAAATAAAATTGAACACTGACATACATTTTGTGGTTGTAAAACAAATTACAAACCTCAAGCGAAATGAGGCGATGATGTAAAGATAATCGGGCCAACAGTTGAGATCACGACTGGTCGATTTTTAATCTATCCTGAATCTAAACCTGATGAGCGAAAAAATCGCAGCAAATAAAGAAAAATTTGCAAACGATTTCCCTAGACATAAACGAAAAGAATGGAGTTCGCATCGGGACGAAAAGTTTTCTTTCTTGTTCCTTCACCCAAAAAAAATAAATAAAATAAAATAAAATAATACATCCCTTATAGCAGAAATAATTGGAGCTGCGAGGGAACGTACAGACAAAAACAAAAGTGAAAAAAGAAGACACAAAATGGGATCACTATAAATACATATAGACCAACAGCATTTTCATCCCAAACCACAACGTTCAACCTACTCACAACTGAAACACTAATGTACAGTAAAAGACATGGACAATGTCGAATGCCCATGTCTAGTCGAGTCAGATTCACAATTTTGTCAGATACATAAGCTATGACCAAGAATTGATGTATCAACAATGCCGGGGGTAATTCATGCTGTCAAACTGAGTTAATATCTTCTCACGGGGCCCGCTATTCACAAAACCATACAGTTTTATACACCTGGCAAATAATCAGAATCCTCCTACGAATCCCTACCACTGTTACCAAAAATACCAGTGTCGTCTCTCTCTATCTATCTCTCCCCCTCTCCAAGGGAGAGAGACAGAAGAAAAAATGAAAGAATCACAATCAAGATATGGGGTTAGCAGCCACATGTGCACATGTAATAAAAAAGAAGAAAACCCACCTCTTGGGTTTTGTCCCTGAAACAATCACGTGGCAGATGAAGTGTTTTTAACTTGGCACATGCAATCCGGACAAGGAAATGAATATATCGAACCATTTGTTGCTCTCTCTTGGAAACCTTTTGCGTCACTACGCATTCGCAGACTTAGCATGTTCTTCTTGAAGTTTTTCCACCTAGGAGAAGCAATAAGATCATAAATCAAAAGGAATAACTCATCCTGACAACAGAATAAGCAGATCAAAGGATAATATAAATGCCATTTCATATGCTTTGTAAATTGCATAGCAAAGAATACATCCAGTCATGCAAGCCCACATCACAACATAGATGAAACGACTAAATTCTCAAGGTAGAACTACATTTCACACATAAAAGTATATTTCATCACCAAATAATACAAGCAGACACAAACACCGGACAGGCAGAGTCAGCGGGAAAAACATAGTCAACCTGAAATCCAAGAGCATGGGGCTTTTCTTTTTTAAGGACAAGGCAGACTTTAACTTTCAATCAAGAGCATGGAGTTCAATCCAAAGGGAAGTCAAAGATAGGCAAGACATACTTCAGAGTCTTAATCAAAACTTCAGATTCTTTATGCTCAAGGAAGCTTGAAATCAATTACCGAAAAGAACAAAAGAGGTTTTGAAATCACATTTTTCACATATGAATCAAAGAAAAAACCATAAACCAGCAAAAAATAAAGCAACAAACAGAAATATTTATATTTAATGCACTCAAAACTAAAACTAAAGAAATAACATAATCTACTGACTAGTCATGATACAATAAGTTCACGGCAACAACAGAACCTGCACCATAACTCCACTGTTGGCAGGCATTCAAAAAACCAGATTACCGAGGAAAATGCATTACCCAATATCTGGATTATCAAGATTTACTGCCAATTTCCTCTTGTCAGGCCTAATTGTCCTGGAGTGTCCACCGTACAAATATCTTCTGTGCCCCAGAAGAAAATGGGGAAAGTTTCCACCTTGAGTTGTCACAAATACTTCACTATGAAGACAAACAGTGTAGTCTATAGCAGCCATTCTGGACGAGTAATTCTGAAAACAATTACTCTCAAATCAAACCATATAATATAGCATATGAGAGGGAAAACAAAGAGAAATGAGAGAAGGAAAGAGCGACGAAGTTAGTTCACAATTTACACCTGGAACAGGGCCAGTTCTTCTGCCGATGCCAATGACTCTTTTGTTTGTAGTAATGGAAACATTTCCAATAGTGGAGCCATATACCTCTCGGAGTCATATATCTTTCCGGATGCCAAATAGATAGATGTACTTTTGTCAAAGCCCATCCCTCTAAGCATCAAACCTACCTAATCAATTGAACATCAGTAAGAGTTAAGAAAATATAAAGTATTAAAAAGATTATGCAGAGAACCACCTTGTTCAGGGATCTTTAAAAAGGCATACTTCGACAAGGCCATATTAAATCAGACATCCTTATGGATATTGCAAGAGGGCTAAGGTGTATAATCACCATAACAGAACTACACACCAGGCTCTTTTCCAAAATGACAAAGCATGTAACGCATTTGAAACAAGCAAGAAAAGCATTAAACCTTGTAGTAAAAAAATATATGGGTGGAAAGAGTCACAATGATCCTCTCAGTGCCTCATGTAAATCTGATTGACCCTTGCTAAACCCGTCAATCCAAACTCAAAAATATCCCTAAAAGGATTTCTAAACAATATTTTGCAGAGTCATAATTCGGTCACAATTTGGTGGTACTTTCGGAATCCAACATCATTAAATCCATTTGACAATAAACATGGAAAGACTATTTCTTCTAATTATTCAAGCAAGAATGTCACATTAAGAACAGAAAGGGCAAGATGAAACCTCATAATAAATTAAAATGTAAAGAAATATGTGAAAAAAGAACAAGAAAATTGAAGATTAAAAGTTTTTACAAGATCGTACCTCTAAAGGTGTCAAAGGACATTTCCCATTTAATCTATTATCTCCAGGAAGAATGACTCGACCAGGTTTAGTAAACTTTCCTCTCCATCCTCTTTCCCTAGCAGCATCCATGTCTAGTTTTTCTTTTTCCCCACCATCATATAAACAACAAGAGAAAGCAACCATATCCTACAGAAGAAGATGATCAAGGCCGGTTTTTTTAACATTAAGGTAAAAAGCAATCCTATTCATTCTACTAACCTCCTCAAAACGAAGATGCACAGAGATATACTTGCCACTGTTGTTTGCACTATGTTGTTTCATTCTTGCAACCAAAGTTTCACCCAAAGTCAATATGGGGTTTGAAAACCTTAGAGCTTGATAATTAACCAAGCATCGAAGTCGTTGCACCGGCGGCGGAGCTTTGAATGACAGTCGATTTGCGAAAGGGGATATCCTTATGATCCTGATTTCACAAATTGCAAAGTTATAAATTCAAAGGAGGTGAAATTGTTCATATAATGACATGGAATAATATAAAAGAGAAAAATCCTGTATGAAAATGATGATATGCCGCTATTTTCACAAGTGAATGGAAAAACTGGAAGGGAAGAGAAAAAGTATCTAATTCAAAACGTTTACAGCATAGCCTACTATCACGGGAGTTCAAGGCAGTCTTAGACTTAACCACAAAGAAGCTGCACTATAAACACCATCCGTAATATCCATTTTGACACATAATATTAAAGATACAAGTTAATTATCATAGTTGATAAAAGCGCAACCACCCTCTATGCAACATTCTGCAGATCAAGTTTCATTCACCTTGAAAGCACAAAACAAAGAAGTACCCTAGTTCTTCCCATTCATCTGTCTTGTATAATAAGACATGTTTCAGAAACCACAATGTGCAAGCTACATGTTGTTTTAATATTCCCGATATCAAATTTCAATGAATGAGCATCAACTGACAAACTATCAAAAATTAATATTATAGAGAGTGGTATCAATTCTATCATCCTGAAACGACAAACACATTGTATAGGATCATAACAAGAGCATTATTAAGACTTGTTAAGAACGTCATGAAGAATGACATGGACTGAGTGCAAGAAACCTGAGACTCACTTTTCTTCAAGTAGCTTTGGAAGAACCGTATCGGTATAGAACTGGATAGATGACCAGGCTTTTATCCTGAAGTTGTACACATTGCTCAGGTTATAATCAAACCGCTCCATTATGTATGCCGGAATTGTTTTAACTATCCGAACATCATTTTCTAGGGTTTTTAAAAAGAACTCTTCATCATATATATCACCGAATTTGCTGCACATGGAAAAGTAGTATCAGATGTTATATTCTTTGAATAAGGATGTCATCTCATATACAATTACAACAGATGATGCAAACTGATTCATTGCCAATGTGAACCACAGACCTACAAAATGTCAAAACATTACTTTTAGAAAAATTCCATTATGCAAACTTTAGTACAAGATTATGATGTTAAGACACTTCCACACGGGTAGCTTCACATCTTTCCAAGTTCTTATTTGTTATGACATACACACTTCCCAATAGAACTTAATGTAACTGGCTAAAGAAATGACCGACCATTTAATCATGGTTCATGGACGCCCAAAAAGAGAGGCTGCTTCAGCCTGGATTTGGCTAAGTCATTCTCATTCTTATTTGAAAAGTTTTGTTTATCAAATGTCCAAGATTTTCCAAAAATCATGTTGAGCTGTAATCAATTAACAAATATTCATTTTGTCACTTTTAGTGAAGGTTCACATGGCCCTCATGCCAAACCCCTACCAAACTTTAGCAACTCCACAAACCTTGGCATATAAAAACCATGAGCTAAGCAACATTGGGGCTGCTTTGTTTAAACTCTTGCACAATCTCAAACTTCTAAGAAATATTATAAGGCTTAAGCAACTTTCTGCTCAGTTGTATTTATGTATACATTTCACATCCAATGCTGTGGTATTTCTCAAATCAGGGATTTATCAGCAAAAAATTTAGAAGTACCGTCAAACATGCATGTCCATATAGGAAATACCACCCATTTGATACAATTGCATGTTAATCATTTTCCAACAGACCTCACACAGCACAAAAATCATATTTCGGCTTTGTATCAGTACACATGAGCTAGCATATCTTTAGGTTTAATTAATGTGCCATCTTATTATGATAATTATACCACCCACCTTGGATCTCTCCAAATGCTGTGAAAATGGAAGTTTGGAATTACAAGAGTTGCATTCAGGTAGCCTGCAACAGCCACGGCATTGCATATCTGGAAGCACCAGTTCAGTGATTAAGCCCTAAAATACATAAGTACAGCAAAAGTTTTGCCTCAGCATACACAAAATACATACCGATGCTCTCTGCTGATTCAGACCACCATTGGCCTCAACAAAAATATATCCATTTGACTCGGTTAAGCCTATAATAGTAAAAACATACAAGGATAGATATGAGAACCTTCATAATAATTGGACTTGCTGCTATGGCAATCATTAATACTTTGGGGTAAAGAACAATAAAGTTCAAACCATACAATCACAACTTTGGTCCATTACATGATTGGTGCAAATAGAATACAGCAAAGTGCCAGCTTGTGAGATGATAAATAGATGATGCATAAATCATGACGTACTTGGCATTTATATGTTGCTCTCATAGCAACAAAAAATAGGTTAGTTTGTTTTCTTTTTTCTACAATTCACAGTCCAAACAATACGAGTTTCAAAAATCACCAACCTGCGGAATATTCAAGCCAGCGAGACATGGCCATGGTTGACAATTTTCCGTTAAATAGGGATTGCTTTTCCTATTAAGGTTTTGATGAAACGGCATTTGGGATGAGATTTATGAATAACTTCAATTTGATGAAAAGGGATGGTCGTGGTAGTGATGGTGGAATTGAAAAGGCAAGACGGTAATGGATCATTATTGAAATGTTCAAATGGGGAGCAAGGGGCTTACTTGTGAAGTTGATTTAGAGCTTTTCTTGAGAGGTTGAGATGAGCAACATAATGTTCAAGACAAAGTTACACAGTGTTTCTATTATCGTTAACAATTTTCAGGCAGAACGTTCTGCTAGAATACAACAGGAGATGCTGAGTTGCACAATTTTGCATTGTAATTATAGAAGGAAACAAATTTTAAACGGCTGCAACTGTTAAAAATGCTATAGTTAGGACGCCAAAAAAATAATTATACTCATCATAACTCAGTGATATCAAACATCAGTCCAGTCAATAGTTTTCGGACATCGTTAGATGCATTAATCAAAACTAGTAAGTGTAAGTAAACCTGCATTTCTTGATGTACCACTAAATATCGCAGCATATGCCAACACCAAGAATAATGGAATGCAATTAGAAGCAACAGGAACAATCAACAGCCTTTTTTTTTGAATGAAGAAAAGGAGATTCACATAACATGATCCCAAAGAAAATATACAAGCAGCATTTGGTAAGGTAACATTTTAGAAGTGGCAAATAGAAAGATTCTAAGTGTCCCTTAATAGATCACCATAAAAAACATTAAATAACTTTTTTTGAAGTATCAATCTGGATATGATTTTGAAATGTGTTCTTTTGATGGTTAGATTCATTAGAAGCTACATGGCCAGTAACACAGATGGAAAAATCATCAAAACAAAAAGACATAGCCAGAAAGTTGGTGGTACAAAATTCATCAGTCCAAGTCTGAGAAGAGAGTTAGGACAAGGCTCCCCTATAACTATAATCACAACTCGTGTAGAGAACGAGGATCCGAAGAAATCTGCTTTCGAAGAGGATTCAACGCATTGTCTTTTTTATTTTCATTCTAGAAGAGATTAGCCAATCCTTCGGCCCATTGGGTGGGAAAGAATCTTCCTGACTGACTCCATCGATTCTCCAATAGAAAAATATTATTGGTTCATTTGGGCAGGCTGAGAGGGCCCTATCCTTTTGTTCTCATGGTTAAATAAAATAATAACTGCAGAAATCCACAGTTAGAGTCAATGACGCAAATTGAGACTAACGGCTCAAATCCTCTCAAATTTGTGGACATAATTGCCTGGCTTCAATACTTATGAATATCATTACTTTATGTAGCTAAATCCATAGAATAAAAGATCCCTTAATTTTGCAGGTAAAGAACTAGAAGAATCAAAACATAGAAGATCCAAGTATAGTTTGTACCTTCGGATGACTTCTTGATGCATGGTCTCCACACCCCAAATTTATAGGAGTTTTTCCATATAGTCAGTATCTGTAGTTATTGGAACATTCAGCAAATCAAATTTTAATGGTAAAGAACTTTAATGAACAGGAAAACCAAAACAGTGCCAGCGATGTTCCTCACCAACACATGGACTTGCATATATTTACATTTGTAATTATACAAAAGCTTTATCTAATATGTAACTAACTATATAAGAAAATTCTACCAATCTCACAGTAAAAATACATATATAGTCTGCTCTAGCACATGGAAAATTTTAATGGTAAAATCCAGTGGTTGCACCAAGTCATATTGCCTAATTGCAAACTTTTAAATAAAGTAAGATTATCAGAAGTTGAACAAACAGGAAACATATCAATCCAAAGACAAAAAATGAGATAGATTCCCATCTGAAATAAATACAAGTAGATAAATCAAAAAAAAGCAAGAAACTACAGATTAAAATATTATTTTGAGTCGCTAGAAGAACCCAAGTCCCCACTTAAGAAACACTGAAATTGGAAATTAACTCCACCAAAATAATCAATTATGTGTGTAATGTGTGGACAACTCAAATAATTAAAATGTGAGGATCAATCAAATGTGGTACATATCAAGTCACTCCGGAAGAAATTTGTTTGTTTTAGATAACGGTGTATCATTAATACACTTGAATTAAACAACTATCCATGCCCTCACTGAACACATTCACAAAGTTACAAACAAATGGCCAGACGGTAGTTACTAAATTAGCACCTCTTACGAGGTCTTTCCATCATGGATTAGTTACCCACTAGATTCCTCTGTTATCATGTTATTACCGTCTAAATAATCTATTTAGCCCACTTTTGTTTTGTTTATTTAGACACAACAAGGATAAGGGTAAGAAGGTGAAAATTAGTTTATCGTTACTGTGTCTGTTGCATTTGGCCCATGGACAACACATACTGGCCCCACGATTTAAACAAATAACATGCGGAAAGAACCCAATAGATGTGTTATTCAAAAAGTTCTATCAAGCATCACTTTCAACATCCTCAATGTGGCAGGGTTTCAAATCTTCTTTGTCCATTTATGTTTTATCTGAACATTGTATTATTATTAGTAAAATGAAAAAAGTCAAAGAAAACATATTATCAAAATATAAATTGTGCACGGTCATCTTAAGGGGTGGTTTCAGGAATTAATGCTACAAGGGGAGAAATTAAAATACTTTAGTTATTGGGCTGAACACTAGTCCAATTAATTTCTTTTTAGGGGGAGCTGAAAACCTATTTGTACTTAAATAATCAGAAGTTGTGTTTTCAAACGCTCCAAAACTGCTGAAAATAAGCTAGAAGTGCAAACACTACATAAATCTCTTATTTCTCATTTGTTCAACATTCAAAAATTATACCATTTTAGATAGAAAACGGTTGTGCTTGAAATTTCGGATCCATTTTTCTCATTCTACAAATCCTACACCACCAAAGCTACACCATTCTTAAAACTCAATACAAAGGTCCTTGAAACCATCCAAGCATATGGAATATTTTCTAACATGTTAGAAGATGAGGGTCCTACTCTACATTAGTGTGAAATTATCAAGCAATTAATGCAATTTGCAAGAGGCAACTTCAATCAAAAACACTGCCTCATGAGATAGACTAATTGTACTTAAATCAAATTTCAAAATCTAAGCTAATTAAAAGCCACAGTTGTGAGTGAACAGGTCTAAAACACCCTGTATTGCCTCATTTCAAATGCCTAAAGTAACATAACCCTTTCTTTGGTGGGTTACTAATCAAAATATCCGTTCCAAGTTAATTGAAGTCAACATACTAAATATTACTCAAAAAATAGGTAAAGTGTCAAAATCAGAATCCAAATGGTTAAAGGGCTCTTTCTCTAGGGCAATGACCCGGGTTCAAATCCCTGTGGTCATTTGGGTGTGTGTGTGTTTTTATAAAAAAAAGTGTCAAAATCAGAAAAAATAGATGTCACTGACAATATAAATCAAAATAAGATAGCACTTCAACGTTTTACTTTCCGAAAACTAGTCAAAATGCTATTGAAAAGATCCACCAGAAAGCAGAAAGAACCCACTAACCGCATTGGTCGAGGAATTATCGGAGTCCATTTCATGCCGGACCTTGGCATAAAGCTGTGGGCTCCTATAAACCGTTCCGACAGCAGGCCTGTGGTTAATAACTGGAACGACATCAAATGACACTGTTCCCATGTAGAACAACATCCCAGAAATATACAACAGAGGAGCAAACAGAAAAATTCCTTGTCGCTTTAAAATAACAGATAGTAGGATCCCTGCAACATGCTGCCTGAGTGTCCTTGGAGGTGGTCGGCCTGCTCTGGGACCGCGGTGACGGTATCGTGGTGACCGGTTGACTGGGGACGTCGGTGGAGATGATGGGCTACTATGTCCGCTGCTCGGGAGCCGATTGTATGCTTGCATCGCGCTTTTCTTGAAGTCATAGTAATGTTAACTATTAGTTTATACAAGATAATCCATATGATGATAAGCAGAAAAAGTAGTGAGACACATGTCACAAGAATATAGAGACAGATGCAGGTGGTTGAAACATGGAGAGTGATGCGAAGGATGGAAAGGCATTGGGCGAGAGGAATGTAAGGGGAGTTGAGATGAGGAGGATTGCAATTTGATTTTAGGCCCCTAACATAATCCTAGGGCACATGGTATGTTTATATTGCAACATAATCACAAACATAACCTTTATAGGCAAATTCTCAAACACTCAGTTTTAGTTTCCAGTGGCTTAATCTGAATAACTTTTCCATATGATTACTAAAGTTAATCAAGGATGGTTTTTGACAAAACCCAGAATTCTCCGCTTCATTTAGAAATAGAGAGCATTATAGTTCAAAGTTGGTCTTTGCCATCACTGATAAGTAGTTCCACGTCTATCCCAGAAGAAACTACTCTAACTTTCAACTAAATAAAAAGATATCTTCTCTGCACTTCAAGAGAATTTTCGGATAAGTTATCTGGGTTTGGTTTGTGGAATACAAACCTCAAGCTGGAGCTGATGACCTAATTCCTCCTAATTTACACAATATATTTTTTAATATTTTGTTCAAGATGAGAACATACTCAATCCGGAAAGTCAAATGTCGTATTATGCTTTCTATGCAATATACAACAATATATTGGTGTATATCAAACTGAATTTTCTCGTAATATATAAAGGAATCTGCATTTGAAAAGCATATAACGTCCAGTTGATTTTGGCCCTGATAGAACCATTTACGCAGTCCTCAATGATATCAATGTTAATTCAAGAGAAACTATTGCTGTTCCTGAGAAGACTTGTCACTGAACTATGAGATGTCCAGCTCGACCTCAGAAGTCAGGTCAGAACATCTTAAGCAGGCAACATGCATATCCAAGAAAAATGTACATGTAGTAAAACTAAAAAATAAATAGGAGTTGATTATGTATTCTTCAGCCAATATCATGCAGCGATTGTGAGAAGTAATACTCTCATTTCTACATGCAAGAAATATTCCAGTTCTCCATCTTTTATTTTTTATTTTTGACTCGCTTGAGAGTTGACAACATGTCGCCTGATACTCCCATTTGTAACGTAAATCTGCAATACAGTAATAGTGTCTTCGTATCTTTTACATACTTAAATCAGTCAATCCCATATATTGGATTCATGTTCATTCTCCAATATAAATTAATTCGATTCAATTCACAAACTAAACGCTGATAAGACAAAAAGGATCATTTTTTTCTGCATAAATGCCTAAAACCCAATTGTTTTACTCTGCCAAAAAATTCCATGCAATGAAATAAAAAACTTATCTCTTTAAACAATTTGACCAATAAAGCAAGCCACTCGCCATAAATATCCAAAAATTAGAAATTCCAGAAACAAAGAGCAGAGGGAGGAGGAGAAGAAGAATTACCATAAAATATTGAGATCAGGAGGCAGGCACTGGCTGGTTGCTCGAGGCAGCGGAGCGAAGGAGGGGAAATGACTTCTCCTTTATCAGAGCAAGACCATAGAAGAAATGGTATCAAGCGATTTTATGTAGTTACTCAAGGAAGAATTGCTCGGAGCCGCCGAGAGGCAAAAACGGAAAGCGCAGAGCGGCCGAGCGGCGGGGCGGCGGGGTGGCGGAGGTGGCGGAGAGAATGAGTGAATCTGAGTCTGAGGGCTAAATGTGAATTGGGAATGACAGATTACTTGTGTGGGTGTTATTTTGAGCTCTAATTTAGACCGTTGGCTGGATAAGATCCAACGGTTCAAATTGGTGTTGAGTTGCATGGGTATTTTATTCGGTATAGATCATCCTCCCCATGTTCTAATTATTTTTTAGTGGTTTTCGAGCCTGGCTTGCCTTGGGTGCGTAGATCTGACTTTAAATTTGAACTTTTTTTTTTTTTTGGTTAAATTATTCAATTTGGTTGTTTACATAATAAATTAATAATATATTAAAGAAAATTTATGGTTAAAGAAAACTGAAGATTTTAATTTCGAAGTATTAGAGTTTAATCCCAACATCCTCAACTTTTTGTAAATTTCCAAACTTAAAAAATATTAGTATTAATTATCTCACGCATATTAAACTTTTTCTAAATTCATGATATTTTATGTAAAAATACCATAATACTCTTAATAATGTTAAGAATAACACTCCATACTATTAATATTCATTTCCTTCCCAAAAGACTGAAACATAAAAGACAATTGAAAATTTATTAAGACGTTGGTCATCGAGAAAAAGTGTCACCGCCACCTCCACCTCCACCCCCACCCCCACCCCCACCACCCATACTTCCGACGACTTTCGACTACCACTCAAAAATTTCTCCACCAAATGAAGTAAATTTATAGTTCATATCTATCCTCTGGACAAGAACGCATTGGTACTAATTTTATAGCTTCTGGTGGAGCAACAATGGCACTTGGTTGCTAAGAAGGCGGCGTACAGCAAGTGGTGGCCGGCTATGGTATTTCCACGACTGTCTTGGATGGGAATTACGTCTTTTGTAGTGCTCCAAAAGAGTCACAACCTACCACCCAAAAAGTATGTCAGCGAACAGACAAGACGATACAATATCAGATATAATAAAAGAAATTAAACATTGCAGGAAAAAACTGAAAATTTTATAACTTTTTGAAACATAAATACGAGAATGCAAGAAGTAAACCAATCACGACATACTATAGTTGCGAGCGATGCTAGAGTGGTTTAAATATTTACATGAACAAGTAAGTAACATTGTTCAATAAAACCTTCTTTAATACGCCAAAATGAAAAATATTCTAGGCTTTAAGATACCTTCTACGTACCGAGCATTTGTTGAGGCTGAAACTATAAGTCGAGAAGAAAAAGGTGTTAATCAAAGCGACTAAGTGATGCGAGACTCGAGACTAATGTACAATACGTTTGTTAATAACGATAAACAATAGATTTTTTTTCAAAATCAATAAAAATAAATATCCTTATCAAGATTAATAATATCAATACTCTTAGCGAGATAGATAAAATCAATATTCTTGTTAGTATCAATAAATAATATATAGCACCTTCAATGGTGGTTGTAGCACCCCGAGCGGTGGGCACCACATCCCCCCCACTAGGACCCGGCATGTAGCACCCTGCATGGTGTGTCACCACATCCCCCGCATTAAAGTCCAATTCGCATACGAAATGGAAAGTCTGTACATGAACCAAGCAGTAGTGAACGGGAGACAGATCAACAAAAACCTAAACTAGGCGGTACGTACACTCTGATTTCAACAATCAAAACAACAACGGAAGCGAAAGCGGAAGCATAAATACATAAACATAAAGTGAACAAGCAATAGGTGACATATTCAACTTGTGACACCCTATTTCTTCGTCAGGCTAGGTATAACGTCACAAGAGGGTTTACCTACGTGTTAATGTTCTTTTAATTTCATTTATACGTTAAATCACTTGTTTAAGTGATCTCCATACTCTATGTGTTTAAATTCAACGTGTAATACCTCGTGCTTAACTTCTTTTACTTAAATTAATTCCGAACTTCGTGAATATGTGAAATGCTTGATGTATATGTTTTATGAACATGTCCGCGTATTTATTATAAGCTTCGAGACTCGTTTGACTAGGTCTTGGACCTATTTTGCAATTTTTGGAACTTAAGGACCTAAAGTGTAAATAAGGGCACGTTAGGTTCCAGTTCGCGTAACATGAGCTCGAGAATTCGGATTAGAATTCCGACACCACCGTTGGACTCGTCTCGGTGATTCGTATCCAACGAAACAAACCACACATTTTTCTAAGCCCGTTTAAACCCTCTAATCTTTAAAATCCGATCCGAACAGACTAAAATTGTACCCGGACCCACCTTGACTTTTCCTTGATCCATTTCAGCCCTTTTTGGACTAGAATGTGCTAATTTTCTCCTCATTTCCATTGAGAAACAACAGCTCTCCAAGGCAAGAAGAAGACCAAGCACTATTCCTCCATTTTCTTGCACAAAAATCTCAAGTTCTCCTTCATTTCTTCGTCCCTCAATGATCTGAGGTTAGTTCCGGATCCCTCGTGACTTAAGCTTCATTTCTATCTCTATTTTATGTCATTATGTGCCTAAGTCTTTGGTTTAATTCAATCATGAATAGTAAGGGTTTGAAGATATTTTTGAATTCCTGGTGCAAGATGTATTATTTGAATTTTTAGTTGATGTTTCTTGATCATTTGGGCTCCTATGTTGCATTTATGTTCAAAGAATTCATGATAGTTGAGTAATAATTGAATCACCATTAATGGAGATTGAACTTGAAACTTGGAAACTTGATTTTTTTTAAAATTCATTTCTTGCCTTTATGGATGAAACGTGAGCTATGCTTGAATGTGGTTGTGTTTGCATGAGTTTCTTGGCATTTTGCATGGTTTTATGGCTGTTGTGTTGCTGCATTTGATGCCTTGTCTTTCCCCTGTTTTTCCTCTATGTTTTAACACCTGCTCTGCGTCTGGAATGGGTCACAGCCGCGACCGAAAGTGTAGCGGTAGCGGCCGCGACGGCAACACAGAAGACCTTTTGGACTGGCTTCGCGGCGGCGATAGTTTTCTATGTAAAAGTTTCGTGGCCACGACGACCTCATTTGTGCTCTGTTTTGTCTGAAATTTTAACTATGGAAACTTCATGAGTATTCTTTAATTAGAATCATGTCAAAATTCATTCTGAAGAGTGAGATATGACCATTTTAATTTTGTGTCGCCACTTCCCCAAAATTCTGGTTTTGTTTAACTTCAAACCTATGCCATTTTTGGATCGCTTTGAACCACAATTAGAGCTATATACCTTTGGAAAGCCCTTTGTGTCTATTTTCATATCCAACAAATAAAACTTAATTTTAACTTTTCAAACTCCAGATATTCACATTCTTCTACAACTTATGCATATCGAGAATCTGTCAGCTTTTGTTTATTTTTGCTCGGAACTCCTTTTAACGCTTCTCTTCCGTTTTTCTTGTATTTTCCTACCCCGAGCATGACCTTAATGTAAAGTATCATGATTTAATGTGTACTAATTCTATGTTATGCCTTACCTTGTTGTCCAAACGTTTGCATATGATACAAGAATGTGTCTTATGATTGTGTATGATATGTAATGGGAAAGACATCACTTGCATTGCATCTTTTGCATTCGTAAGTATCACCGTGCGTCTAATTGGTTCATGATCGAGTCTAAGTCATAAGTTTACGTATGTTTGTCTCAGAATTAGCTCCGAGAGGTGTCGGATCCACCATTCAGCTTATTCTTGGTCTTCCACACTCATTCACAGGTTCTTTTCGGTAAAATGTGAGGTTTAGGTTTGTTTTCTTTTTAGTTAATGAGACCTAAAACCCTATGTGCTTGTTTTCAAGCCCGCATGCGACTATATTATTATATTTATATAATAGTTATGTGTTGATAAAGTATGTTTATGGCTTTGTCCAATGACTATGGGTTTTGAAAACTATATGTACAAGCATATGTAAGCTTAAAATGTTTTGTAACGAGGCTATGCTCCAAATAGTGTACCTTCAAGCAAGCTAAGGATACCTCAAATGTATGTAATGGAATGACACGGAGAGGTACGTTGAGCATATGCTTAGTTGCAAGGTAAGGTATGAATGACAAGGTACGTAATGTTATTTTATGTTGTGGGTAATGTAATGAATGAAACGAATGTAATGTAATGTTAATGTTAGACCCCGGAAATTATGGGTTGGGAAACTCGGTACAACAGCGGGCTGTCAGGTTAACCCCGGACATAGCTTTCCATTTGAGGTATCATGCGCAACTCAGGGAGTTAGGGGAAGCGTGATATTCTTAAGCCTTCGGCATCAAAACCAGTGAGGACACGTCATGGGATTGCAACCCCTTCGTGGAAGTTTAAATAATGGAGGGTTAGGGTAGCGCAACCCTTCCATCAATGGAGCAAAGGTTGGATTGTTTATGAATGTTTTAATGTTCTTATGTATAATGTTTAATGAGGAGTAACGATTTGATTGAGCCCGTCCCCGCCGAGTATAATGTAATGAACTGGTAAATTCGTGAGACGATGATAGAGTATAACGAAATGTAACATTATGAAATGGTAATGTACATGTATATGTATTTTTAATAGTAAAGTTTTATGGAAAATATTTTAGTGTGCAAAAACTATCCTCGGCTCATAAATCACTGTGATATGTGATATGCTCTATATTTATATACTGTGTGGGTGTGCGTTAGCCCCTCACTCAGTCGGTGGACTAACCCTCTCCTTTTGACCTTTTAGTTTGTAGGTTTTGGTTCGAGTTAGGTGGAGGAGTTTGTCGGTTAAGTCTTGTTAGTCGTCTAGTTCGAGTTTGCATTTCATTTTGCATAAGATATGATATTGTATACAATTTGAATACGTTGTATAAGTTATGTATGAATGTATGAATTATGTAAGATGGATATTCGAGATAGGCTTCTAACAATAGTTGAACCATTGTTTTATGATTATTGTGAATTTTCGGGATTAGGTATCTATGCTAGTTGAACTCGTTACCTATTGTTATATGTTTTGATTTTATATGCATGCTTCAACCTTTACTACTGCTTTTTGTTGCGCGCTCTTGTTATCTTTAGCTCCGCCTAGTCTAGAGCGTGTGTTGGTTTCCCATTTGCTTAGGCTTGGGCACATGTATGGACTTCCATTTCATATGTGTGTTCGAGCTTAGGTGCGGGGGATGTGGTGACCCAGCGGTGCTACATCCTAAAGTGGTATTAGAGCTCTAGGTTGTAAAACCGGAGTTCTAATGTCGTGTGGTGTCAATATAGGTCGAACAACATAGGAACAACATGTTAAGGTGTGCATTGCATTGGAATTATGAAACTTTGTGCTCTGTGTACATTAACTAGTTCTTGTTGCTTATTTTGTGTTGCATTTGCATACCCTACGTGACCTCGTTGTTCTAATTACGTGTTATAATCACTCGCTAACCACATGCATTATATTTTCACCTAGTTTGTGTATTGAAGATTGACACCTAATCACCAAACACCAAGGATAATTAAGACAACGAATTGCTCAATCTATCTACCAAGATGCAAGGCAAAAACATTGCAATTTGCGATGAGGGAATAAAATTCGAAGTGGAGCTAAAGAGTTAGGGCATAATCTCTTGTCGGAAGGCGAAGTGGTTAGCTTACCATTCAAACACAACAAGGGCAAGTGAAACGGAGTTAATCACGGAGATTTGGGGCAAGGAATTCACGAGTATATCGGGAATAAGGTGTAAGGTAAATTTAGAGAATCAAAGAATGGTGGGAATCTCAAGAAATGATGGAGGTGGAGATGCGTTATTCGATGGTCCCAGAAGAAGCACTCCTTACCTAACCAAGGAATCTAAGAGCTGTGCCGAAAAGTAGGAATTCAAATTAAATAGGGATTCCGAAGAGTTTCGAGAAATGGTGAGTGCATGATTTGAAACCTTCAAGGACCTTGCTACTATAACCGATGGTTGAGTTCGGGATGGCATAAGCTCGGATGGAATTTAGAAGGGATTTTCGAGAATGAATGTCCAAAGCAATTCCTCACACAAACAAGGGGATCGTTAAACGGGACAAGGGTGAACTCTTGTTTTGGGCAACCATTGTAATTAAGAAGTGAAATTGGGTGAAGAGATCGGATAACAAGCTAGTGAACCGTCAAAGAAGCCCGGGATCAAGAATCTCGAGTTACAAACTTCCAAACATTAACTTTGGCCTTTCACCTAAGCATCCGAATGTCAAGGAATTCGAAACAATGGTGAATGGTACACAAATCATTCATGGCACATGCATAATACATTCTTAACTTATTATTTGAATCATGTTTATTTACTTGTTGAGTGTGTTTAATATTTGTGAAGTGCTTAGTTGTCCCAAGAGATAACTCCGAGTGTACGGGTGAGTGGTTACGTGGTAAGTTGAGGGTCGTGATATCAATGAGCCTCCGAGGTAAACAACGAACCATAGGACGACCATACTTGGGGGATCTCTTGTGTTAGAAGGTGCAAGTGGTGAAAGTTCGGTAACTATGCCACTCGTGAAATGTTGAGCTTTTGAGTTAGTTTAGAATGAATCAAACGGTGGGTGATGAATCTCATTTAGACCCTCCTATCGTGCGAAATATTCGAGCTGCTCCTAGCCCAGATCAAGTGTGTAAAGGTGTTACTCCACCAAGACTTCAAGAATGATCAAACCCCTTGTGCTTGAAGACCTTTATCGGACTAATCCTTGTCGGGACATCATGAACCTAGAACATGGGATAAATACGGAAAGTTGCTCGTAGTTTTGATTCGAGCGGTGAACCTGGGGACTAGGTTCTCTTGGGGGGGGGGGGGGAGGGGGACTCTTCAGCAATCCAGGTATGATGTCACGAGAGGTTTACCTACGTATTAATGTTCTTTTAATTTCATTTATACGTTAAATCACTTTTTTAAGTGATCTTTATACTCTATGTGTTTAAATTCAACATGTAATACCTCATGCTTAACTTTTTTTTTTTACTTTAAATTGATTCCGAACTTCATGAATATGTGAAATGCTTGATGTATATGTTTTATGAACATGTCTACGTGTTTATTATACGCTTTGAGACTCGTTTGACTATGTCTTGGACTTATTTTGCAAATTTTGGAACTTAAGGACCTAAAGTGTAAATAAGGGCTCCTTGGGTTCCGATTCACATAACTTGAGTTCCGGAATTCGGATTCAAATTCTGACACCACTATTGGACTCGTCTCGGCGATTCGAATCCAACGGATCAAGCCACATGTTTTTATAAACTTGTCTCGGCGATTCGAATCCAATGGATCAAGCCACGAATCAGAAATTGTACCCGGCCCCACCTTGACTTTTCCTTGACCCATTTCAGCATTTTTGGATTAAAATTTGCTAATTTCCTCCTCATTTCCATCCAGACATAGCAACTCTCAAAGGCAAGAAGAAGACCAAGCACTATTCCTCCATTTTCTTGCACAAAAACCTCAAGTTCTCCTTCATTTCATTGTCTCTCGATGATCCGAGGTTAGTCTGGATTCCTCATGACTTAAGCTTCATTTCTATCTCTATTTTATGTCATAAATATGTGCCTAAGTCTTCGGTTTAATTCAATCATAAATAGTAAGGGTTTGAAGATATTTTTGAATTCTTGGTGCAAGATGTGTTATTTGAATTTTTAGTTGATGTTTCTTGATCATTTGGGATCCTATGTTGCATTTATGTTCAAATAATCTATGATAGTTAAGTAATAATTAAACCACCATTAATGGAGGTTGGACTTGAAACTAGGAAACTTGATTTTTTTTTGGAATCATTTCGGAATCTGTCACGGCCCCGACGTGTTGGAGCTCTTTCTTGTGTTCTTTTCTTGCTTTGTTGAGTGTTGTATGATCTTTCTTGCTTCGTTTATGATTCATAAGCATTGTTAACTTATTGTATTACATGTTATACTCTTTGTTATAAACTTATAATGTGATTTTGGTGCTTATATGCGAGCTATGACCTTACGTGACTTGAGTGCATGATCGTTTAATTGCAACTTGTGGTGTTTTGTTGCACCTTTGCCTTCCTTATGTGTTTTAATCTTGTGTATGCCTATGATATGCTATGCTATGATGTGATGTATTATGTGTTTATTTAACGTGTCGTTTGTCTAATTTATGTACCGTTTATGTGGTAATATGTTAATTGCTTCGATGTGTCTAAGTTTGAACATATATGACATGCACTGCATCATTTGCATCGATATGCATTTACCAAGTGTTTCTAAGGTTCATTATTGAGTCTAGTATTGTCTCTTATGTTTAGATTATCTGTGTGGAGTAGCTCGTTGGTGTGGAGCCGCTCCGTAGGTGTGGTTTACTTTGCTTTGCCCCGTTCCGTTCGTCGAGGTGAGATTTTCTTTCTTTTAGTTAATTCGACCTACAACCCTACCTGAATTTTAAGCCCGCATGCGACTTACGTTTATATATATATATATATATATATATGTATATATGTGTGTGTGTGTGTGTGTATTTAGATACGTGTTTGGTACGTATTTTATGGGAATTGGCCCGTTTGCTATGAAACCCTTTGGAAACGTTTTTATATATACGTAAACTATGTTTACGTAAACTATGTTTTCGTTTATTTTTTTTTGAAAAGGGTTCCCGGAGACTGTGGGTAAGGAGCACCCGGGACGGCCAAGGGGTCGCCGGGCACACCTCCTGTGCATAGTCTCCACTTGATAAGGATGAACCCGGAACTCACTAGGAGGTTTGATGGGGGATGGAGTCCTTGGGCGTGAGTGTCATGAAACTCACGCCCCGCAATTTACTTGCTTGGATGGTAAGGGCGTGAACACCCTTCCATCATCCGGAGAAGTGGTAAACTTGTTTGAATTTGAATGTGATCTTGAACTTGAGGAGTTTAGATGGAGAACTCGTACTCACCGAGTTAGTTTGAACTTGTAGCACCCCAATACGTAAGGATGCCACACCCCCGCACTATAGGTCGATCCACATATGAAGTGGACAATCCGTACATGAATCAACCTATAGCGAACGGGTTACAATACAAATAAAACAACAAGCTAGACGAGACTAATTGATACAAGCAATAGAACAAAGCGGAAGCATGCTATACTATCGATCATTTATCAAGTAATTTACACTTCGATTTCACATATCAATACATTATCATTTCCTAAATACATAACAAGTAGCCTTAACAAGAATTCCTTTGAAACGATAAATAAATAAATGCACCTTGCGGGGCTCGAATGGAAGGACTCGACTCAGCTCGATTCCCGCCTAGAATGTACCTACAAGAACACGACATGTATATAGATTTCCTAAATAACTCCATCACTCTCACGAACTCTATTACTCCAATAAACACCATCACTCCAATCACTCCATCACTCCAATATACTACATCACTCCAATCACTCCATCACTCTAATAACTCCATCACTCCGATCCCTACATCACTCCAATCACTCCATCACTCCAATCACGGTAACACGATAATGGGAAGGTAGCGAGCCTTCACCATTCACGATAACACGATAATCACGATAATCACGATGCCTGCATTGCTTTGCATGATCATGACATTAACAGGATAATCACTGTACGCGCATTGCTTTGCATGACCTGACTTGCTTGCTAACGGGTGACACAACGATTCATGAATGCGTGAACGTGCTCATTGATTCCAATCTCTGCTCGGTAGAACAACTGGACAAGGAATAGAACATTTGTTCTCTCATTAGACCATAACTTGATAACGTTACCATAATGTAACACACGGCGTAATCATGTAACGAGGTATGCATTAGCAAATGTTATATGATATAATCATATTCTTGCATGTAATTGATCATATAATAGCATATGTAGGTTATTTAAATGATTAAAGAAGGAATTGAAATTGTTAAGTTTGTACAGAATGTTTCTGTCCCTCCAGAGCCCTAGGAACGGCCGTTCCGGGTTTTAGCATAAAATGGGAAGGGCCGTTCCCAACCTCCCGATACTGCCCCGAAGATGGGAACGGCCGTTCCGGCTTACAAGCCAAAACGGGAAGGGTCGTTCCCGTCCTCGCCGCCATGCATATGACTTGAACTATGGGAACGGCCGTTTCCCCAAATACAAAGGGAACGGGAAGGGTCGTTCCCGTTACGCAGAGAATACAGAAACAGGAGAAGAAACAGGGGATGCACGAACCAATCTCCAATTCATCATAACTCATATAATTCAATCTTCAAAGGCATGAATTCATGAAAAGGGATATGTATACATGCTTAAGGCACAATAAAACTAATATAAACACTTAGTTCTAGCTTGAATCATCAAGAAACCAAGATCAAACTCCATGAACATATATATGATCAAACTTCATAATTCTCAAGATTTATGCATGAAATCAAGCCTAAAGTTTATAATCATGCTTCTAACATCATATAAACAAGTTATTTCATACAAATCCTAACCCTAGCTTTATATGAAATATTATCAAGAAATCACATATAGAATCATATGTATCTTGAAATAAAATAAAGGGAAGAAGATGATGAAAGTGCATGATTGATCTCCAAAGCATGTGATTTCTCCCGTGAAATAGCTTGAAATTGATAAAGTCCCTTCTCCCTCTCTCCATGGATGAACCGAGACCCCAAGGGAGCCAAGTTTGTATGAAAGAAATGAGAATGAGTTGAAGGATGCTTCTACGTGATTCATCTCTTATAATTGATGAATTAATTCAATTTCCAATCAAGTCCTTCAAGTTACATAAGTTATGCAATTAAGGATATGAAGTTTAGAGAATGATCAATTTAGTCCAAGAATATATTTATGCAATTTAGTCTACTAATTTAAAATAACGATCAATTAAGGACATTTAAACAATTAAGGCATGTTCGGAAATTAATTCACGTAATCACATTGAAACATAATTTATACAATTTGTCACGAATTATAAGAGTTTAATAAACAACATAATTAAAATTAATCCTAACTCTTGGAAAATTCACACATATCGTGCGTACCTGGAAAGTCGGAAATTGTGGCGTTACAGAACTTGTTATGGTTCGTGAACACAACCAACCAAAGCTCAAATTCACGCATAACAACAAAGAACAATCAAGGAACACATATATACGCATAAAACTCGAGAAAAACGAGGATCAAAGCCATATTCAACAAAGTCCGTTTTCAAGAAATTCAAACTCATTAATGGCATCTTGCAATAAATTCATCTACCAGCTTACTTCTTGCATTTAATACAACATATATATCAGGTAGAACACATTTATAAAATCAAAATTCCTACCAATTCAACCAAGAACACATAATCTCCATTTTTAGCCTAAACCCTTACTATTCATGTTCTAACTCAAAACCATGCTTGCACACAATCACAAGGAGAGATTCATCGATAGAATTAAAGTACACATCGAGGGGAGTTCGTAACTTACCTTGGCTCGTGAAAAGACGAAGAAACGGGAAAGTTATGAGCTCTTGAAATTGAAGAAGGGTTTGAGGGCCTTCTCTTCTTTCCTTGCTTGCTCTCCTTGATTGATGGAAATGAAGAGGAAAAAAAGAGGGTTCAACCCTTTAAGGGTTGAATCCGGGTTAAAAAACGGGTTGAACCAAGATTCGGTCCAAACGGATCGGATTTTAAAACGGTAGGGGATCCAAATGGCTTCAGAAAAATACGGGGTCAATCCATTGGATCCGAATCGTCGAAACGAATCCAACGGCGAAGTCGGAATTCGAATCCGAATTCGCGAGCTCATAATAGTTCAAACGAACCCAAAAACCACCTAATTACAATTAGGTCCAAAACTTTCAAAAAGTTACAAATAGGCCCAAGTCCTATTTTCAATTCAACCCAAACAATTCAAATAAAATGCAATTAAATCCAAACAAGTCAAATATTATATCAATTCACATAATTCCAAGTTCGACATGCAAATTCATAATTTAACAAACGAGTTCATAATTCCAAATATTTCAAATACTTATTTAAATCAAGTAAATCATATAATTCAAGTATAATTAAAATTAAAACATATAATAAAGAATTTAAATAGCATAAAAGCACAAAGAAACACTCTCGTGACGTCATACATGTACGAACGAAAGAACAGGGCATCACACATTAATAGAAGGATAATTGGTACCAAACCTACATACAAATGGTTAACCGAATCTCAAGGATTTTACATGCAGAATCACCAAAAATCAAATGCATCTCGGGACCTTCTTAATCAAATACATACTCAGAAATTTTACACTGATAATTATGATAAATTCCCATATGAATAAGTGAGATTGTCCAAGAACTTGCCTCTTATTATTCTGGTAAAGAAAAACCAAGAAATCATCACTCAATCATGAAGGTTTATGCAGTTCTATTATTCTTCTATTTAAACTTTAAAATTGTAATAAATTTAGATTACAATTGCAAAATGCAAAAGTAGTGTAACTTCATAAACTTGCAACCAATAAATAGCCAAAGTTAAGAAGAAAAAATCGATCACCCAACCCAAGGATTGCCAAAGGTTTATATTTCACTGGGAAAAAGAAAGGCAACTTAATCTAACAACGAAGGTATAATGCTGTATCATTTCATAATAGAGTCCATCTGATTTGTATATGAGCGGCTCTCATTGGTCGGTGGATGTCGCGTTTGCTGCAACAACCCAATATTGCTTAACCGCAATGAGTATCTTCTCAGGGACTAGAGGCCCATCCTCATGATCGGTCATTTTTGTCTCCCATCTCATGCCTCCAGCAATTTTCATCACCTTATTTATTACTTCCACTTCATCTCGGAAAATAACTGTCCCTTCGGGCCGTAAAATGCGGTCCATTTCCAGGAGAATATCTTCGAAGTCACACCTAGAGAGAGAAAGAGATGATTTCATAAGACCTGTGTAGTTTCAAAGGCAACTATTTGTTTCATCATCATATGAAGATTCTAGCCTGGCCCGATATGACCAAACTCAACCAATTATATGCAAGTGTATCACACTTGCTATTTTATCGATCACTCTGTGAAACTTAGACCAATCATACGACAAATGAAAACCACCCACCCCTTATTACACTGGTTTGGACTTTGGACAAGTCAGGTTCATGCTAGAATTATCAATCATGTGATGAGGTCGGGAAAGCAAATGTGTCATGTGTGTTGTGCCAATGTAAGTTCACATAAAGCAATAGTTGCTTACTTGTCCTGATATAATTTGAATAAGCCACTAGCATGAATGAGATCATAGGTCCTTGGGTAAGTTGAGAACCCTTCACACCTGAATAAACATAAAGTACAGCTTTCATGAACTTCAAATATAAAAAATTAATTCTAAGATATGTATGTCAAACATCAAAATGCATAACTTAAATTAAGCTTCAAACCAAACACTTATGTCATAAAATAAGTGAAAAACCGTGACCTCTTTCCTCTTTTCAAAAGAAATATATTAAATGCGATGATGTAAAACTTCAAATAACCTTCAACTCCATTTTATTTTCAGCTCAAACACAACTAGGGTCGTTTTTCTCAAAGTGGTTTGCCTGGTTCTCGGCAGTAATCAATTCAAAGTTAAAAAATATATATATATATATATGACGGTGAAACTTCAATTGAGCTCCAAATCAATTTAAAATGAACATTAAATATGAAAAAGTCGAGAACGTACCAATCATGATATATGCCAATCAAGCCTCTTTCATAGATGACACCCAATGTGTTGTCAGCAATTGTAGGCACAACATTCATCACCCATAATTTTGATGACTCCAAGTTTGCTGCAAAACCTCCAAGGCCAGCATTCATGTCCATAATGTTTCTATATCTTGTGGTACCAAGCAACCGGTTAATCCTTTTGTAAGCACTAACATGCTTTTTCCAAAGTTTATTGTCCTCTTCATAAGATTCAGCTGTGACCCCATGAATTTCACCATTGCGTATTCTAGGTGGGACGTCAAAAAGACGATCAGGAAACTTCTTCAACTGCCCTCCTGCCACTTGGATCGGATTCTCGACCTCGGTGAAGGGAGTTATGCATGTGTCCATTTTCTTGTACCTTGATTACAGTTGAAATTGGAATTAGGAAAAGGGTATAATTATATATCACAAGAATAATATAATATAATATAGATTACGACTTTGAAGTAATATTTATTCTATACTATTATATAAAAGTTCGGGACTTCTAAATTGTTTATTTTCTATTGTGTATTGACTATTATCGCTATTAGCAGTGTAAACGGACAATAAACGCAGCTGATGTGCAGTATTCGAATCCAAATCCGTTTAGCATATCCGTTATCCAATGGATAATAAAAAATTTTTCTGTATCCAAATCCAACGGATACTATCCGGATATCGGATTATTCGTATCCATGAGGATATCTAATTAGTGAAATATCCGATATCCGAAACCGAATCCGAATCATTTTACCTATTTTACATACATTAATAGATTAAAATTTCATAAAACGATCAAATATTAAATACATACAATTATCAATTTAACAAACTATAAATCTATTAAATCCATACAAACATTAACTCATAAACGTAATATATAATTTATAATATATATCCATTGTTAATGAAGTTTATTATTATCAATTATATGATACATGTTTATTGTTATTATTTATTTATGTTTCTCAAATGGTAATATAATACATAATTTAATATTTATTAAGAATATATAGATATATATATTATCGGATACAGATTACGGATAAGGGATAAATCGGATAACTAATATATCTAACTGATGTATAAACGGCTTAGATGTATGATTACCATATCCTTATCCGTTTATATTCGGCTGTCTATAATTGGATAATACCCTCTTTCAACGGATATAGTTAATATCCTCTTTAAACAAATTCGGATGCGGACAGATATCCAATTTTCGGATATCCATTTATAGCCTTATCCCTATACTACAAGTTAGATATTTAAATCTTAAAGAGTAATTGATCTGGAACAATAATATTATATAAGCTATTAAGATTTTCTGTAAAAATCAGATTGAGGTCATACTTCAAAATGTTTAAGAATGAGTGATTTACATTCCTAGACAATAAATAATGAATACCATCTCTATTCTCTGGTCATTGTTGTATGCAATTTGGAAATGAGGAAACTGAAGAATACTTGAATAATTAAAAGAGTTCCATTTGCCAACTTACCATACATCATCAGCATCTGAAGATTGACAATAGTTGACAGATTTCCTTTTGCAAGATTTGTCGTTTACTTTTTTTCTAAATATAGCAATATCTCCCTTCTCATACTTCTTCTCCCAGCAAAGGCTTCCAGCCAACTCTTCAATCCTTGACTGCTCAGCCTTCAGATCCTCTTTTGTTCTTTTCCATGTTTGGTAGTATGTTTTCCAATTGATTGGAGGACCAGACAACACCCAGTATCCACCAGGTCGAAGTACTCGATCAACTTCCATTAAGTACATGCCATCTACAATGTAGAAATGAATAAATAGAATATCGGTAAGTTAGGTACACTAGTTTTGCAAAATTTGACTGATGTGTAATTCAGTTAAGTAAAAGGACAAAGGCATTTTGATTTATTTGTTTATTTGCTCATTAAATTTGAATTACAATGCAAAAATATTCCTTTGCTAACTTTCAAATATATTAACTAATAATGTTTAAAAAATAAAAACTTGAGAAAACTGAAAGTCAGAATTATCTAACTTATTATACTTTAAAATATTATTTATTTTTTCCGAAAACTATCTTCTCAATTGAAGTAATAATGCACTCACCAACACGTAACCACTAAATTTTAATGAGGAACAAAAACAAGTTTTACACTTCTCAACTCCAACCTAAAACTGTGCATTGGGTCAAACTACATAAATTATTTCAGGAGTAAGGGAGTTATATATAACCACAATTCACAAAGTGTACAAAAATTATTGATTCTGCTTATGAGTAGAAGTTCCCATGGAAAAGATCCACAATCACCGTCAAATAATTACGATGTGAGTACCCAAGCATTAGAAACACATACGAGTGAAAAGTAGTGTGATAGGTTTCCATCAAATGTTTAAGTAAAAGACATGGCATACCATTTTCAGTCCATGGAATCAAGCATCTTGAACATTGGGCCATATCAAATGCTCGAGATGGGTATGGAAGTTGTATAGATCCAAGAACACCAATAACTGCCGGCACACCTCGTTCCAATGCAAATTGCACTTGAGCCTCATGATTGTCTCTCGGTGCAAATGACATTGTCAGCACATTTCTCTTCAGCATGTATGCACCCCAGCTAGCAACCTAATTGCAAGGGGTGTATTAGTTCACAATTAGCAATGTACACAATGTAAGAAATAATTTATGAAAACAATTAAAAAAAAAAAAAAGCCCATATAGCACATGCACCATATGGTTCATATTGTGTCGAATCTTAAGTTCATTTGAGAAAGAAATTATGAATACGTTAACATGGCATAATTTGGATTTTTAGGTGCATATGTGAAGCCTACAAAAAGGGAGAAAAGAACATACACCACAACCCGTATCTAACGCCGTCCGGACTGTGCCATTGGCAATTGGAATAACCCGTGCAAGTTCGTCGATATACGCATCCGCCCCTTGAGGAAACATGGTCCCACCTCCAGGAAATTTGAACACATTCCCTTGATACTGCACCCAGTTTTGACCCGCCTTCTCGACTGTCAAGCTCTTGAAAGGTGCATTAGAATAGTAAACATAGTCACGACTCTTAGGCCAAGGGAAAGGACTAGTCCACCCTTTTGGTGCAGGAATCAAACAATGCAACTTCTCCTCTTGCGGGGGGCAATGCCTTTCCCTGTACACCATATTTTCCCTTGGGAACCGCATGGCTCGGTCCTGCTCCTGACAAGGGGTATAATCGGTATATTTAGCATCACATGCCTCGAAGGTTTTTACCTTTGGCTCTGATGATTCAACTGGCGCCACATAGTTATGGTGGCTCTCGAAATCTAGAGAGGGAGAGAGATCATCACAAATTATCTGCTTTTTGTTCATCTCTATTGCGTAACCGTCTCCTTTTCCAAATCCACTCCTCTGCCATACTCCCAACAAGTAGAAGAAGCAGCAGAGGCCAAGTATGACGAATATGGACAGCTTGCTTCGTCCTCTGTTGACTGATGAGTGAATCTTTGAAGCCATTTGATTGGTCAGAGCAGCATCCAGAAGAGAAGATCCCTACAAGGGGCAAGATTGAAACTTTACTAAATAGTGAAAGGGTTGCTATTATAATTTTTTGCTAGAAGACGAAATTATCTACAATTCAGCAAGAAAATTTACAAATTTTATAGATAAGATTTAAGCAATAGAATAACCTCCCACAATTAGCAAGCTTCAAAATAGTATTTCCACCGTTATTGGGAAAAAGCCTAAGTCCTGAAAACCTCAAATCATTAAGAGCAGCAATTCAATTAATAGATAACGATATAGCAATAATTTTCCACAAATCCAACATTTAACATGCATATTGGTGAGATCTGTTCCCCAAAACTCGACAGTTTTATGCATGAGATACATTAGAGCAAAGTTACTTAGGATTTGCATAAATAACGCAAAAGAAGAAGAAACCAGAGGCAAAAAAGAGAAAAGAAAAAAAGAACTCTTTGCTCTAACCATTCAGTAAAATCAGGTACACTAAGCAAGTCGGATCACGCACAAATCTCGCAAAAGAAGGAAGAAAGTAAACATTTCAAATTCTGTTTAAGCTCATCATTTCCCATTACCTGATGATGAAGATGAGGTAAGCTGGAAAAAAGCTGCGAACTTCGCTTCTAGTAAAAGAGATTAGATCGCATTACACTCGCTCACAGCTGCTGTGCTTTCTTCGAGTTCTGAGAACTGAGAAATATCTTTTTAGTAGTGCGATTACAGAGAGAGAAGTTGGTGCGGTGGTAGGGGGAGTGTCAGAGTAGTCACATTGAATCAGGAGTGTGATGTGATAATTATTTCTAGATTTGAAAGTTTTGTTTTTTCTTTCACCGACGGTATTGGAGAGATTAGTTGGACCCTTGTTTTACATTTGTATTGGGTCATTTTTTAGAAATAGTGTAAATACAAATACACTTTGCAAAAAAGGTGTAATATTGAAACATATTTCAAATATGGTGTTATCCGTACTTGGGAATAGCGGAAATTCAAAATCATAACACAGTTGATATTTTCTTACAAATCAATACAATAACTTTTGAAATATTATATTTGCACCCACAATACTTTTCAAAATGAAAAGATATAATGAATATTTGACAGACTTATACGCCGAACATAATTATCATAAAAAATCATACTTAGTAGCAAAAAATAATGGACACTGGTATATCATGAGATATCATGAATATTGGGCAGAATATTATCAAGAACAGATACAAAAAACTATTTCAATACTAAAACGATTTAAAAAATAAAATGAATGAACAAAGAAAAATCAAAACCGATATAAGAAAATTGGGAAAGAAATTAGAGGTTGCAATAAAATACGACTCTATTATGAAAGAGATTTTTATATACCCAAATGAAATAAAAAATATAACAGACAATGTTAAACAAATTGATATAATAAATACAAAATTGATAGAAAAAATATATCAACGGGAAATAAATGGATAAAAATGGATCAATTTAATAAACAGATAAAACGAAGAGAATTAAGACTGATTCGGAGCATAATAAAACAAGAAACTCTAGTTTTAAACTCAATAACTCATCCCACAAACTACAAAATAGAAGAGGAAATTCTTAATAGCAGGAAACGAAGAGAGAGACAACTAATAAAAAATGAAATATGCACTTCAGTTAATTTAATAAGATTAGAAAAATATATGAAATGGTTAAAACAACATAATGAACAGACAGGAGAATTTAGAGAACAAACTGAAAATACACTAAAATGGTGCAAAAGACTAAGAACTAAAATAAATATACTTTCATCGGCATGAATGAATTACAAAATTTTGTAGAAACATTAAATCAACAGATACAATCTTTAAATAATACTGTAAAAACATTATCAGAACAACTAAAACATACTAACGAAAAAATGTCTCAACTTGAAAATACTATTACCAACATCAATAATAATCAAGATATAGAATCATATTATAAATTTGATCAAAACATTTTCTCTTGTCATCAGGAGGGGGGAGAATATCCACATTTATTTCACACTGCCACAAACCCACAATTAAATACCATTATAGACATGTTACAACAAATTCTTTTAGATAAAAAACAGAATGTTATAAATGAAATAGACAATACGCAAGAAATTTTAGATAAACTTCTACGAGAAATCAAAGGAAAACAAGTGGAAAACCAAATTTGTACATCTGAAGAAAAACAAATAATACTTCCTATGTCAAACTGTCAAGAATTATTAAAACAACTCAAAGAAGTAATTATACGAAAAGAATATTCTAGACATATAACTATTGCCGATTTTGAAACATATTTTGGAAATAAAAATCTCAAACCTTTTCAAATAGAAGCTCCACGATTATAATGGAAACCTTTGATTTAGAAGAAAAAATTTCAGAATTAAACAATTTACTGGAATCATTAAAAATAGTTGATGAAGAAAATAAACAAACTCATACATTAGAAGCTATAAAACCGGAAGTAGAAAATGAAGAAGTAATATATGGATATGAGTCATCAGAAGACGATGCGTTAGGAATGGAACACGACTTAAAACGAGAAAAAGATAAGAAAGATATTCCAGAAGCAAGTAATACAAAAAAGGAAGAAGAAATTAAATGGGAAACTTATCAAGAAGATAAATATACTAATCCTCTAAAAAATTCAAGCATACAATACAATTTTAAAAAGGGATATATTCCAAATAAAAAGGGAAGATGGTCTAAAATACCTGAACAATATATACCTACAAAGGGAATATTAGGAGTCGATGGAATATTAAATTTAGACTGTGTAACAAACAAATCAACACTTATTACCGAATGGGCACATAAACTAGGATTAATTATAGAAACCGAAGATAGATTAAGACTAGGAATTTTTAAAACAATATTCAATTTTGTACAATATAAAACAACAGGAAACGTAACACATTACTTAGCCTCATTATCAGAAGAACAGAAAACACTCTTGATAGGAGGAGATTCTATAGATACTTTTTGGAACATAGTTGCAAAAATATATTCGGAATTCGTTGGAATACCTATACAAGATTCAGGACTCTTCGTAAATAAAAGAGAACAAGATAGAGCAGCATACCATCTTGCTAATACACAAATATTAGACATGTGCTCTATAGAACACTTTAACTGTGAATACAATATGTATTACTATGATTTATCCAAAGAAAACAAAGAAAAATATCTATCATTATATTTCAATAAATTACCCTATCTGATATGGCATAATAGTGCAAGGCCACGTGGCCGCCCCCGGTTGGTGCCACGTGGACCCTCACGCCAACCTGGACAAACCAAGAACGACCTCTTGGACAGGTCATCAGATCGATACCAGGTCCTCAGGTCATCAGATTTGTTTAAGGACTCCAAATCGATGGGCATACCATCCGATCACCAGATCAACAGATCGATCTACTCTCTTCTGAGAGGAAATACACAGCATTAAGGATCCCGGAAGGCAATATCGATCTCCAGATCGATCTCATGCGTCACCGGACACCCGAATACTGTAAAGCACTCCTGTCGGGACACGTGTGCCCTTCCCATTCCCTGGAACAGGCGTACTACGGCTCATTAATGACCGTCAGTCCCTGCTTTTACCCAAAGGGGAAAGAAGGTACAAACGACCCGCCTCAAGCCGGTTCCATCGTCCGACATCCAGATCGGCGACTGGCAACGCCATTAATGCACACCTACAGTACACACACTACTGTGTCATTTGGCCATGACTATAAATACTCGCCCTTTGAACAGTAGTTGGTAAGCTTTTAATACGCATTCAATTGCTTTTATTCTCTCTCTAAAGAGCTCCATTACTGACTTGAGCGTCGGAGTGCCAACCTTGGGCAAAACCCCAAGTCCCCCAAGTTGGTTTCGAGCTCACGTTTGCTAGTGCTTTCAGGTCGATAAAGAACCCACTCAAACAAATTCTTGACTGATTGACCCATATCTGACCGTCAGATCGACCAGATTTGAGCCAGATCAGTTTGGCGCCGTCTGTGGGAAACCTCTCTTTTTCACATCGACCTAGATAAAAGCCCTTTGATCTCTTTTTTCAAACGCGATGGTTAACACAAGGAACACCAACCGTGACGAGGACCTGGAGGAGGTTGCCAAAGGCAGGCATGACTACAACGCGCCGCTTGGCAACACCTCCGCTGTCCTGCCGGACGGTCCCAGCACCAACGTTCCCCAGCCTCCACTGGAGGCCACTCCCAGGTACACCGTCACCCAGGCGGACCTGGAAGCCTTCCTCGACCAGTGCAGTTAAAAACAAGGTTACGACACTACGAGGAGCGCAAACTGTAGTAGAACAATTTATAGGAGACAAATGTTATGAAAGAGATTTACACAATGCAGTTAAAAACAAGGTTACGATATGTTGTGAGGGAAATCCTTTAGTACCTCAACAATACGGAGAAAGTCCATACATAATTCAACCAAACAAAAAAAGAAAATACAGGAGAAAGGATAAAAGATATAGATGGAGAAAGAAACCTAGAAGATAGGTAGACAATAATAAACATAAATTTCAAAAAAGAAGAAGACGTTTCTTTAAAAAGAAAGAATACAAACCAAAACAAAAATACTATCCAGAAGGAAAGAAAAAATGTCAATGCTGGCTTTGCCACGAAGAAGGACACTATGCAAGAGAATGCCCTAAACGACAAAAACAATCAAATAAAAGACTACATATACTTCAAGTGGCTCAAACATACGATTTAGAACCAATAGAAGAAGACTATTCTGATTTGGAAAACATATATGAAATAGAAACTGTTACAGAATCAGAAACTGAATATAGTTCTGATGATTTCTAAATGAAAAACTCTAACGCTACATTCATAGAAGTAAAAATAAAGAATAAAACTATTAAAGCATTTATAGACACAGGAGCAAGTTTATGCTTTGCTTCACCAGCTCTTACGATATTCAAATGGAAAAAACTTAAACAACCGTTAAAAATAATGATAGCAGATGCAAGTCATTATTATATATGGTACGCTACATACTTAGAAAAAGCTTGGATACAGGGATATTGTTTTACTATACCATCTATATACAGACACGAAACAGGATTACCATTTATCCTAGGAAATAACTTTTTGAAACTATACAGACCTTTTTGTCAAGATCTAAAATACATCACTTTAAAATCACCTGTTCATGAAAAACTATCGCAAAAGAGTGAAACTGTTGAAATACCAATAGTAAAGATTGAAGACAGAAGTAATCTCATAGACAAAATAGATTATTTAATCAATCATGAATTAATATTTTTCATAAAAACAAATCTTGAAAAAGAAATAGAAGAAATTTTAGACTCTGTCACTAGTGAAGATCCTTTAGATAAAGATAAGAACAATAATCATATGATAGTTGAAATTAAACTTAAAAATCCTTTAGACGAAGTAAATGTAAAAAATAATATATCTTATTCTAAACAAGATATTGATGAATTTAAAGAAGAATGTAAACAACTTTTGGAAAAAGGATTAATTTCTGAAAGCAAAAGTCCACACGCAGCACCTGCATTTTATGTAGAAAACAAAAATGAAATAAAGCGAGGAAAACGACGAATGGTCATAAATTATAAAGAATTAAATGAAAAAACTATAGGAGATGCAAATAAACTTCCTAGAATTGATATATCAAAGATAGGTTAAAAGGACAAACATGGTTCAGTACATTAGACGCTAAATCAGGATATTGGCAATTAAGATTGCATGAAGATACAAAACCACTAACAGCTTTTACATGTCCTCCACAAAAACATTACCAATGGAATGTTTTACCATTTGGATTGAAACAAGCACCTGGAATATACCAGAGATTTATGGATAAAAACCTTGAAGGTCTAGAAGACATTTGTCTTGCTTACATTGATGATATTATCATCTTTAGTAATCAAGATAAAGGAGATCATTTGAAAAAACTAAAAATAGTTTTGAAACGATGCAAAGACAAAGGACTAATTCTTTCTAAAAAGAAAGCAGTCTTATGTAAACAAAAAATTGATTTTCTTGGAAATACTTTTGATTCACAAGGAAACATAGTTCTTCAAGACAACATTTTGAAAAAATTAAACGAATTTCCAGATCAAATTACTGATCGAAAACAACTACAAAGATTTCTTGGATGTTTAAACTACATTTCTGATCAAGGATTCATAAAGAACCTTGCTAAAGAAAGAACACAATTACAAAAGAAACTTTCTGAGAAAATACAATGGAATTGGCGAATTGATGATTCAATACAAGTACAGAAAATAAAACAGTATTGTGAAACATTGCCTGTTCTATACAATCCAAAGGAAAATGATTTTATTATCATTGAGACAGATGCTTCAAATGATACATGGTCTGGTTGCATGCTTGCAATACCAGCCGAAAAAATGAATACAAACGACCTTGAAGGTCATATGAATACAAGAACCAAAAAGGTTCGCGAAATTACACAACTATGTAAATATATATCTGGGACATTTACAGAAACCCAGAAAAATTATACAGTCCATGAAAAAGAGACACTTGCATGTCTAAAGATACTTCGGAAGTGGAAACTCGAGCTTTTACCTCGAGAATTCGAAATTCGAACAGACTCAAAATACTTAACAAACTTCTACAGGTACACACTTCGAGACAACTATAATCAAGGAAGATTGATACGTTGGCAGCTCGAGATAAGAAGATACCAGTTTCACATCGTATACATAAAATCAGAAGAGAACGCCCTTGCAGATACACTCACACGAGAATGGAGGCCGCGATAACCTTGATGAAACAAAACATTGAAACAATTGATCGTGAGATACAACAATTCACAAAGGCTAAATACTTGGAAATACAAAGATTCACAGAATCCAAGATGACACAACGTCAAGAAATTCTTGCCGCGTTACACGCTGTACAGCAAGCAGCCGGACTTCCACCATCAGAGTTCCCAGCAAGCGTGGTGGATCCATCCAAAACATTCACAAAATCAAAAACTTTTCCACAAACAGCAGCAGAAGGGAATACTTCATCATCAGCAGCTACACAAGGCAATGAAGATGAAAGAAAACAAATTAAACAATGGTACGTTATATTCAATGGTTCAAGCCGAGGAATATATGATCAATGGTCAAAAGCCAATGTTCATATACAAGGAAACCCAGCTATATCATACAAAACATACAATAGTCTTTCAGAAGCCAAACAAGCCTTTGAAGAAACAAAAACCTACAAAAACTCCCTTCAAACCACTCCAACACTCCAAGCCCAAAACAGTTTTAAAGAAAAAATGAGAGTCCTTGGAAATATACCCACGGTAAACCCAATGGACCGTGTTCAAACATCAGCCCAAAAAGAGGCCCAAATACAACCCTCAAAAGAAAAATTTGACAAACTTCTGAAATCCATTTTTGAATACAACCCAGAGACAGACAAAAATAACTTTTTTTGGTATCCAGTAAACAGAAATGGCCCAAAAGTCGTTATATTTGAACAAGCAGACCCAGACTTGATATACCAATTCTTCATACATGGATTTCTTGACACCTTATACTTCAAAAACCCAAACTATTTTCGAAAATTCAGCCCAAAACTAATGTCGACACTTCAGGACTATGCTAGACGAGTTTCAAAAGGAAACATGGATAAAGAAATAGTCTTCAAATCTACACTTTCATACCCTATCTTCAACGAAGAAGGAGTATCAGTATACTCTCATGGAATTATCAAACTGATAGTTTCAAATGGAGAATACCCCTGCATTGATACAATGAAGACACTTGATGACATAAATGAGATAGTTGCAAAACAACTAAATCAAATATTTTATGCATCACAAGAGATAAACAAGGACAGTAATGTCAAGATAAACTATAAATCCAATTATCATCTGATATATGGATCTTCGAGATACACAATTCCACCGTTACAGCTAAAAACGTTGGAAAACTTTGAGAAAACGTTTATCAAAATTGAAGAACACAGCCTGAAGACACTGCCTAAGGAAATCAAGCTCATTTTGTGTGAGTACAGCGAAATAATTGACGAACACAGCTGTGCAATGTGCCAAGACAAACCTGAAGATAGAGCTGAAGAAACGGGGTCCCATAATTCAAACGAGTCAATAAAGGAAGACACTGTTACTGAAGAATAATGTAAACTGACGCATGCAATGACGTCAAACACTCAAGGAAATACGTAAGCAATGACGAATACACCTCAATAATGCAGACTTTATGTCTCTGTCTGCTTTTAGGTGCAGTTGTTGAGCACCATTATTATCTTTTACTTTAAGTCTTTTTCTACTTTTTTGACTTTTTGTAAATGAAAACGCATCTGTAATAGTGAGTTGAGCGCCTATATAATGGCCTCAATGTAGTATGTAATACTCAGACTTTAATAGAAGGAAAAAGATCATGTGTTGATCAAAAAACTCTCTGAGTTTTAAGCCTTTGAGCTTTTCTTTTCTGTTGGCCTCACGCCTGAATAGCAGAACCATACACAAAAAACAACCATACACAACCAAACAATTCTCATACCAAAAACAAACATATACTTTGAAGAAAGATGAACAGGTAACATGGAGTGCATGAAGACAGTAGATATAAATACACAAACAGGTAAACAATACAAACTTTATTATGAAATTGTTATTAATATTTTTGTATACTAGAAATTATATACATGGAGACGAGTTTAATAGATCAGATTGAAAATTTTGAAACAACTGATGAATACGGATACTTTTCTCAAGATATTGTTATAGACAACAAAAAATTAAACAAAGTTAGAAGAAAAGAGTTAAACTTAATTGATGGACAAGATATGAAAACAGATTTAAAAACAAAACTGAGTAGAAAAAACATTATACTATATGGAAAATTTGCATGTGAAACACCTATTGAAATTTCTACAACAAAAGGAACACAGGCTATTTCATTGATAAACAAAGCTGATATAATTCAGAAAATTAAAAAAGCTAAATATACACCTAGTGAAATAGGATATATACATATTTCTACAATACATATACTAATTAAGAGTACATTTGCTGAAGGAATAAACTCACCTATAAAACTAGCTATATGTGATGACAAAATTATGAACATAAAAGATAAAATACTTGGAACAATTGAAGGAAACCTTGCTTATACTAAACTACTTTTTAATGTAGCTTTACACTATGCTATACCACTTGTAACAGAAAAACTGGATAAATCTTTAAACATTGCATATAAATTTGAAAGACAAGATTTAATGGAAACAAACGACTATCCATTTTCAATAACATACACCATTGGATATGCTTTAACAAACAGTCATCATAGTATACAATTTAAAAACACAGATAAAATATATATGAAAGATATATTTCGAGAAGTTTCTCGTATAAAATATATACCAAAGACACCTATTATACAATATGTTAATACTAATGTTTTTCAAAATAGAACACCTAAACTTTTAAAAAGTAAAAGCACATGTTATACATATCTACCACCAAATCAAAGAACTAATGAAACTGGTACACGGGCCTCTATTAAAAACTTTAAAGAAGAGGGATCTTCTAATGAAATAACTGAAAACGAATTCACACAGTTAGCCGATCAAATGGCTAAATTAACCTCAACTATCAAGGAAACACTCTGATTACTTTCTGGTATCAGAGCCCGTATATGATTTAAAACATTAATACTAAAAATCACATATTTACAATATGTATGAATATAATAGACAAAAATTTTATAAAGACAATATAAAATCAATAAACGAAAGTTATGCTAAAGAAGTAAAACTTTACTTGAAAGCTAAAAACGAAGGTCGTAAAACAGACAAGACACAACATTTGAAAAATATTATTAGTTTAGAAAAATTAAAACAAATAGTTACACAATTAACTATAACATAATGGAAAGATTTAATTACAAATCAAGAATAACACGTGATATACAAGAATTAGAAGAACAAGTTATTATAAACGAATATCTTGTTAAAATGGCATACCATAACTTAAAACACAATAAAGATATATCATTAAGAACTCAAGAAATAATGATAAATATGGCAAACGATGATTTAAAAAATACCAAAAGAAAAAGAGATACAACATATCAAATGTCACACGCTTAATCATGAGTTATAAACCAAAAATAGAAATAGACACTATAACAGAAGAAAAACAACAAGTAAAAGAAATTATGAAGGCTAAAAATATTAAACAAATGGGAAAAAATTTGGAAATATCCTTACAAAAAGAGGAAATATATAAGAAAAATTATGAAAAAACAATAAATAAAAATATATTAAATAGAGATACAATTATACAAGGTATAAAAGAAAAGGGAAAGATAATAAATAATATAAACAATAAATTTATAGAAAAATTACATGAAAGAGAAGTTAATGGACCAAATTGAAAACAATCATAAAACTTGGGTCTTAAATGAAAAATATACAAAATAGTAAAAATCTGAGAAAAAGACAAAAACTACTATTCAATGATGCATTTGGTATTAGCGGAACACACTAAAATTGAAATACTTTTTCAACTAACACTAGACTTGTACTACACACAAAAATACACACCAAAATTACAAAATGCCCTTTGTATTGACTTTGTAAGTAGGCCTATTTATCCCTACTACAAATGAATGGAGTGTACCTAGTTGAGCACGGATGTTTTTCTAAAGTAAAATACTATTCGATTTAAAAAAATATGAAAAATTAATAAACCATCCCTAATATACCACGAAATTTTTTCTAAACAGCAAATTTAATTTTTACACTTTTTAAAAATTAATTATCTATCAAACATTTCATGCCCCCAAAACGCACAAAAATACCAAAATGCTCTTGATAAAATATAAAAAATTGCACCCATATCCCCTTCTTTTTCTTCCCCATTTTTTCTCTTCTTCTTCCCTATTTTTCTATTAAGAAAATGCAGACTTCCGGTGACCTCCCCAGCGCCGTCTCCGGCCACTTTCCAGAGATGGGAGTTTAGTGTTTTGACTCATTTCGACGACGCGACTTCATTGGTGGCAACCCCGTGTCATGAAAATGGCCGGAGAAGGAGCTGCAAAGTCGGTCGGCGGAGGCCTGAAAATTGCACAAATGGGTCTCTCTGTCGCCGGCTTTCCAGCGATATTTTTTTATGACCAAGGTATGGATCTTGAAGATTTCGACACGGGCAATCTATTGCAGGTTACGGATTCAATTTTTGTTAAGCGGTTTGGGAGTTATCAACATTTTTTTTTTAGATCTAAAACTCTTAGATCTGGAATTGTGGACAAACGACTTCGAATTTTGAGAAACTAATCCAAGATATGAAACGAGGAAAGGAGTACGTCTAGGGTGAATTTTTCAGGAATTTTCTGACCACCTCCGGTGGCGGTGACGGTGGCGGTCCGACGAGCTGAAGGAGGAAAAAGATGATGAGGAAGAAGGGGTGTGGAGGAAGTAAAATGGTGTGGAAAAGTAAAAAAAAAAAAAAAAAGGACAAAATAGACTTTTTAGGAGATTAGAAGGTTTAGGAAAAATGTATTATGTATTTGGGATGTAAAATGTATAAAATTTGAATTAGGGGGTTTAGGATAAATAATAGAGATAATTGGTCCCAAATATTTAGTGTCCCTTTAAAATATGTGGATTTATAAAAATATAAATCATAAAACATAATAATTTTTTTAAATTGAATGGTTTGGATTGGGCGAGTATCGTTATATACCGGACGGATTGACTATTTAACGTGTATATAATATATATATATATATATATATATATAAGCACCCCGCATGGTGGGTCACCACATCCCCCGCACCAAAACCCAATCCATATACGAAATGGGAAATTCGTACATGAACCAAGTAGTGGCGAACGGGAGACAGACAAACACACCTAAGCTAGGCGGGACGTAAACCCTGACTTTAAAATCAAATCAACGAAAGCTAGTGCACATGTGGAAGCAAAGCATACATTTATGATAATCCATACAAGAACAGTGATAGGTTCAATCTATCCCTCAAAGACTGTCCCGAAATTTAAATCAAAATATAAATAATGCGTATACATATTCATTCGTACAAACTTATCCGAATTACAAAATGTGTATGCAAAAGACTCGAACTTAAACAAGACTCCACAACACGACAGACTCCAAGGACTCGACTCATGCCGCCTGGATCGAACTCTGAAGCCAAACCTATAACTAAAACATTGGGGAGGGAGAGGGTCAGTCACACTGACTGAGTGAGGGGCTATCCACACACACCTATATATGTATAAGAGCACAACAAGTTCAAATCATAATATTCATGAACCCGGGGATAGTTTTTGCACACCAAAATATTTGTCCATGATACATACATATAGGGATTACTTAGCAGAAAGAAACAAAACGTAACTTAGCTTAAGAAAACCATATCGTACATTACATATCAAAACCTATCGTTTCGTAACTTATCTTATCATTTCAAAACATAGCCATATTTTATCTTATTAATATGTCGATCCCCGTTTTATGAACCTTACCATATCATACATACGTATAACTCGGTGGTACGAGTATCATTCTCCATCATTTACTCCTCATTACATAACATTTATATCAAAACAAAACAAAACATAATGTACATTCATATCATACCTCCTACACAACCAACTTAAGTATGCACATGGGGTAGCGGGCCCACATCGTATAACTCTTATATATACGGGGTAGCGGGCCCATATCGTATAACTCTTATGTACACAGGGTAGTGAGCCCACATCGTACTTTTCCCGGAATTCACCGGAGGCATAAAGCACCACGCCTCCTTAACCTCCAAGAGTCGCGCGTGAATACTTCATATGGAGATGGCACATTGTCTTAACTCGATGGCCCGACACCGTCCTGGGCGTCCTTACCCACGTCTCCAAGGCCCAACATTAACCATTCATTACATGCCTTACCAGAATATTCATATCTTAACCCGCTACATATCATAACATATCATATTAAGCATAACATACGTTACCTTGCAACAACTATGCTTCATATACCTCTCCGTGTCAAATCCTTAACATTTTCCTTAGCACGTAGCTCCCGGCTCATACGAGGCACACGGTTTGAAGAATAGTTTAATGTTGCATAATATAACATATCATATAAAACCATAACAAGCGTACATAGGCTTGTACATAGCGTATCATACTTGTAAACGCATAACAAGGTCATAAAAATACATATCTCGCACGTATTTACTTATACATAGGGCTATAAACCACATGCATTGAAAACGAGCACATTGCATTATTGTATAACTATATCCTAACTTCACCTTATATCGACGAAGCGGAGAATAAGATAATTAATCTACCCCGGAATCAATTCGGCTAGTGAAACACCACCCCGGGTGCACCTGGACGAACTGAAGACAAAACAGGGGACTTAGACTCAAGAATGAACCACATAGACGAACGGCGTATGTTTATGCACTTAAGAGATGCAATCACGTAAGCATAGTTTATATTCATATCAATTTCATACAAAATAAGACATCACATAGCTTAGCATATTCATAGAACATGTTAAGAAACGTTCATGTGCACAATTAATGCATATCACCACGTATAGATACATAACAAGGTGCATATGTGCTTCATGCGAACAATTCACATCACTTAAGCAACATAAATTGTATATAAGAACAAATACATACAGATAAACATGATATAACATGTTAGAAACAAGTTCGAAGGTGGAAAGTACAAGAAAAGCAGAAGAAAAACAGGAAAAGTGGTTCCGAGCGAAAATAGGCAAAAGTTGAAAATTTTTTGAAACGCACAAGTTGTAGGAAAATGTTCATATCTAGAGTTTTAGAAGTGGGAATTGAGTTTTGTTTCTTAGATATGAAACTAGACAAATATACTTTCCAATGGTATATGGCTCGAAGTGTCATTCAAAGGGATCCAAAAATGACGTATGTTTAAAGTTGAACAAAAGCAGAATTTTGGCGAAGTGGTGACACAAACTTAAAATGGTTATATCTCACAAACCAGAACAGATTTTAACGTGCTTCTAAGAATACTCTACGCTTAAAGAGGTTTCTACAGTTAAAATTTCAGGCTAAACGGAGCACATGTGAAGTCTACACGGTCGTGTCTAGATTGGCCTGCGAAGCTGCACAACCGTGTTTTAGCCTTTTTAAGTGTTGAGTATTCTCCAATTAGATATGAGTTTGGACACGACCGTGTTGGAAATGAAAAAAAATAGCAAAGCAGCAGTATATCAACGTGGGTGGTTCCAAAACCACCCCAAACCTCATCCCAATCAATTTAAACCCCAAAATACATTAAAATGCATAAAAATACACATATATTATCACATTATATCATCAAAAGAGCATGAAATCAAGCATGACTCATTCCACCATTTTTGTATCTCAAGCTCCAACAATGGAGTTTCATGCAATACACAACCAACAACAAGCATTCCTACAAATATGCAACAAGGAAGCTCAAATGAGCAACATATATCAACCTTAGACCAAATAATTCATGTATGGAGACATGGGAGCAAATTTTCATATATATACACTATTTATCTTGTTCACCAAGAGCATGGAATCAAGCAAGAAAAACAGGATTAAATCAGATGAAAACAAAGCACACGAAGAGAGGAGTTCACATCTTAACTTGGATCGTTGATCGGGCGAGAAACAGAGGTGGAACTTGAGCTCAAAGGTGTGGGGTGGACAACCCTTCTTCTCTTCCCTTTTCTTCTCTTGAAATGTGAAGATGGAAAATGAGGGAAAGAGAGAGTGGTTTGGTTCTTAAGACCAAGAAAACCAGTTCGGTTTGGTTCGAGAAGGGTTCGGTTCGAATTTAAATCAGTGGGAGGTCCAAATGGCTTCAGAAAAATATGAGACTTGTTCCGTTGGACCTGAATTGTCGAAACAAATCCAATGGCGAAGTTGGAATTCGAATACGAATCCCCGAGCTCAAGTTAGCTGGAGAACGACTCAAAAACCTTAATAACGATTAGGTCCCCTAACTTAATTCAAATGGACATTTGAGTCCGATCATATAATAATAAAATTCTAAGGTAAAAATAACTTGAAATAAAGATCAAGTTGACACGTAGGGCATACGACGTCACGTAATCCACACATTTGAAATAAAAATAATTAAATTGCATAATTAAACTCACTCTTGATGTCATACCTGAATTGCCGAAGAGACGGGGCATCACAATATATATATATATATATATATATATATATATCTTTTATACGCATAATTTTAACTCAATAACCAAAAGAAATATAAAAAAATGAGAATTTATATTAATTTATAATGTACTGCAATACTAATGCATAATGATTTTAAAATAGATGAAAAAAAAAAAAAACATATATATATATATATATTATTAAATAAATAATATAATCTTATAAATATAAATTATGTAGTATAATTTTATAATTTATTAAACAACTTGTATAATATTAGTTCAACACAAAAATATAAATTATTATATATGTATATTTATATAATACACATCACAATTGTATTGTGTATCATGTATTTATATAATTATAATTATGAATAAAATATAAATATATATATATATATATATATATATATATATATATATAGCGGTCGGGTTGCAATTAGATGAATTTTAATTATTAGACTTAACACCTAATCTAAAAGTGGCGAATTGTAATGTTTTTCAACCATGGTTTCCTTTTTTAATTTCAACCAATGATTTTCAAATGGTTCGATTCGATTCAGACAAATTTGACGGGTTATGCGGATTTATATACACCCTTACAAATGATAACTATGAATAATCCCTAATTGACGAAAGTATTTAGGAATTACAAATATATTAGCCAGTTAATTTTGTAACTTCCAGAAACTCGGTACGTTTAAAAATTCTTCAAAATTTTCTTTTTTAAATAATATTATAATTATTTCTATGCCTAGAACTACGCAGGGTGTGTATCGAAAAATGATTAAACTGAATAAAATTCAAGATCATATTAACGTACGTAAATAATAAACTAAATGCCGAGGAAATAACAAATTACTAAAGATTAAGGTGGTGTCCAAATTTGACTGTGTACTGAATGGCAGACGTGGACTCCCAAATAACCCAAGAAATTTATTTTTGTTGGGAAGACTTGGATCTCCTGGAAGCTGCTAGGATGAACAAACGTGAGCTTAAAGGCTAGAATTGGGGAATATGAGAGTTAAACCCCGTTTTGACAATCCGATGCTTAAGTCAGTCACTTCGGTCAAGGAGGATCGATATGACTAAGTAGGTGGGAGTGTATTAATTGTGGAAATAGTAACGTACCTAAATCATAAATGAGGTTGTATTTATAGTTGGGTGCTTGACGTGTGCAACTACATATAGTCAAAGTTGTGATCATTGCGGACATGGGAGGGATGTCGCAGGTCATTCACAACATGGCTCCTCGTACTTGTCATGTCAGAGTAATGAGAGTAAACTACAAGGTATAGGCCAAAATTAATGCTCCTGTTGAGGGGGATGTCCTGTATTTAATGCACCTCATACGGTAAACTCTGGGTTGGAGTCACTGCTTACTTAAGGAGCATCTCGATCAATCCTTAGCTCGAGGAGAGTGGGACCAGGCAAGAGAGGGAGATAAAACATCCTAGACTATTGGTAAAGTGCTGGCTCGAGAGGAGGAGGACTCTGGGTTGAGACTGTTGATGTGGACAAGTCATCCAACAAGGTTCATGACTAGCTAACAAGTGGAGACACGTGGTGCCACATTAGCGGCGTCACGTGGTGTCAAATCTATTAGGAATAGTGCCCTAAAAGCTGATCTTGTAATCCGCTTAGTGCTTTTCCTTTGTAAATCACAGACAATCTTTGAATAATAAACAAACCAATTTTGATCATAAGGCAACACTTCTTTATATGCTCTTGTTTGATTGTGTGTTCACTTTAACTGCGCATGTGAGAACTCCCCTAATCTAAGTCGATGAGTCCAAAAGACAGTGGGAGTATTGAATTGACTTGTTTGAGACTTGCTTGTGTGATCACGCCCTTAAGAAGGATCACCTTATTTTATAGAGTGTAAAGTGTATAGTCGATATGTGCATGATACATAAGGGTGCTCGCTTGATTTGAATGAGAACACTAAGGTGTCTCGTGTGAGAAGATTCCTAAATGGGAAAGGAAGTTTCTATATCTGGAAATAGAAACTTCCAGATTAGAAAACATCTCACAAGTCATTGATGTGACGATTTAGTAGTTCTTAGACTTGAGATTCCGTCGATGCTTTGTGTGAGCTAACTTTGTAGTCTTAGAGATAAGTCTAAAAGGATATCGTTCGAGACACCTGAATTATGGATTATTTTGGGACTGCACAAGTGGCACGGCGTCGTGGCCGCACCCAAAGTTGTCGCCCCCGCGACACAGCAACAGAGGCGAAACTGGAAGGCCGCCGCGGCCCGACCAAAAACATCGCGCCCACGACACAACAACAGCAAAAATGAAGGGACGTCACTGCCATGACCAAAACTGTCGCGCCTCAACAGAAACACCACTGACATGGAGTCGTGGTCGTGATGAAAAATGTCGCACCCGCGAAACATCTTCAGAGAGCCTACTGCTAAGGCATCGCGGCCGCGACGAAAAACATCGCCCGCGGCTAAGCTTCAGGTGCTGCAGAAATGGTGGCGAACAAGCAGGGGAGGTTTTGAACCTCTCCAAAAACACCCCCACACCCCACAAAATGACACAAATCAACATATGACATCATATAATACACGTAGAACACATTAAAGCACAAAGTGGACTCCGAAACGAGCCCCGAACACCCCAAAACCTGAAACCCATACTATTCACCGTCTCCCCAAATAAGCCCCATAAACACGAAACTGCCAAACAAAATGAACATAGAAACAAAGCACGTAATGAGAGGAATATAATAGTTTTCTCGGACCGTTGATCGGACGAACGGAGACGGGGTTCTTGAGCTCGAAGGCTTGAACTTGGGGTTTTCTTCCCTTTTTTCTTTTCCTCCCTTCTTTTCTTGCTTGTGTCGATCAAAATGGAACAAAGAGAAAAGGGCTTGGCCCTTTTTAGGGCTAGTCAAATGGGTCGGTTGAGAAACGGGTTGGGTTAAATGGTATTCGATCCATTCGGATAGGATTTTAAAATGGTAAGGGTATCAAACGGGGCTCAGAAAAGTACAGGGTTAATTGCATCGAATTCGAATCATCGAAACGAATCCAATGGTGAGGTTAGAATTTAAATTCGAACTCTTGAGCTCATGATAGACGAAAAGGCTCCAAAAGACCCTAATTACAATTAGGTCCTTAAACTTCAAATATCGGGCAATTGAGCCCAAACACGTTTAATAAAATTCTAATGTTCACGTAACTTAAAATAAATTACACATTGACACTTAGAGCATACGAAATCATATAAATCACAAAAATACGAAATTAAAATCTTTCATAATGCCTTACCTAGATTGCCGAAGAAACGGGGCGTCACAATCTCCCCCTCCCTTAAGAGAACCTGGTCCCCAGGTTCTACCGCTCGAGTTTCAAGCATAAGCAACCTTCCGTATTCATCCCATGTTTGAGGTTCATGACATCCCGACATGGATTAGCCCGGTAAAGGTCTTCAAACACACAAGGGGGTTCAATCATTTACTTCAATTTGCAAAGTTATGGCTCGAATCTCCAAATCATCAGGCCATTTGAATTGCTCGATCGACTTGCACGATAAAAAGGGTCTTAAGTAGATTCAGCTCTCACCATTTGAGTTCATTTTAGTTAACTCTCGAGCTCGGCGTCTTCTCGAATGGCGTAGTTAATGAACTTACGCCGCTCACACAACCAAGCTCAACCGAATTTCTTTCTTGCCAACGATCTAAGGTTCTAAGTGTCTAGAATCCGAACCTTTTCTCACACCACCAAATCCCTCGTAGAGGCTTGTTGAATTCGTTGCAAAGCACGACCCTTAACTTACCACGTGATATTGTCACTCGCACACTCAAAGCTACCCCGTAGGGCAACTAGCAAACAACAACAACAAGAAAAACACAACAAAACTAAAAGATGCATGATGCACATGATATGTATGCTTAATGTACCATTCACCGATGTTGGAATGTTGTTTCACTAGGATGATCCAACCAATACCGAGGCCATTGTTGGAGTTTCTTTTGTTCTTGAGGTTAAGCCTTGGTATTCTCGGTGTGTCTCGGTGCCTCGATATCTCTTCAATCTTCATCTCACCGTTGATTCCCATCTTCTATAATTTTCCGATTCAACTCCCACTCTTAAGTGTTCGCTTGGCCTTGTTACCACTCCTCTCAACAATTAGATTCCCAAGTTATCTCTTCCTAGATTCCATAGAAAGCTCGTCCGAAATCTCCTACTTATTTCCATCGATCCTCTTCCTTTCAAGGTACGTTGAATAATGAATCAATCTCCATACCTCGGATCCATGATTGATCTCAATTGCTCCCGAATCCCGAACCGGACTCTTGCCCTATCATCGATTGTGTTAGTTTGGATTATATCTTTAACGAACTCTCCGGTTTCTCCTCTTATGATTGACCTTCGTAGATTGTTCCTCATCTTCAATTCCCAACCTCGATCTCCAAAGTAGATCCTTAAATCTGAACTCCGGTTTGCTACCATGAACTTTAGTTGTAAGTCTCTCCTTCCCATCACGAGGAGAAGCCATCTCGCGTGATCCTTGCCCCCGGTAAAACCACCAACAATTTTCGGGGCTTTGGTGAAATTCCTCGGGGTTTATACCAAATAAATATTTCTCTCTTCTTACTCATATTCAATTCTCATTAGAATACTCCGGCACCATTGATCTCCACTTCCGGCTTCACCTTCTTTGCTTGAAACTGATAAAGGTCTCGATGGAAGTCCTCTAATGATCCATCACCGTCTTCATTTTTTCTTGAGCCCGGACTTATGATTAATCACATATTATAACCGGTTACAGGAATCTTCTCAGAGCCTTCTCTTTACGATTGATCTTTGTAGATTAAACTCCTCATCTTCGATCTCTAATCTCGACCTCAAGAATAGATCTTAGCTTTGACTCCTGTTTTCCATCTTCTCAAAATTCTGTTGGGTACAATAGGTGGCCTGAAAGAGGCATCACTTCCTATCAAGTAAACACTAAATATGTATGTCGGGTTAAGTGTGCAAATGAAATGCATCACATAATCACCACTCGAACACATTGGAAGGTTTCAATTAGTAATTAAGGCATGAAGGATAAATAATTGCAAAATCTAAATGTGTTATGGATGCACGTGTCATGGATGCAAATACATCTCCTTTCAGATTCATGTTAGTTTCCGGATCAAAGCCTTTTAATCCCTCTTTCGTTGTTTATTAATCCTCGGTTGCCTCGTTGACTCGCAAGTGTAGCACTTCTTAGATCCATCCCATCACGCTTCATAGACATGGTTAACGAGAAGGTCAACCGTAGTTCGGTCGATATATTGGCATCCTGAGGATCTCAACTACAACAAAAAAATATATATGTATATGCATGCCGGTTAGTTCGTGCAAACGTCACGTAGTTAAAGCAAGCAAGAGCAACCAAGAATTCAATGCATCAAAAAATATAAAATCAACAAAATATAAGAATTTAATTGCATATCATAGCAAATCGGGATGTAAATGCATACACAAAACGTGTATTTCCAGTTTTGGAAGAGAGAAAGGCGAATTCCACTAGAGAAACTGAAATTTCACTCTTGAATATGAATTCAACCAGAAAAACAGGGGCTTTCGAAGAAAGGTGATAGCTTTGCTCCCCTAAAGAAAAAAGAGAGACTTTTTTCATAATCCAGACGGAATGTTGGTTGTTGACCAACGGAAAGCATGGGATGGACCCTTTCGAACCATGGGATATGCACTTGAAATCGATGCCCGAGTCATGATATATATCATGAGCGATATGGAAATAGATCAAGTAATCTGTTCCTAACCACATTGTCCTATGCTGTTCGACCTAGACAGACACAACATGACACTGAACCCCAGGTTTGCAACCTGGGGCTCTGATACCACTTTAGGATGTAGCACCCTGCACGGTAGGTCACCACATCCATCGTACCTAGGCCCAATCCATATACGAAGTGGGAAACCCATACATAAACCAAGCAGAGGTGAACGGGAGACAGACAAACTCACACCTAAGCTAGACGGGGCGTATTCCCTGAACTCAGAAGCAATTAACAAAGACAAGTGCACATGCGGAAGCGAATCATACATTTAAACATAAAAGCACAAGCAGCAGGTGACGAGTTCAACTAGCATAGATACCTAATCCCGAAATTCAATATAAATTATAAATATAAACGGGTCCAATTTATCCTTAGAAGCCTGTCCCGAATATCAATTCATAACATAAACAATACATACATTTACAATCATTCTTATACAAAAATTCCAAATCGAATGAAATGTGACAGACTCGATCTCAAACAAAAACTCGACAGACTCCAAAGACTCGGCTCACACCCCCTGGCTAGAACTCCGAAGTCACACCTGCAAACTAAAAACATTGTGGAAGGAGAGGGTCAGTCACACTGACTGAGTGAGGGGCTACCCAGTACCCACACACACTACATATATATAAGGTGAGCATAGCATATTCAAATCATAATATTCATAAACCCGGGGATAGTTTTTGTAAAGCAAATCATTTGCCCGTGATACATACATATAGGGGTTTTTTAGCAAAACAAGTCAAAACGTTGCTTAACTTATGTAATCATAACTTACATTTCATATCAAAATATATCATTCTTAACTTATCTTATCATTCCGAAACATAACCATATTTTGTCTTATTAATAAGTCTATCCCCGTTTCACGAACCTTAACATAACATACATACGTATAACTCGGTGGGTACGAGTATCATTATCCATCCAACACACCTCGTAATATATCATATCGTAACTCGGTGGGTATGAGTATCATTATCCATCCAACATACCTCCTTCACTCCAGTGATGGAAGGGTGTATATGTTCTTACCTTCCTTTACATTATACATTCCTTGAGGGGTCACTGACCCATACGAGTCCTCCCCAGTTTTCATACCGAAGGCACCAAGAGCATCACGCATTCCCGACCTCCCTGGGTCGCACGTAATACCTTGGATGGAAACTACGCCCAGTCTTATCCTGACGGCCCGCTGCCGTACCGAGCTTCCCAACCCGTAGTCTCCGGGCCCCAACATTAACATTACATTCATAACGTATCATACTTATCCCTTTACAAATCATATCGTATCATTACGTATATAACATACTTTACCTTGCAACAACTATGGTTTACATACCTCTTCGTGTCAATTTTATAACATATCCTTAGCTCGTAACTCTCGGCTCATAAGAGGCACACGGTTTGAAGCATAGGTTAATGTTGCAAAACATAACATATCATATCAAACCATAACAAGCATACATAGGCTTGTACATAGCGTATCATACTTGAAAATGTATAACAAAGTCATAAAAGTACATATCTCGCACGTATTTACTTATACTTGGGCTATAGATCACATGTATAGAAAATGAGCACATTGCATTAGGGTTTAACTATATCCTAACCTCACCTTACACCGACGAACTGAGAACGAGACAATTGATCCACCCCGAAATCAACTCGGCTAACGAAACACCACTCTGGGTGCACCTAAACAAACTAAACATTCGAATGCAAAACTCAGACTCAATAATGAACCATGCATATAGATGCACGGCAACGCATGAACATATATAGAATGTAATTCATATGGTGCATGATCCCAACTTATGCAAATTACACGTAATTGAAACATATGTATTCACTTCATAGTAATTAAGACCATACGTAACGTAAACAATTCATAAAACACATTGGGAACATGCTAGGGGCGGGAAAGAACAAGCAAAAGTGAAAGAAACAAGATAAAACATAAAATTTCGTTCTGCACAAGCGTCGTGACCGCGTCCACGGCACAACAACAGAGGTGAATCTGGAAGGCCATCGCAGCCGCGACCAAAAATGTCACGCCCACGACGCAACAACAGAAGCAAAAACGAAGGGCTATCTGACCAAAACTGTCACGCTCGCGACACCACAACATAAGCACTAATGACAGGGCATCGCGGCCGCAATGAAAAACATCGTACCCGCGAAACAACTCTAGAGAGCTTACTGCCAAGGCATCGCGGCCGCGATGAAAAACGTCGCGCCCGTACCCAGCTTCAGGGATTACAGAAATGGCGATGAACAAGCAGGGGAGGTTCAAAACCACCCCGCACTCCACAAAACGACACAAAATCAACATATAACATCATATAATACACATAGAACACATTAAAGCACAAAATGAACTTCGAAACGAGCCCGAACACCCCAAAACCTGAAATCCATACTATTCACCGTCTCCCCTAATAAGACACATAAACACGAGGCCACCAAACAAAATACACATAGAAATGAAGCACGTAACGAGAGGAATACAATAGTTATCTCGGATCGTTGATCGGATGAATGGAGATAGGGTTCTTGAGCTCGAAGGCTTGAACTTGGGGTTTTCTTCCTCTTTTTCTCTTCATCCCTTTTCTTCTTACTTGTGTCGATCAAAATGGGGCAAAGAGGAAAGGGCTTGGCCCCTTTTGGGTCAAACGGTATCTGATCCATTCAGGTCGGATTTTAAAATGGTAGGGGTATCAAACGGGCTCAGAAAAGTATAGGGTTAATTTCATCTGATCCGAATCATCGAAACAAATCTAATGGTGAGGTTAGAATTTGAATTCGAACTCTCGGGGCTCAAGATAGCAAAAAAGGCTCCAAAATACCCTAATTACAATTAGATCCCTAAACTTGAAATATTGGGCAATTGAGCCCAAACACGTTTAATAAAATTCTAATGACCACGTAACTTAAAATAAATTACACATTGACACTTAGAACATGTGAAATCACATAAATCATGAAAATACGGAATTAAACTCTCTCGTGACGCCTTACCTGGATTGTCGAAAAAACGGGCCATCACATATTATGTTATGTTATGTTATTTGGGACAGGTTTCTAGGGTTAGTTGAACCCGTTGTTATATTATGTTATTTAGGAAAGTTTTCTAGGGCCAGTTGAACACGTTGTTATGTTATGTTATTCGGGATAGGTTTCTAGGATGAGTTGAACCCGCGTAGTTGATGTTGATTTATTTTATATGGATTATATTATTATGCTTGATGCTTGAAGTTTTTGAAAGTTTATATTTCGCATCGCTTTCACATTCGGGTTTTGCCAAGGCAGTAGATCAAGACATCAAGAAAAGGGTTTCTTGGATTGAGATCAAATGGATATGAAATGCACTTAGCTTTAAGACCAGATTATTAGGGTTCTGATTATTCCCTTACCCTAGATCTTGGTTGAGAGATAGTAAGTAGGAGGATTGTATCTCACATGAATCAATGACTTAAAGGTTCTATCGAATCTTAACATTCCAATTCAGCTAGGGGTTAAACACCTGTTACTGGACTATGGTCGTTTAATCTGTGGACTGATTAATTAATTAGTGAATTAATTAATTAGGGTCACTGCTAATTGAATTGAGAACCTAGAGGGTCACACACAACAACTTGGTTACATGAGTTGAGGCTTTAAAATGATTAAATGAGTTAATCGGGCCAAGAGGGTTCCACACGTGTGAAACCACACGTATGGGTCACGTGAGTGACACGTGTCATTGTGACACGTGTCTCACACGTGAATATATATATTATATATATATATATATTAAATAATTAAAAGTGTTAATTATTTAATAGACTTTGGTTTAATTTTGAATTAAAAAGAAAGTCTTATTTTGGAGAAAAATAATCTAGTTAATTAATTACGAATTAATTAATTAGATAAAATAAGTTATTTATTTTAAGTAAATAAAGTATAAAATTATCCAAAAATAGTTTGGATATTTTAGCTCTCTTGAAAGTTGATTTGAATTTGAATTCAAAGTCAAAGTCAAAATTACTTGATGATCAAGTAATAGGAGAGAGGGACCAAAATCCTTAGTCCATAAGGACTAGGAATTTCGGCCACTCCTCTCATATATATAGGGGAGCTCGAGCTCCCCTTGGAGGTAATCGAGAATTCTTTTGGTTCATGTGTTGAACACCATCCTTTCTCCAAGATAAACGAAACCCTAGGTTAAGCCTAAACACTAACTAGATAACTAGCATCCTTACTAGTTAGATTGTAGCCAAGTTGGTGGACTATCTCTAGAGAGCTTCAAGTTAGAAGTTTTGAAGATTCGAGCTTTACCAAAAAGAGGGAATCAAGTAAAACGATCAGAAGGGATGATGAAACGATTCTGAACCCACTAGAAAACGAGTGAAAAAATCGAACCAAAGAAGATGGCGAAAACCGTTCGTCCATATCCTGAAGGATGAATTTTTTCACGAGGGTTTTATGGCTGGCAGATTTCTACTTTCGCAAAACTGGTTTTCGAAGGGAGTTTCAATCATGCCATTCTCGTTTCATGTTTCTTTCTTTATGTTATATCAATAAGAACTTCCCTAACATGATTTGAATCCAGGTTGGTGAGGATTGTTATCCCTACAATGGATTCTGAAGTAGAAAGAGATTTCGAGGAACGGGTTGCCATTACCGCATGAAGCGCGTTTGAGGGCGGCTCAAAACGTGTCAAGAAAGCTACTACCCAAGTGAGTTTCTTGATCTCTACGAATTTGGATACACGATTGCGAGTCCAAGATCCTTTTGTTGGAAAAATTTTTAAATTTCCGCTGCTTTCTGATTCCTGTTTTCCAACAGATATGGTGCTCTCGGTTTGGGGTGCTACATCTTTAAGTGGTATAAGAGCTACCAGGTTCAGAACCGATGCTCTTGAGTCGTGTTGTGTCAGTCTAGCTCATACGACAGAGGAATATTTGTGTATTGCATTTGTTTGACATGAAGTTTTGACTCCTGAGAATGAATTGTTTTGAGCTTCTGTGATTGGTGCGTATGTTATGATTGTGATTATGTAACATTTTAATTAATGTGCTTTATAATTACATTTACTTGTTGCATTTTTGTGACCTATGTGTTACATTTCTTTTGTATCTTTAACCCGTATGCATCAAGTTTAGTGTTTGAGTTTCAGGGTGCCCTATAAGACAACATTGAGATTTTTCTCCATCTACTCTACCGATTGACACTACAACCAAGACACAACCTAATTCGAAGATAAAAAGGGGTTTTCCAAGATTAATGGGTATGAAAGGATTCAGAGTTGAAGAAATAAGATTGCTATCTTAACTTATTATCTTAAAGTCAATGAAAGATGGAGTTGGATGAATTTTCACCTTGATGATTTGTTTATTCGAAAGTGGTCACCTTGTTGATGAAAATGAGTTAATAGAGAAGAATCCGATCAAGCTCAAGGGGTGTGGATAAGTGTCATTGTTGGTGCATCAATAACCAAAAAAACTACAAACCATCGGGGAGTGTTGAAGACTTTGGGGTCATTCCAAGTCAGCAAATGACAAGACAAGATTTGTTGGTAGTTCTCTGGTCTTTTCTTCATGGTGAGTTGAAAGACTTTGCTAAAGTGGAGATAGTTCTCTTAGTTGCCGAAGGACTTCATTCAAGTTTCAGAAGTGTGTACCATGACTTACTTCGAGATGTACTTAAGATCGTCCAATATAGTTTTGAGATAGATTCCTGATCTCCAACCAAATTATGGGCAATTCCTTGAAGTTGAACGGGCTATGGTTCAACACATGTTTCAGAATTCTTGAAGGAAACTGAGGATGACTCTCTTTGAGCGAGGATTTTTGTCTAGTATGGGGTTGGATGATAGGTATGCTTGCTGAGTTACACCTTCACGCCGAAAGACTTAAGACAAGAAGCCCATATGGCAAAGTTACATCACCATCAACTTGACCAACTCCTACCACGTCATCTCAACTTCATTGTCAAGATTTTTAACACTACAATGAACGATACACTACACATTTGTGGCACGAGCATACGTGCATCGTTTATTTGATTAATTCTTATTATTACGTGATATAATTTCCAAACTGTGATACGTGTTGATCGTTGTAATTTCTAATTATGCTACTTTGATGTGCGTATGTTTGGGTGCTTTAATAGTTGTACTTATATGCTAGAGAGATGTTAGAGCCTCTCTATTTATGTGTGAGAGAGATGTTAATTCTCTTTGTTTACGTGCTAGGGTGATATTAATTCTCTCATCTCTCTACTTGTGTATTAGAGAGATGCAGGATTCTCTCTACTTATGTGATAGAAAGATGCTGGATTCTTTCTAATTCTATGTGCGAGACATGTTGGATTTTCTCGTACTTAGGTATTCGGGAGATTGGATTCTCTCGAATTTAAGGGTTTGAGAAATGCAGGATGTTCTCAAACTAGGATGTTTAAGAGATGTTGGAATCTATCAAACTTAAGGTTGAGAGACGGGGTTCTCTCAATTAAGTGTTTGAGAGAAGGGGTTCTCTCTTTTGTGTGTGCCGAGGGATGGGGTTCTCTCACTTACGTGCTGACAGATGGGATTCTCTCTTGTTTGTTGTGGTAGCGTTACACGTTGATCTGACTACTGTTTGCAAGTGGCGAGTATGCGACGATATCGAGGTTCGGGTGTAGTTGCAGCTCACCGTATCATGGAAGTGGTCGAATGAGCTTGAAGCAATCGATGGTCAAGTACTTGGACAGACCTCAAGGACAACGAGGCATCCTGAAGAAGGTTTGATACAGACAATGAGAGTAAGCTTCACAACCAAGGCTATGATTCTACATGGTTCCAGGAGGTGAATTGAGCCATTACGACTCGAAGCTCTTCTAATTCAGCAGTGGAACCTGGGGACCAGGTTCTTTTAAGGAGGGCAGGTTATGATGCCCCACATCTCTGAAGCACGACTCGATGACGTTCATGAGTAAGTCCTTTCACTTGTATGTTTAATTTAAGAATTACGTGACTTATATGATTGAATGTGAATTCAATTTAGTATGATGTTTATTTGGACTAATTCATGATTAATTGTCAATTTAATTTATTACGTGCGTATATGCCTTAAACTGTTTAATTTAATTTAGTTCGAATTTATTTCCAAGAAATAATTGATAAGTTGATTTTAAATTCATTACGTTATTTAACTTGTTTAATTTGAATTTACTCGAATTCTTTGAGAATTATTTGCCAATTAATTGTTTATGGGATGTTGTTAATTTGTACGAAAGTTTTTCTAAAAGCTAAATTGAATTAAACTATAATCGGTAACATTCTTTCCCCTTTTTAATTTGTAAAATTCTTTCGAAGCTAGAAAGTTTATTTGTGTTGTACTTGAATTTTATTTTACGGTATTTCAACGCATCGGATTAGGATTAAAATATCCGGAACCCCCTTAGACCGGTCAAAACCCCTTCTCCTCCTCTCTCTCTTCTTTCTCTCTCATCCCATTTTTCTCTTCCGATTCAGTCGACAGTCGACACCCCCTTTCAAAGAATGGAAACTCTTCATCTGGTCAATGATTTATGCAAATGGATTGTCGAAATCGATGCACTCGACGAGAGGATCACAACCGTACCAATTTCACCGCTTGATGACAAACGATGAATGAGTTATGGTGCAACAAAGTGGCGCCTAGAGGTCAGCCATTTCGCCAGCGGCACGCAGCTATCTCTGGTGACGATCCCTGGCGAAGTTTGGGTCAATTGGGTGCGCCACTTCACGAATAACAGAACGGCATTGGTGGCGAGATTAGGGGGGCCGTGACGGCGGCGCACGCATCTGTGAAAGTAGCAGTAGCGGCGTGAGTTTCAGTACGATCCGGCGATGGCATCCCGACGAGAGTCTCCGGCGGACAGCTATCCTTCCTGCACGAGTTCGAGGTGGAGAATCCATTTCCGACCTCAGTTTGGCACGAAAGAAAATGGTGGTTTCTGATGAGTAGCAGCGGCGGACTGAAATGGAGTCGGAATCGGAGCTCAGGTAACCTAACGATCACTGGACCTTGGGCATTTTACAAGGTTCGATGAGACGAGTTGATCGGTGGTGGTCCCGCCACCTGAAACCCACCAGATCGACGACAGTAGCGGAGCAGCGGTGGCACGACTAAGGTTTGTGGCGATGCCGATTTTCGGTGACTTTTTTACGGATATGGGTTTCGAAGTACATGACATGGGTAAGTCAATGCAATTTACGGATTCGATTTTCGTTTACCGGTTTGGAAGTAATTTTATTTTGAAGATTTTGAGGTTTTCGTATTCTTGGATATGGAATTGGGGATGATTGGCTTAGAATTTTAAAAAATTTATCGAGTTTGGAACGAGCACGAGGAGTACTTGCACGGGTGAATTTTTGGGATTTTTTCGGCACGTGTTGGTGGCGGCCGACCGGCGGATGGGGACTGTTTTGGTAGCTCCGACGGCGGTGTTCCGGTGATCTCTGGATAGTTTATCCGTCCCGTCGTGCTGAGTCCAACGCCACTTCCCGTTTGTTAATCGGACGCTCAGTTTAATTGTTACGAATTATTTTGTGTAATTGGAATTAATTGGTTTAATTGTAAATTAAATTCGATTTGCTTGATTTGTTGATCGAAATGTACGCCAATGTGTAACAGCCCGAATTTTGAGGTTAAGAAGAAATAAGTAAAGTAAAAGGTTAAGTGAAAGCGTTTATAGCGTCGATCCATTATGCATTACATTCTATGTGAACTATTTACCTTTATACTTCGATTTCGACGATATCTTAATATGAGACTCATACCACTATTCACCGAGCCTAAGTGTAACAGCCCGAAAACCCGCCTGTCGATATTGTCCGCTTTGGTGGGCTAAGCGACACCACCCTCACGGTTTTGTTTCTCCCGGCGGAATTTAAGCCCGAAGGCGCCCACCCAGGAAAAGGCCTCAACAGGGAAGAGGTATCCACCCCCTTATAAGGAAGGCTTCGTTCTCCTCTTCTTCCGATGTGGGACAAGCACTTTGAGCTTTACAGTCCACCCCCCCATAAGGGCCCAGCGTCCTCGCTGGCACACCGGACCGGGTCCCAGCTCTGATACCATTTGTAACAGCCCGAAAACCCGCCTGTCGATATTGTCCGCTTTGGTGGGCTAAGCGACACCACCCTCACGGTTTTGTTTCTCCCGGCGGAATTTAAGCCCGAAGGCGCCCACCCAGGAAAAGGCCTCAATAGGGAAGAGGTATCCACCCCCTTATAAGGAAGGCTTCGTTCTCCTCTTCTTCCGATGTGGGACAAGCACTTTGAGCTTTACAGTCCACCCCCCCATAAGGGCCCAGCGTCCTCGCTGGCACACCGGACCGGGTCCCAGCTCTGATACCATTTGTAACAGCCCGAAAACCCGCCTGTCGATATTGTCCGCTTTGGTGGGCTAAGCGACACCACCCTCACGGTTTTGTTTCTCCCGGCGGAATTTAAGCCCGAAGGCGCCCACCCAGGAAAAGGCCTCAACAGGGAAGAGGTATCCACCCCCTTATAAGGAAGGCTTCGTTCTCCTCTTCTTCCGATGTGGTGTCGCTTAGCCCACCAAAGCGGACAATATCGACAGGCGGGTTTTCGGGCTGTTACAAATGGTATCAGAGCTGGGACCCGGTCCGGTGTGCCAGCGAGGACGCTGGGCCCTTATGGGGGGGTGGACTGTAAAGCTCAAAGTGCTTGTCCCACATCGGAAGAAGAGGAGAACGAAGCCTTCCTTATAAGGGGGTGGATACCTCTTCCCTGTTGAGGCCTTTTCCTGGGTGGGCGCCTTCGGGCTTAAATTCCGCCGGGAGAAACAAAACCGTGAGGGTGGTGTCGCTTAGCCCACCAAAGCGGACAATATCGACAGGCGGGTTTTCGGGCTGTTACACTAAGCCTCCACATATTCCCCATGAAACTTTAGAAAATTAGATTTCACATTTTCCCGGATTCATATCCTAGCTTTTGTTATCCCAAGACACACTTTGAAAATTGTTAGCCCAAAATTCCCATAAGGTCCCTCGTACTATTCACTTCTCCAATGTAGAAATTTACAGGGACACTTTGCCTATCAAATATAGAGGTCAAACGAATCCTTGAAAAATTTTATAAACTATGGTACCATTCCCGAACCCTAATTCTCATTGTAACTCCCCGTAGTAACCAAAACCGGCCATGAAACCCTAGTTAATCCTAAATTAGGAATTTTCGAATTCCGGCACTTTCCTTATTCAATATTATAACCAAAATGATCCTTGAATTATTTTATGAATTTTAAGACTTTTTCCAAACCCTAGTTCAAATACTAGCTCATTTTATAAATTTTTCCTAAAGTACTATTCCCGCCGTAAAAACTAATTTTTAAACCGTACGTCTTTTGGTATTCAATACTATATTCAAAATGATCCTCAAATTATTTTATGAATCATGACCATATTCTCGGAAATTAAACCTCATCCTAGCTTAGTTTTATGTATTTTCTCATATTTTTTAAAATTCCAAACCTCTACTACTTTAACTTAAAACGTTTAAACGTTAAGTGTTTATAATCATCGGAAAGCTCTTTCGATTCTCTTTCTTTTGTAATTTTTCCCACTTTAAACTCTAACCTAGAGATTCTTGAACATTTTAAGGATTATTTTTAACCTATTTTAGAATTATTTTAATGTGATGTAATTATAAGATCATATATGAATACATAAGCACATACATCACTTATACACCTATCTATACACCCCTACAAAAATACACCTTGCTACCCTAATATCTTAGTCACTAACCTAAAAATTCAAGAATACCCCTTGTGTCCCAAAACTATACCTATAAATAGCCTAACTCTCATTCACAAAATTTATACCAAAGTCACTCCCTCTCTCTCTATATACACGGCACACTCCTCTCTCTCTCTAAGGTACTCTTTTTTTTATTTATTATTATTTCATGTTCTATATGATGTTCTTAGTATATTATGATTATAGCATGCTTAGATTTAATTAATTTATGCCTTTAGGAATTTTATTTTATGAAATATATGTCTAATTGTTAGTTTTAAGTACAATGTGCCTACATTATGAATTTTATTTAATTGCAAGAATTATGATATGATATAATGTGATTATGTGTTTAAATATTTATGATCTTATTTGATTAAATTCATGCTTAGAATAACTTATGTAGAATTATTTTTATGATTAAAGTTTCATAAAGTGCTACATTTTAGGTTTAATTATATGTTATGAACTAGAAATTTATTAAACATGATCATGAACTTATATGAACACCTAAATAATTCTAAGAACATGTTCTTAATGTTCTTGAACTAAGAAATGTGCACGTGTGATAGTGTGTATCTAATTTTATGTTATAAAGTGTTTAATTCTTAGAAATTTGAATAGAAAATGTTTACAATAGTAATTTTGACTTTTTGGTCAACATTTATCATTAATATTCCGAAATTAATTTAAAAATAATTATAAAATAAATTTTGGAATTTTAAAGAAGGACTTTATCCGTTTTCTAAATCATGTCCTACATTGCCAAACAAACCCTAGATTATCATTTCAAATCTTATAATTAGGATCAGAATGTGATTAATAAATATTTGATTAGTTAAATAATTCATAACACCTATTTAGTTAAAGAGATCCACTGAAACGATTAAAATTTGGGTTTACCAGGTTTTCTAACATATTACTCTTTTAAGTGCGAACACTATGTACTTTATGTGCTTACTTGATTAGATAATAAGAAATATAGTCCTAAGCCTGTAGTGGTTAATACTTTTAGGCGACATTAGGACCGAGCAATGGAATCCACATGACTTTGTCTGACTACCCGTATTAGGTGAGGGTTAAAATGTTTTCAACTGGAATCATGCCTATGTCTATGTATTTATATAAAATGGTTTTCAAACCTACCTATTATTTGATTTCTACCTATACATATTACTACAGTATAATATCCCTCTCTAAGAGGAAAATAATTTTATGTCGGAATCAGGATCTTATCCGAACATTATATACTTTAGTCCTATTATTACCAAGGACTGATTCCTGACCAAGCATGCAAAATACATTCTCATTATTATTATGGGCCCCTGCTGCAGCCGCATCGAGTAATTACCCGGAAGGTATTGGGTCGAGGATATTGTTGGTGATACGGACCGCCACCAACTCTTGGTAGTGGTTTAGCTGGAGGGTAATTACTCCAAGCCAAGAGATAAGGGAGACAACCTCCCGGAACGTATTTCCCGATTATTACATATATCATCTCTAGGGGTAGCTCCCTTATTGACACCAAGGAGAAGCGAAGATATTATCCTATTGGTTTTATTGAAGTATTGATACCATGTATAATGTCGTTACTGTTTTACCAAATATTTAAGGAGTTACGGTTGGAGAGGTCTGGCTTATGGGTATTAAAGTTCTTATTACATACGGTTCATATTTCTACAAGTAATCCAAATACCCCATCTCTATTATTTTAAAATCTAACATGAACCGGATTATATTTGCTATATCCTATTTCTATTACTTTAGGCCAAGATCTTCTTGGTCCTATATATATACACCTATATCTATAAGCTAATATACACCTTCACTTAGTCACTTTGACTAACCCCTCGCCTATTTTAAATGCATGGTTTCAGGAATCAAGGGAACGACAACTAGAGGTATCTTGAAGTATTAAGGTGTCATGCCTAGTAGGTCAGAATTAATCTAAGGTCACCTAGTTCTGAGTATGTTTATATTTTCAATTAGCTACCCTTCTATTTTACACTAGCATGCCACCATGTTATACTCTCCTTTATGTCAGTTTCTTCGATCAATAATAATAGCACTCGTTCTTTATGTGCGTTAGCACCTTTGTTCACTTACAAAGTTTTAAATCTCCAACTTCCGCTGCACTATGTCATGGGCTTTACTTGAGTATTACCTAAACCGTTCGCCGTAGTATTTCTCGAGTATTAGGTTTAACCTTTATTCGGGAAGTATTGTGGTGCGGGGGTTGTACGTAGTGCTAGGGGAGGCGCTACACCAATGTAAACGAAATTATGTATTAAACGAATTGTGATATGTACCTATATTTTGATTTGTAATTTGAATCCTGATATGTCGAAATTGTGCTATTTTCTTAAGTTAGAAGGGGTGTTTATGTAATTTTTGGAACAATGTAAATTGTATAACTTGAATGAATTAAACCTTGTCATTTGATAAACAAATATGCTAATCTTGACTACGTAAAAATGAGTTGTTAGCTATGAATGATTTAAACTTGAAACTTTTACAATTAAGATTTAATTACTTAATTGAATATGAGAAGGTTATGTAATATATGAATTGTATGAAACCTTGTGTGGTTGGATGATTTAACTACCTTTGTTTATGCATTTTATGACTTGGTTGGAATTTATTAGATTTAACTTTGTGGTCTTATAGGAAATTTGTAGCATGCTTATATTGTCCAACTTCTCGTTGAGAAAGTGATGGAACTTGCATTTTAATTTAAAGTGTTGGCATAATTTGAATTCGCTTGGATCCATTAATGCTATTATATGACTTGTTTGACCTTCTAATATGTGAATTCTATATGAAATGTGCTATATGAATGCAAATGGCTTGTTTTGCGAACGTGCATCATATGTATTTTGTTTTGTTCATTCATGAGCATTGCCATACGTCTTTGTGGTTTATTCTTGAGTCTAAGTCCTTTGTATTGTATTCAGTTTGGTACAGGTGCACCCGGGGTGGTTACAAGTGGGTCTTGTAGGTTCCGAGGTGAACCGTTTGCTTTGTCTTTGGCTTCGTTTGGTACCAAGTGAGGTTTTTCTTTCTTTTTAGTTATGTTGACCTACAACCCTATATGTGTTTTGAGCTCGCATACGACTACGTATGTATATATGTATTTAGATACATGTTTAATATGTATTTTGACGGATTTGCCCCGTTTGTTAAGAATTTTTGAAAAGCATTTTCATGTATATGTACGATATTTTCCGTTTGATTTTGAAAAGCTTTGATAAGAGTTTGTGTGTGTAGCGTGATATGGCTTTGAAAGAAAGGCTTTGTGAGAATATAACTTTAAATTTGAATTTGAACTTGGACCCCAGAGAAGTAGTATGGCAACTCGTGACGGCCGTGGGATCTCCGAGCTCTCCCATCAACACAACTCCATTGAGAGATTCGCCTAACTTTAGGAGGTTGAGAAAGGGTGGATTTCTTAGGCCGGCTGTAACCGTGTCGAAGGTGCAAGGAAGTAATTAAACCCTGACTTGTGTGACCTTGAACGATAGTTAGGGCTTGCAACCCTTCTATCACCCGATGTAAGGTCGGTTTCTGAATTTGTTTTGACTATGAATACGACTTTGAATATGAGGAGTTTGGTTGGAAAACTCGTACTCGCCGAGTTAGTTTGAATTTGAATTTGGTTTGTGAAACGGGAATGGATTCATAATTACTAAAATTGGTTGAATTTGACCTCTTGGCCTTAAACTGTTTTCTATATATCTAGTATTACGGGAAAAAATATTTTAGATTACAAAAAAATTCATGCCCGGTTCATGAACCTTTGACTTTGATATATGCTCTGCTCGTATGTATATGCATGGGTGTGTGTGTTAGCCCCTCACCAATCGTTAGGACTGACCCCTCTTTGTTTCTTTTTTCCCCTTTGTCTTTGTTTGAGTTGCAGGTTTTACTTTGGAGTTTGTTGGAGTTAGGCGGTTTTGGGTCGAGTCTTTTGTTTTTGTTCGAGTTGAGTCTTATCTTTGGATCTGTTTATGTCTTGCATTCATTCGAATTTGAACTACGTTGTAAATTGTATAAGTTTAATTTATTTGTTATATTATGTTATGTTATGTTATGCTATTCGGGACAGGTTTCTTGGGACAGTTGAACCCGTTGTTATATTATGTTATTTGGTACAGGTTTCAAGGGTCAGTTGAACCCGTTGTTATATTATGTTATTCGGGACAGGTTTCTAAGGCCAGTTGAACCAGTTGTTATATTATGTTATTCGGGACAGGTTTCTAGGGCCAATTGAACCCGTGGGATAGGTTTTTGGTGCTAGTTGAACCCGTTGTTATGTTATGTTATTCAGGACAGGTTTCTAGGATCAGTTGAGCCCGTGTAGTTGATGTTGATTTATTTTATATGGATTATATTGTTATGCTTGATGCTTGAAGTTTTTGAAAGTTCATATTTCGTATCACTTTCGCATTCGGGTTTTGCATCTTTTCGATTGTACAGGGTTTTGTTGGAAAACACGAATCAGAAAGCAGCGGAATTTAAAAAATTTTCCCAACAAAAGGACCTTGGACTCGCAATCGTGTAACCAAATTCGTAGAGATAGAAAACTTACTTTTCTTTTATTCTTTCTTGAAGCGTTTCAAGCCACCCAAGAACGCTCTTCTCGCGGCTTGATCCCTCTCCTTGGTAAAGCTCGAATCTTCAAACTTCTAACTTGAAGTCTCTAGAGAAAGTCCACCAACTTGATCACAATCTAACTAGTAAGGATGCTAGTTCTCTAGTTAGTGTTTAGGCTTAACCTAGGGTTTATTTGATCTTGGAGAAAGGAAAGTGTTCAACACATGAACCAAAAGAATTGCCAATTAGCTCTAAAGGGGAGCATGAGCTCCCCTATATATAGGAAAGGGAGAGGGACGACCGAACCTATTCCTTGTTGGGCAAGGATTTGGTTCCTCTCTCTCCTATTACTTGATCATCAAGTATTTTCCAACTTTGACTTTGAATTCTAATTCAAGTCAACTTTTAAGAGAGCTAAAAATATCCAAACTATTTTTGGATAATTTTATACTTTATTTATTTAAAATAAATAACTTATTTTATTATCTAATTAATTAATTCGTAATTAATTAACTAGATTATTTTCTCAAAAATAAGACTTTCTTTTTAATTCAAAATTAAACCAAAGTCTATTAAATAATTAACACATTTAATTATTCAATATATCTATATATAATATATATATATTCACACGTGTGTGACACGTGTCCCAGTGACACGTGTCACTCACGTGAGCCACACGTGTGATTTCACACGTGGGAACCCTCTTGGCCCGATTAACTCGTTTAATCATTTTCAAGCCTCAACTCATGTAACCAAGTTGTTGTGTGTGACCCTCTAGGTTCTCAATTCAATTAGCAGTGACCCTAATTAATTAATTCACTAATTAATTAATCAGTCCACACATTAAACGACCATAGTCTAGCAACAGACGTTTAACCCCTAGCTGAATTGGAATGTTCGGATTCGACAGAACCTTTAAGTCATTGATTCATGTGAGATACAATCCTCCTACTTACTATCTCTCAACCAAGATCTAGGGTAAGGGAATAATCAGAACCCTAATAATCCGGTCTTAAAGCTAAGTGCATTTCATATCCATTTGATCTCAATCCAAGAAACCCTTTTCTTGATGTCTTGATCTACTGCCTTGGCCAAGGACTCCATATGGCATATGAATGACTTACACAATAAGAGATCCCCTTGCAAATGCAAGTGTAGGTCCTTTCTTGATTCTCATTCACTTTCATGAATCACTTGTGCAGCCCCAGCATAAGCCTTGAATCAGTTGTCTAAGGCGACACCCTTTAAAGCTTATACTTAAGACTACAGAGTTAACTCATAAAGTGACAAGGAACCTCAAGTCTAAGGATCAATTAATCACATCAATGACTCGTGAGATATTTCATAATCTGGAAGTTTCCATTTCCTGAAATAGAAACTTCCTTTCCCATTTAGGAATGTTCTCACACGGGGCACCTCAGTGAACTTACTTATTAAAGTAAGCACCCTCATGTATCACGTACGTATCAACTATACACTTTGCACCTCCATGAAACAAGGTGGTCCTTCTTAAGGGCGTGATCCCACAACCAAGCCTTAGAGGAGTCAGGTTGACACTCCCACTGTCTGTAGGACTCATCGGCTTGGAGTATTTTACTAATCATGACTTATGTGATATAGGGCTCGTTTCATGAACCATTTCACCTAAATGGTAGAGTCCTAAAGTCATCAGGATTAGGGGAGTTCTCATACATGCACAGCTAAAGTAAACGCATACCAAACAAGAGCATATAAAGAAGTGTTGCCTCAATTCGTTATTTCATTCAAAGATTGTCTGTGATTACAATAAGGAAAAGCACAAAGCGGATATACAATCGGCTTTTAGGGCACTATTCCTAACAGGTTTAGGTACCACCTAGTTTAGGCCTAGTATTATTTGTCTCTCATTCGCTATGACTTGGCGCATGTGCGGATTTCCATTTGGTACACGTGTCGGGTCCTAGTGCAGGGGATATGGTGCTCTCCGTTTGGGGTGCTACAAAAACAGTAGGGATATCAAACGAACTTAGAAAAATGAAAGGCTAATTTCATCGGATCCGAATAGTCAAAACGAACACAATGGTGAAGTCGGAATTCGTATCCGAATTCCCAAACTCAAGATAGCCGGAAAGGCTCCAAAACACCCTAATTGTAATTAGGTCCCTAAACTTTCAAATATTAGACATTCGAGCCCAAATATTTTTAATTAAATTCTAATATGCACATAACTTAAAATAAATTCACGTTAACACATAAGGCATGCAATAGCACATAATTTACAAAAATATGGAATTAAACTCTCCCGTGACGTCTTGCCAGGATCGCTAAAGAGACGGGGCATCACAATCTCCCCTCCCCCTAAAAGGACCTGGTCCCAGGTCCAACCGCTCGAGTTTGCACTACGAGAAACTCTTCCGTATTCACCTAAATTCGGGGTTCGCAACATCCTGACAAGGGTTAGCCCGAGAAAGGTCTTCAAGAACGAAAGGGGTTTAATTGTATACTTCAAGCTTCACACGAACTCGATCCCGACTAGGAGTAGCTCGGACGTTCGCACGATAGGAGAGTCCAAAGTGATTCATCTCCCACCGTTTGAATCCATTGCAAACTAACCCATAACTCGGGATCACGAGTGGAGTTGTTAAAGAACTTCTATCACTCGTTCTCCAACCCGAATGGGCATCATTGTTAAGAAAAACACGAAAGTAAATGCATTAGAATTTAAACTTTTTTCCAAAAGTAAGATCGTGTCTTGCAATTTCTATTTCCAATCTTAGGGATTCAAGTAATTACAAGAATCGATGCTTTCTTGACATATTTTGAGCCGTCCTCAGACACGCTTGATGCGGTAATGACATCCCCGTCCTTCAAAACATCTACTAGATTCCAAAATAGGTCTCCTCTAGAGTAGTAATCCGCACAAGTCCTAGATTCAAATCATGTGAGTGAGCATGCTTGTACTATGGCATGTGTAAAGAAAGAAACAAGAAACGAGAAGAAAAAGAGCAAGAGAATTCTCCCAAATTCTTGAAGCCATGAAGATTGGGCGTGATCCCTCTATCACGCGTAAGAGACAAATTTCAAACCCCTTAGCCTATAAATAGGGTAGGGTTTTGAACACCTTAGGTCTAGTTGGAATTGAATTCTAACTTTGACTTTTCTTTTATTTTCTTTCTCTCCAAGTAATAACCTCTTATCTAGATAAGATATTATTCTTCTAGAAAAGGAGCTCCTACTCAAATTAGGAATATTTAATTATTCTAATAATAATTAAATATCTTATTCCAAAAATATTTATTCTAATCATATTGGAATTAATATTTACTAGAATAATAAATAGAAGATATTTAATATTTATTTATTCTAATCAAATTAGAATAACTAAATAATTAAATACTTAGAATTAATTCTCTTATTAATTCCATGAAGGGATTTAGAATTAATTCTCTAATTAATTCTAATGAGTTAAAATTAATTCTCTAATTAATTTTATTTGGCTTTATAATTAATTCTCTTAATTAATTATATTAGGGATTTATAATTAATTCTCTAATTAATTATATTTGAGCTTTAGAATTAATTCTCCAATTAATTAACATATGGTTCAATTTCTCAATCGAGCCACATGCCCAAAACTCTCTCACGTGCCACACGTGTGGTCTCGTTTTGATCAATTATTTGATCTTTCCTTCAATACCGTTTGAACCTGGCATTTGTGTGTGACCCTCTAGGTTCATTTTCAGTTAGCAGTGAGCCTAATTAATTAATATGCTTTATTAATTAATTCATAGATCACACGACCGTAGTCTAGCAACTGGTGTGTGATCCCTACCCGAACAATTAATATATATTCGAAAGAATCTTTCAGTCAATGACAGCTGTGAGGTACAATCCTCTTACCATCCATCTCTCGATTAAGATCTAGGGTATAGGAATAATGAGAGCCCCACTAATCCCGATCATAAAGCTAAGTTCGTTTCATATCTAGTTGATCTCAATCCAAGAAACCCTTTTCTTGATGTCTTGATCCACTACCTCGGTCGAGGGTTTAGGATGGCATATGAACGACTTATGCAATAAGAGATCTTCTTGCATTAAAGTAAGTGTAGGTCCTTTGTTGATTCTCATAAGCTTCTATGTGCCACTTGTACAGCCCCAACATAAGCCTTGAATAAGCTATCTTGGGCGATATCCTTTAAAGCATACACCTAAGACTACAAAGTTAGCTCACAAAGCATCGATGGAATCTCAAGTCAAAGGATTAATTTACTTACGCCATTGGCCTATGAGATATTTCCTAATCTGGAAGTTTCCTCTTCCTGAAGTGGAAACTTCCTTTCCCATTTAGGAATCTTCTCACGCGGGACACCTCAGTGTACCCGTTCTAATAATGAGCACCCTCATGTATTGCATACGCATCAACAATGCACTTTACACCCCATAAAACAGGGTGATCCTTCTTAAGGATGCAATCCCACGAGCAAGTCTCAATCAAGCCTAATCAACACTCCCACTGTTTGTTGGACTCATCGACTTGGAGTGGTTTCTAATCCGGCATTGAGTTAGGGCTTATTTCATGTGTCATTCACCTAATGACAAAGTCCCTAACAGCCTTATAGATTAGGAGAGTTCTAATACATGCGCGCGTAATGGAAACACACGAAACACGTATTGCACATAAAAAAGTGTTTGCCTATGATAATAATCAATCGTATATTATTCAAAGATTGTCTGTGATATGAGAAAAGTCTCAAAGCAGATTACAACTAATCGCCTTTCTAGGGCACTATTCCCAATACTCCCATCACCACTTCAACTCGTAGTTCGAAGTCGACATTCGAACCTTCACTATCTCCCAATTGTTGTCTCCAAGGAAGTGGCATAAGATCCGTTGCAAAGCATGACCCTCAACTATCTACTTGAAAATGACACTCGTGCACTCGAAGCTACCCCGTAGGGCAACTAGCAATCAACCACAACAAACACCAAGCAAAGCTAAAAGATGCATAATGCTCGTGATATGTATGTTCAATGTACTATTCACCTATGCATAGGGAATCTTATCTATGTGATGATTTGATTATTATCGGAGTCTCTTTGCCCACGATCAAGTCTTGAAATTTCCCGATGTACTGATACTTCAATAATCATCTTGGTCTTCTTCCTACGGTTGTTTCTATCTTTGAAACTTTCTCGTCAACCCAATTTCTACTCTTGAGTATTCGTTTGATCTTGCTCTTGATCCCAAGAATTGAATCCCTCGGACTCCCTTTTGTTATCGTGACTCCTTGAATGGTTTATAGCCCGGTAGATCTTCCACAATTTCAAGACCTGAATTTCTTCGCCGACACGTTTCCTTGTAGGGATTCTAAAGAATCGTCTTTTCATCGATTCCATTCTTCCAAAGGGCACGGTCGATTAGTGAATCAATTTGCCATGCCCCCGGAACCATGGTCACTTGCCTCTCATGTCTGTTATTGAAACTTCCTTGGTGTCCTTCTTTATGTGTGACCTTCGTAGGTCCAGTTTTCCACTCTCGGCGTCACCCAAGCTCACACTATCAATACTTAGAAAGTGGAGGCGCCGTTCGTATCCCGCTACTTCCTTTGGGTAATTAACCCATCTTCAAAGTGTGTACCAATTCCCAAGGCTTCAATTTTGTACGTAGACTTCCCAAACCGATCCTTTTTTACAACTTCTTAGTGTTACCCTAAACTTGTCAACTAATCCTCAAAACAGAGGTCCTTAACTCCAACCCATACTCTAACCATCTCTTCAAACTTCATAGAACACAAGAATCGGCAGTGTGAAGGAGGCAATATCCTATTAAGCAAACACTAAATATGCATGTCGGGTTAAGGGTGCAAATGGAATGCATCACGTGGACATCGATTGAGCACGTAATAACAACAATGTAACAAATAGCAACTAAGGCACGAAAATAAATAATTACAAAATTTAAATGTGGTATGGATGCACGTGCTATGAATGCAAACCTCAATTTCTGGGTTCATGTTAGTCTCCAATTTCAAGCCGTTGATCCCGCATTCGTTGCTTGTTAGCTCTCCATCGATCACAATCAGAAATCTTATGGTCCGTTGACCCACAAGAGTAGCACCTCTTCAACCTATCCTAACATGCGTCGTAGGCATGGTTGGTCCCTCCATAATGGGTACACGGTTGAAACTCTTTCTTCGGCTTTGAAGGGTTTCCGGTCTTATTCTTCTTCCCACGAATCTTTTTGGTTCGAGTCTTGGGTTGATGAGATCTCCTTTCCACTTGTAGATTGGAGCATAAACCCGACTCAAGTCTAGGCTCCGATATATCTTTTCCTTTACCTCTTGTTAGAATCCATGTTTCAACCTTTAAAGCTCTCTTTGTGGCTTTATCCCATATATTCTTATCCTTCACAATTAAAGCTCCCTTGGTCTCATCCTTAAGGCCGTCCATGAAATATCTAGCCTTTATCCCGTCGTTGCCCCTAATGTGGGGCACATACATACCAAATCTCTCGAATTCCTCCAAGTATTCCATAACCGTTCTATCTCTTTATTTTAGGGTGAGGAATTCTTTGAGTCTTCGTTCTTGTAAAACGACCGGTGCGAACCTCTTCTTAAATTCTCGAACAAACACATCCCATGTCAACTCCTCGCTCGTTGCCTCTAATTGGGTGACAACTCCTTTCCACCATTATCATGCTTGACCTTATAGAAGTTGTGTAGCAAGGCGAGCCATGTCTTGAGAATTGTATGGTCACATTTCAAATATGCTCTCTATTTCCGAGAGCCATTCTTTAGCACGGATGTCATCTCCTCCACAGAATTGGGGAGGATTAAATGTCCTAAACTCCCGATGCATCATAGCCATCGGGTTCATAGATTGCACTTCGATTGAAGGTTGCCCTTGGTTATACGGATGTTGATGAGAAGGTTGACTCTAGTGTTGTCAACTCGGTGGCATCCTGAAAATCTCAACAACTTCAATAGATATGTGCATGCCGATTAGTAAGTTAATATGTCACATAATTAAATCAACCAAAGCAATCAAGAAATGCAATGCATTGGATAATGTAAATCCAACAAAGTGATGAAAATTTCAAATGCATAACTTATCAAATCGTGATGCATATGCACACATAATCAAAACCCTATGTCGTTAGACTTAGACAGACACAACACGACATGGAACCCCGATTTTGCAACCTAGGGCTCTGATACTACTTAAAGATGTAGTACCCCGCATGTTGAGTCACCACATCCCCCGCATCTAAGCCCAATCCACATACGAGATGGAAGATCCGTACATGAACCAAACAGAGCAAACGAGAGACAGACAAACTCACACCTAAGCTAGCGAGATGTAGATCCTGAACTGCAAAATTCGAACAACACAAGTGCGGAAGCATAAACATGTCATACAAAAATCCGAACATAAGCAAGGGACGGGTTCAACTAGTATAGATACCTAATCCCGAATCTCAATCCATGACATAAACCATAAATTCGAACGGGTTCAATCTATCCCTAGAAACCTGTCTCGAATCATATCAATACCTAATCAAAACAATGCATAAATATTCATACAATCTTAATCGAATTCAAAATGCATATGTAAAGGACCCAAACTTATACTAACGACTTGACTCGAAAACGAACTCCAAAGACTGACTCACGTCGCCTAGCTCGAACTCCAAAGCAAAACCTACAAACTAAAAACAAGGGGAGGGAGAGGGTCAATCCAAAGACTAAGTGAGGGGCTACCCACACACACCCTCATATACATAAGAGCACCGCACGTACAAAATCATAAATTTCATGAACCCGAGGATAGTTTTTGCACACCAAATCATTTTTTCGTGATACATACATATAGGGGTTGCTTAGCAAAACAAGCAAAACAAACTTACACGTTGCATAACATAGGTTCGTATCTTAGCATGTCAAACGTTTCATATCGAATCATATCAAAGCTTAACTTATCAAATCTTATCTTTTCAAAACTTAAGCACATTGTAACTTATTTACGAATCTATGCCTGTTTCACGAACTAAGACATACATAGCAAGACTCGGTGGATAAGAGTTCAAACCAACCTTACTCCCAAGATATATCGTATTTAAAGCATAAAACAAAACATAACATATCATAACAAGACATACCAACCTCTTCTCGGGTGATGGAAGAGTTGCACGACCCTAACCATCCAAGCAGATGAGGGGAGTGCTCAATGCTTCTCCAACCCTCAGGACTCCATCCCCCAACCAAACCTCCTGGTGGGTTTCGGTACATCTTTTCATGTTATCAAGTGGAGACTATGCACAGGAGATTTGTCCGGTGACCCCTTGGTCGTCCCAGGTGCTCCTTACCCACAGTCTCTGAGCCCCCATCAAGTCAAGTTCAAGTTCGTGTTTAGGTTCAGGTTCAAGTTCAAGTTCATATCCTGATACAGATAGACACACTTAACATACTTACCATATACATATATATCATACATGCGTACCATGCTTTGCCACCACCATGCTTTGCTTACCTCTCCGTATCATTTCGTCGTTCACTTTCCTAACGCGGGGCGAGCTCACGAGAGGCACACGGTTTGAAGCATGGTGTAGCAAGACCCAAGTCATATCAAATCTAAAGGCAAGCACACATAGGCTCATACATAGAGTTTCATACTTTCAAACATATAGTAAAATCATCAAAATACATACTTTACACGTATTTATACATATATATCATACATGCGCCATAATTTGCCACTACCATGCTTTGCTTACCTCTCCGTGTCATTTCGTCGTTCACCTTCCTAATGCGGTGCGGGCTCACGAGAGGCACATGGTTTGAAGCATGGTGTAGCAAGACCCAAGTCATATCAAATCCAAAGGCAAGCATACATAGGCTCATACATAGGGTTTCATACTTTCAAACATATAGTAAAATCATCAAAATACATACTCCACACTTATTTACATATACTTTGGGCATATAAGTCGCATGCATTCAAAACGAGCACATTTCATTAGGGTTTAACTATAACCTAACCACACCTTACACTGACGAAGCCGAAGACACACGATCGATTCACCCTAGAATCACTCGGCCAACAAAACACCACCACGGGTGCACCTGAACAAACTGAACACAAATGTAAGACTTAGACTCAATATGAACCATACTGACGCACGACAAATGCATGAGCATACATAAGTCATAGTTCATATGATGCATGATCCTAAAGTATACAAATTACATGTAATTGAAGCATACACATTCATATCATGGCAATTAAAGCAATGGATAATATAAAACAATCATAAACCATGTTGGGAACATGCTCGGGAAGGGAAAGTACAAACAAAACCGAAAGAAATGAGAGAAAAAAAATAAAAATCCCAACTCTGGACCGTGTCGTGGCCGCGCCCAAAAGCGTCGCTCCCGCGACGTAACATCAGTTGTAAATCTGGAAGGCCATCTCGGCCGCGCTCGAAACGGTCATACCCGCGACGCAACAACAGAAACGAGAAAGGCCAAGCATCGTAGCCGCGACAAAAAACATCGCGCCTGCACTCACGACCAAGTTCTAGAAGGTCCACTGACCACATGTCACGGCCACGACAAAAATTATCGCTCCTGCGACGCACTTCCAGGAGCTAATAAAACAAGGCATCGTGGCCATGCTCAAAATGAATGCATTTCGGTCTCGGCCTCCAGAAGTTGCAGACATGGCGGCTTCGAGCGGGGAGGTTTCCAACCTCCCAAAAAACAACCCTAAACCCCACGAAACAACATGAAATCAACATATAACCACATATAGCATGCGTAGAACACATTAGAGCACAAATCAAGCTCCAAAACGAGCCCGAACACTTTAAAACCCGAAACTCGCACTATTCACTATCCTCCAAATAGGCACAAAATCATGAAACCACTATACGAAAGGCACGTAGAAACAAAACACGTAACGAGAGGAATACAATGGTTACCTTGGATTGTTGATCAGATATGGGGTTCTTGAGTATTGGGAAAACACGAAAAGAAGACGCAGCGAAAGTTTAAAATTTTTCCCAAAAGGCAGAATCTAGACTTGCAATTCCTATTCCCAATTCGTAGGGATTCAAGAACTTACTTAGATCGACGCTTTCTTGACACGTTTGAACCGTCCACAAACGCTCTCCAAGCGGTAAGTTCCCAAGCTTCTTCGAATATTTCAAGACTCCACGAAAGCTGCCCTATAGAGTAATAATCCACGCCAACCTCGATCACGATCTAAACATGGAGGATGCTAGTTCTATGTTTAGTGTTTAGGCTCTAGAGTTTGTGTGATATAATTTGGACAAGGAGATTTTGCTATCAATCATCAAGGGGTTCGAACCCCTTGTATTTATAGCTATGGCGTTCGAACCCCTCTTCCTATTTGGAATAAGATTCTTATTGCACTAGCTAGTTGATTCTTGCTTGGAGAGAAAGACTATCTACTTTGACCAAAAGTCTCCTCTTGACCAACTTGCTTAGCAAGAAAATAATATCTAACTCTTGATGCTAATAAATAATTAATTCATAATTAATTATTTATTAGACTTAAAATCTCCAAATTAGAACTTTAATAATAATTCATAATTAAATTGAAGTTCATTAAATAATTAATCAATATTAATTATTTAATTATCATCACAAAGTGACACGTGTCACTTGAGACATGTGCCCCACACGTGTTGCCCTTAACCAACATCTTGTTGGTTCGATCAACTCGTTTAATCGATTTAAGCCTTAACCCTGGTGACTGGGCATTTGTGTGTGACCCTCTAGGTTCTTAATTCAATTAGTAGTGCCCCTAATTAATTAATCAATCCATAGAACGCACTACCATAGTTTAGCAATAGGTGTGTGACCCCTAACTGAATAAGAATGTCTCAATTCAAAAAAAACTTTAATTCATTGACATATGTGAGATAAAGTCCTCCTACATCCTATCTCTCAATCAAGATCTAGGGCAAGGGAATAATTAGAACCCTAATAATCTCGATCTTAAAGTTAAGTGCATTTCATATCCATTTGATCTCGATCCAAGAAATCCATTTCTTGATCTCGATCCACTGCCTTGGCCAAGGACTAATTTATGGCATATGAATGACTTACACAATAAGAGATCAACTTGCTCACGCAAGTGTAGGTCCTTTCCCTATTCTCATATGCTTCCAGGTGCCACTTGCGCAGCCCCAGCATAAGCTTTGAGTCAGCTGTCTCGGGCGACATCCTTTAAAGCTTATACCTAAGACTGCAGAGTTAGCCCACAAAGCATCGATGGAATTTTAAGTCTAAGGACTACTGAATCACGTCAATGACTCGTGAGATATTTCCTAATCTGGAAGTTTCTATTTCTTCCTTTTTCATTTAGGAATCTTCTCACACGGGACACCTCAGTGTACCTACTTAGAATAAGTAAGCACCCCCATGTATCACACACGTATCATCAATACACTTTGCGCCCCATAAAACAAGGTGGTCCTTCTTAAGGGCGAGATCACACGAGCAAGCCTCGAACGAGTCATATCGACACTCTCACTGTCTTTTGAACTCATCGGCGTGGAGTGATTTCTAATCATGACTTAAGTGATTTAGGGCTCGTTTTATGAACCACTTTACCTAAATGGTTGAGTCCTATAAGTCATATTGATTAGGGGAGTTCTTATACATGTACAGAAAGTAAACATGCAATCAAACAAGAGCATATAAAGAATTGTTGCCTCAGTTCATTTATTATTCAAAGATTGTCTGTGATTTACAAAAGAAAAAGTACTAAGCAGACTATTACATCGGCTTTCAGGGCACTATTCCTAACATTGAGCTTGAAAAGCTTGGGGTGGGGTTTTCTCCTCTTCTCTCATTCTCTCTTGCTCGATCGATCAAATGGGGAAGAAAAGGGGGGAAAGTCTCATTTTCTTGGCGCTAAAACGGGTCGGGTCAAACAAAATTCGATCCGTTCGGATCGGATTTTAAAACAGTAGGGATATCAAACAGGCTTAGACAAATGCAAGGCTAATTTCATCGGTCCGAATTATCGAAACGAACACAATGGTGAAGTCAGAATTCCAATCCGAATTTCCGAGCTCAAGATAGCCGAAAAGCAATTAGGTCCCTAAACTTTCAAATATTGGACATTCGAGCCCAAACATTTTTAATTAAATTCTAATACGCACATAACTTAAAATAAGTTCATGTTGACACATAAGGCATGCGATAGCACATAATTCACGAAAATACTGAATTAAACTCTCTCGTGACGTATTACCTGGGTCACCGAAGAGACGGGGCGTCACATCCATATTTATTAACATACACAACATTTTAATATATAAAGTTGTCTACTGTATATTATTATTCAGATATGGGACAACCAATGCACAGTTTTCCAAACAACCTTTCATATGCCTTTGTGCATTTGATATTCCCAATAATTAATTCTCCAATAATTAATTATTAAATATCTATCAAGGCATATATATATACAACACCAAGTGGCAAGTGAAATTCAAATCCCGACCATTACCTTAGAAAAAGACCCATTAATTATTTGGATCAACCCATATTTACTTAGTTGGAATATAACCAACCACAAAGTTGAATCTTTATTACTTTCGATTTATTTAATATTAACTTTATGTACTTTATATCTTTTGGATTCCTGCGTATGAGTTTGACATCCTTTAGGAATAAATTTCATCCGCAACATATAATATTAAATTTGTACTGGTAGTGTTTTATGTGCTAATTATGCATAAAAAATGATATTATCATGCCCCAAAAATAAAACATAGCATTATTCCAAAGAAGCCTCCTTATATTAGTTCTTTCGGTTTTTCCTTATGTTCGACCACTATATCTTAAAATGAAAGATTTCAACAATTTTAATATTTATGTTAAAGATATAAATATTAATTATCACATTTTTTATGTTTTGTTTTATGAAATTTAAGTCGTAGAGCTTTCAGTGTTCCAATCGAGATGGATAAATGAAAAGCTATCCAGCGTCCATTGAATGCTCAACCATCCACACACATGGATGAGGGATAACGACTCAATGACGCATCTAAATTATTGGTTAGCTCTGCCGACAGCTTATTCGGTGCACAATTTCCCAACAATTATTAGGAACCGTGGAAATGTATATATACAAATAAAATGATGTGTAAAGCAAATATCGATGAAGTAAATACAAAAGGAACTTTTTAATTTTTATCGATAGTTAGGTTCTGGATTAGTGAAGGAAGGGCTTAGTCATATTCAACCTTTTAATATGATACTAGTAATTTTCTACCATAGTTACGTGTGTAATTAAAAAAATATTATTATTTTAATATAAAACGAATTAAATTTGAATATCCTCACGATAGACGAAATTAAACAACCTCTTATTTAAAAAATTACATATTAATTCCTGTAATACGTGTTTAATTTGAGGTTCCGAGCAAAAAATGAAAATAAATAAATAAAATACTCCCAACAGTTTTGTGTCACAATTTTTTTTGACAACCAAAACCCTCAAAGGGGAACATTATAGCAAATCATGAGTAACAATAAGAAGAATACAAGAAGCAACAACAAAAAAATTAACTTGAGAGGACCAATTTGCAAATAGCCCTTTTCTTTTACTAATTGTGATGCTAATATAATTTCTCACAAATCTGTTTTGTGTCACTTTTTTTTTTTTTTTTTTTACAACCAAATCCCTCAAAGGGGAATATTATAGCAAATAATGAGGAACAATAAAAAGAATACAAGAAGCAACAACAGAAAAATTAACGTAGGCCGAAGCCGCAATTCCAATAGATTTGCGAGCTATTATATTAGCATCACATTTAGTAAAAGAAAAGGACTCTTTGAAGATTGGTCCTCTCAAGTTGATCTCGATCTGATGCGGCTGGAGTTCTACAGTCGCTTTTTCTCCGAATTGAGCACAAATAGTTGGCCTACAACAGATAACTCGGCCCGAAAATTTTCCGGATAAACACGGATAAAACTAAATTTCCAAACGGAAGGGACAAAACTTCTATAAGGAAAGGACAAAACTTTCATACGGAAGAAACGAAAGAAAACGTACCAAAAAGAAAAAAAAAACAGATAAAGAAATCGTCTGTGAACAGAGACATCCGCTAGATCTGGGAGGATGCCAGTAGATCTGGAAGATTGATGATGAAACTTACTGTAGTCCGTGAGAGTGGCAGCAGATCTGGACGGATCCCAACGGACGGAATAGAATTGAGTAAAACAGAACAGATTTGGGTCGATCCGACGATGGAACTGTGTTCTCCACCACCAGATCGGAATTGAGAGGGAAGCTTTTACCTTGTTCAGAGAGAGAACAGGAAGAGAAGAGAGAGAACAAGATTACAACCCGTTTTGTGTCACTTTTTAAGACAAAACAAAACTTTATTTTTAAAAATAAAAATTACGACTATACCCTTAAATAATAGTATGCATATATGATATATCATTTAATAAAAGATTTATAATAATTAATAAATACATTTGAAAAAAATTCATTCCCTTTCTTCCCCAACCCATTAGTGGCTGAAACCCCCCAAAAATTCACAGCCACCGCCGCCATTACGGCTCTGACCCCACTGTCATCACCTCCACCCAAAATTTGGCCACCACCATCATTGCTCAACAATTCCTCCAAATCTCCAGATCTGGGACAGAGGAAATCACCACCACCATCGTCGTTATGGCTCCAACCGCCACCACCAACATCGTCTCCACCCGAGAATTCTACAAATTTTCAAATCTAGGATGCCACAACAACCCCATCAATGAACTCCTCTCTTCGACTCGAGTCTTTCCCCATAGGTACCGTCTCTAGCTATCGCCGGAGAGGCCATCCCGTTGTTGCCGTCAAGTCACGCCACCACCTCTAAACCGCCACATAGGGCCAATATCGGATAGAACCAAGACCACAACCGTTTTTCTCATGTCGAAATAGGGTAGGTAGGGTCTTGGTCGTTGAAAGAGCTCGCCGGAAAAGAAGCTCCAATAGGTTGCGCCTTTACCTCGACTTTGCTCCTTCATAGAGCCATCATCGTTGAAATTTGGGCCATGAAATTGGTACCAACGGGATCCTCGTATCGCAGTGATCCAAAAGTATTACTTGTACGGCGAATTCAACGAAGAAATGTGAAATCCCCAATTTTTGGTGTGGTTGTGGCATTCTTGTTTTTCCGGGGTTGGTTTTTTTCTTTTCTTTTGTTTTCCTTTTGATTTTTTTTTTTTTGAGTTTTGATTTTAATTTAAATTTTATTAAGAATATATTATGTAAAATAAAATATAATTTGTATGAAGAAATTATTAGAAATATATTATGTAAAATAGAATATAACTTTTATGAATTAACTATTAAAAATCATAATTTTTTTTGACATGTTTAGTGTATATTTATTTTTGTGTAAAATAATATTTATCTAATCACTAATTCAAGAATACAAAACACATATTACATACAATAAAATAAAATAAAATATATTAATTATATTATGCGTAAATTATAAATATTATTTTTTAATGTAATTTAAACACAAAAATTACATAATAGTTCTTGAAATTTATAAATATTAACAAACTGAACCCTTAACATTTAATATATAACAAAATAGCCCCTGAAGTATTTTCGACAAAGAAAAAATAGTAATATACCTTTAGGGGTATTATGGAAAATTTATAAAAAAAAAAATATTAACTGGAACTCTAACAATTTAGAGGGATCTCAAACGTGATTGAAATAATAAATATAAATAAATAAAAAAGAAATACAAGAAAAGAAAATGAATGTGAAAAAACTAAAAAGAAAAAATTAAAATTAAAGGACCAAAACAATTACTATTTATCTCTTGCTTAATAAAATATTATAATTTTCAATATGCAAGTTAATTTAGAAAATACATGGATAAATTAAGATTTATCTTTCGCATACTCATACAAATAGAGAGAAGAATCACCAGGTACAAAAGACGAATGATTAAATGTTTTACAATTTCAAACTATTGAATGGATGATTTTAAATATTAAAGCCGCCTTTTTAGTTTGCTCTGAATTTGCTACTAAAGAGAATCATTAAATTTTTAACACATGCGAAACTTCTAACCCGTATACCCGATTTTTAATTTTCATAAAATGAGGGAGTTCATTACATCCACCACCTTGTATTGTTTTGAATTAGCACAAAAAATCCTATCATATGGAAAGTCATCTAAAATATTGTATGTTATTGAAAAATTATTAAACTGTATTACATTAGTGTTTGTCTCTTCCGTCTTCTCTTCTTGCAGATAGTTCTCTTTTTCACCTGAGATCTGGACTCTTTGAGATTTGAATCTCTTTGAGATCTAGATCTTTGTTTGAGAGATCCGGATCTCTTTGAACTCTTTCTTAATCGTCTTTTTTGGTTTTTTATCTCGCATGAGAGTAGTTTTTCTCTTGTATGAGAGTTTTTTATTCTCTCGAATGAGAGTGGGTTTAGTTTCTTCTTGTTTCAAGATCTTAAATCTGCAACGATGTAGGATGCAACTCATGGTGTTGCAAAGGACCAATTGTCTGCCTCTCCGGTCACTTATGGATGGCTGCATCTACATCAAAACCAGATCAAAACGGAGGCACGTCTGATCATGGATCGACCTGTATGACTTAGACTTTAACCGTAACTGCTAAAGAATTTGCAAGCGTTGAGATTCCGGTGGTGACATCAGAAGTAAGCTTGACTACATTGGTGGAAAAAGTCTTCTCCTTTGTTGATTTTATTCTCTCGGTCTTTAAAAGTATTAATTCTATGTTTGAGGATGTTAGGTTTTGTTCTATTAGACGTGGAGCAAATATGATTGCTGACAAATTTGTAGGAATTGCGGCCTCGAGCCTGTGTTATTTTTTCGATTGTTCATTTGTATGTTTTGATACTTGATGTTTTAGAAAATTTCCCCTCCAAGGGTTTACCGTTTAAAAAAAAAGTTCATTGCTCCTTGAACAGGCAAACACCATTTGGTGCTATTTGATGGCGAAAAGACAACTTTACCCCGTTTATAGAAAGAGCAAATTAATTGACTTTGTATTATTTCATTCTTAACTTTAATTTTAAATCACTTTTATGTTCCAATTTAATATATGAATTAATTCATAAAATTTTTTAAGTATATTTTTCAGCAGAATGATGTGAACTCAGTAAAATATAACCAAAGAATCTCAATCATCTAAGCAAACCAACAATAGAATTTATGGAACCGACGAGATTACAAAGTTTACAACGAATATCAAGACACTAGAGTCCGACGACTGAGCTGCATAGCAGATCTACCTCTAGATCTACGACAATTTATGAAGACAAGGATGGTGGTACGTGAAGCGTCAGGTGGTGTGTGTATTGACGGCGGTGATTTTGAAAGGGTGATTGTGGTAAGTGAAAATGTCATTGGAGTGCGGCAACGATGTTAGTGTGTGTCGATGTCGACAGTGGTCGTTGAAGGGGGCAACAACAATAGTGTGTGCGGCAACAACAATCGTGTATGAAGGGGGTGACAATGTGTGAAGGGGCGATAATTGTGCATTCCAAATCCAGGTTTATGGGGTTGAAAGAGAAGAAGATGGTGCAATAAATGGGGTGGCGGTGCGTGTAGCTAGTGACGAGGTTCGTGTGCTTTGCTTCTATGGTCGTGGTTGTATTGCAGTTGGCCTGGGGGCTATGGTCGTGAACAACGCGGCGACGTGAGGATTGTGTTTACTGTAAGGGCGGGGGTGGGGACGGATGTAGCACCCCAACGGTGGGCACCACATCCCCCGCAATAGAGTCCGATACGTGTAACGAAATAGAAGGTCCGCACATACGCCAAACAATAGCGAACGAGAGACAAACAAAATCACACCTAAGTTAGACGGTCTAGACCCTCAATCAAAGTGCACATTAACAAACACATAAGTGCGGAAGTGATCAAATCCTAATTATAACATAAGCATATTATCATCAAGCATATGTATAACCTTTATACAAATCATATATCAATGTGCCCGCCACGGGGCAAAAGAATCGAACATAAATCTCCAAGCAAAAGAATCGAACATAAATCTCCAAGCTAAAGCTATTAAAATTATTCAAATCCATAATACAAAATATCATAAGTACGTAAAGTAATCAAGCAACAAATGCATATGTCGAATCGAGCTAAAACACAAATAAGACTCTAAGACAAACTTACCGCCTAGCTCGAACCTTAACCAGCCATGTGTACAACCATGTGTACGAGACACGTGGCAGCCACGTGTGCAAGACACATGGCAGTCACATACGCTATGTGACACGTGGCAGGGGTCCACGTGTTCGTGTTCCCATTTTGATCAGCAATTTGATCCTTCATTAATACAATTAATTTCCTACCAAAACCCTCGCGACCTGGCATTTGTGTATGACCCATTAGGTTCATTATTCGATTAGTAGTGACACTAATTAATTAATTCTCATAATTAATTAATCAGTTTACAGATCACACTACCGTAATCTTGCAATTGGTGTGTGACCCCTAGCCGAATAACGAAATGAATCGAAGAACCTTTCAGTCATTGACAATAAGTGAAATATGATCCTCCTACAACTCCATCTCTCAATCAAGATATTAAGGCATGGGAATAAAAGTTAGAGCCATGTTATTCTTGATCTTTAAAGTTAAGTTCGTTTCATATCCATTTTAGATCTCAATCCAAGAAAATCCTATTTTCTTGATGTCTTGATCTTTTATCCACCTTGGCCAAGGGTTTAAAATTTAATGGACTACAAACAACTTAATCAATAAGAGATCATTCTTGTTCTTAACAAGTGTAGGTCCTTTATCGATTCTACTAATTCTACATATGCCACTTGTGTAATCCCAACATAGGCCGTAGTTCAGGTGTCTATATGGCGACACCCTTTTGAGCCTATATCAAATATTACAGAGTTAGCTCATATGAGACATTACAGAATCTCAAGTCAAAGGATTATTAATCACTTCATTAAACTGCGAGATATTTTTTAATATAAAAGTTTCTGGAAACTTCCTTTCCCATTTAGGAATGTTCTCACGCGGGATATCTTAGTGATGAAGTTCTTGTAACAATCACCCTCATGCATTATGAACGCATCATCGTATGCACTTATCACTCCATGAAACTGAGTGATCCTTCACAAGGACATAATCACATAAGCAAGTCTCAACGGAGTCAAGGTCGACACTCCCACTGTCTGTCGGACTCATCGACTTGGAGAAGTTTATAATCCTCGCATATGGAGTTAAGAACTTGTTTCATGTGTCGTTCTCATAAGGACAAAGTTCTTAACGACCTCATTGGATTAGGGGAGTTCAAAACATGTAAAACACAGTCAAACCGAAATAGACTTAAATAAGAACATAAAGAAGTGATTGCCAATGAACAAAATCATTTCGTTTATTATTCAAAGAGTGTTTGTGATTTGACAAGGAAATAGTAAAGAAACAATACTGCTTTAAAGGCACTATTCCTAATAGAGTCGACCGAGCAATTTAAGTGACCGGATCAAATTGGAGACTCAAACCACTAATTCGGCACTTGAAGTAAACGATTGACCCCCCCTTAGTGTTTGATGACTTTTGTCGGGCTAACCCTTGCCGAGATGTCGCGAACCCCGAACTTGGGTGAATACGGGAGAGTTACTCATGGTTTAACTCGAGCGAAAGAACCTAGGGACCAGGTTCTTTTAAGAGGGGGAGATTGTGAGGCCCCGTCTCTCCGCAATCCAGGTATGACGTCATGAGAGAGTTTAATTACGTAATATAATTGTTTTAATTTTAAATATGTGAAATACATGACATCGCATACTCTACGTGTCAATATAAATTTTATTTCAAGTTATTTGTTTTCCTAGAACTTAGCTATTATGTGATTGGATTCAAAAGTCCATTTAATTGAAGTTTAGGGACCTAATCGCTATTAGGGTTTTTGAGCCATTTTTTTGGCTAATTTGAGCTCGTGGATTCAGATTTGAATTTTGACTTCACCATTGGATTTATTTTGACGATTCGTGTCCAACAGAACAAGCCTTATATTTTTTTTGAAGCCATTCGAACTCCCTACCGATTTAAATTCTAACCGATTGAACCGAACCCTTCTTGAACCGAACCAAAACCAATTTTCTTGCCATAAAAACCGAACCAACCCCTTTCTTTTTCCCCATTTCTTAAACAATGTTCCAAGTGAAGAGAGAAGAGAGGAAAAGAAGGGTTCCCCATCCTCTACCCTTTGAGCTCAAGTTTCATCTCCGTCTTTCGTCCGATTAACAATCCAAGGTAAGATTTGAATTCCTTTCTTTGTGTGCTTCGTTTCTATCCGAATAAAACTCATTTTTCTTGCTTGATTTTGTGCTCTTGAGGAAGATGATGAATAGCATAATATATATGAAATTTGCTCCTATATCTTTGTTCTTGAATTATATGCCCCAAGATTGATGTATATCATTTGGTTAAGCTCCATTGTTGCATATTCGTTGGAATTTTGTGTGTTGGTTGCCTATTTCTTGAATCTCCATGAGTGTACCTTGCTTGAACTTCCATGACAACTTTTTTAACTCAAGGCTTCATGCTTTGAAATTATGGTTAAGTGCTTAATTAAGTTCTAGAGATCATTTTCATGCATTTAAGGTTGATTTTGTGGGTGAGAATGTGATTGTTTGTGGTTGCTGTGCTGTGCCTCTTTCCTTCATCACCTGCCCGCCATTGTTGTTGTTCCTTAGGGCTTGTTCAGCTGATGCAAGACATGGGGTTGTTTGGTGCAAGAGGGAAAAGGGCTCACGGGGGGTGAGCCTTGCCAATTCTTGAATTCTTGCCACTGACTTGAGTCACCCCTGTGACATCTTGTGGCTTTGAGAGGGGTCACCCCCATAACCCCTTGCCCTTTTAGGGCCTGACCTGAGTCACCCGTGAGGGAGTGTATGATATGGGGCAGTCATCCCCGTGACTTCCCTCCTTTGTGTACATATGTGTGTTGTTTCGTTTTGTTTTGTTTCGTGTGCTTGTTTTACGCCGATATCCCTATGTAATCATTATCTTAACGAACTACGATTGACCTGAAAATTTGACACCATAAACCCTTTTGAGTGTAGAACATTCTTCTTTTTACGGTTTGTCCATATCTTTTCTGGTTTGGGAGATCTATTCGTTTCAATTTTATGTCGCCACTTCGTCGGAATCCTACCTTTATTCATTTTCAAACCTACGCCATTTTTGAATCCCTTTGAATCTTGAGTCAAGCCATATGTCATTGGAAAGCCTTATTTGTTTAGTTTCTTATCCAATAAGCAAAACTCAATTTCTTCTTCTCAAACTAAAGTTATGCCCATTTTACTACAGCTTGTACATTTCGGTAAACTGTCAGCTTTGGCCTAATTTCACTCGGAACCCCTTTTTGTGATTTTATCTCGTTTTTCTCGTACCTTTCCACCTCCGAATTTGTTTCTAACTTATCATATCATGTTTATGTGTGTGTACTTGTTCTTATATGCATTTTATGTTACTTGAGTAACGTGAATTATTTGCATGAATCACACATGCCCCTTGTTAGGTGTTTTGATGTTGTGTTATGCATTAATTGTGCACATGAATGCTTTCATAACATGTTTTTGTTGGAATTCGTCAATCCCAACACATTGGAAATTAAAATTTTTGGGGATTATAAAAATAATTTTTTTTATCGGAATTCTAATTAAGATCAGCCTTTGATTCAAGATTTATGATTTAAACAAAAGAAGATCCAAATACCTCTTTCGCTTCCAGTTGATGGCGATGATAAGAAGGTTTTCCAAAACCTATCCGATCTGCTTCCAAGAACTCCACGTGAAATTCCTCTAAGGTAGTCCACGACCCGTAATTGAACAACTATTCAATTAGCACACTAGAACACTAATCGGATATTGATTATCCAATAGTATTCTCAATACAATATTGAGAGGTGAGAGAAGAGAGAAAACGACAAGTCTTGGAGAGAAAGTATAAGAGAAGAAAAGAACGACGTTATCATTTCTTCTCATAAATCTGCATAAGTACTTAACCCAAGGTCAAAAACCTATGGGCTAGTTATGGGCTTCAATTTAATTACTACTAATCAAATTAAAAACCCAATATTCATTTTAATTAGTGGACTTAATTTAATTACATTAATTAAATCACAAGTCCAATATCTAATTAAATTGTTGTGGACTTAAAAATTAATTACTCTTAATTAAATTTCAAGTCCAATTAATTTAAATACACTTATTTAAATTAATGTTAACTCTATAACATCTATTCTCAATAACTTCACAATTAAGCATAAATTAATTAATGTCATTATTAATTAATTACTCTCATATTATAAATTAAACTCTTTTAATTTATCGATCAATCTCTATTGATCTTTAGATAATCATGTTGTTCAATTCGAGTCATTGTGTGATCCCTTAGGTTCACCAATGAATAGCAGTAGACCCACATTCTTAATATGATATTTTAGATAATCATTTATCTTATTGATTTTATTGAACCATTTCAATTTATCATTGTTTAACTAAAACCCCTTTTAATTAATCAGTACCTATAGATCATGATCGATGCCTAGTGACAAGCTCATGACCACCCATCTAACAGGTGAAGATTATGTTGTGAACCTTTCGGTCTCATGGATGTCGTGAGATAAGATCCTTCTATCGCCTAATCCCCGATTAGGACCTAGGGCATGAGAATGATAGAACCCTACTAGTCCTAATGCTATAAATTAATTCTTATAGCAATTCCATTTGATCTAAGACTCAAGTAAACCCATTTCCTAATTTAGATCTCACTACCTGTAGCACCCGCACGGTGGGTCACCACATCTCCCGCACCTAAGCTCAACCCACATAGGAGATGGGAAACCGTACATGAACCAAGTAGAGGTGAACATGAGACATACAAACTCACACCTAAGCTAGGCTGGACATAGACCCTGAACTCAAAACAAATTCATAAAATAAATACGTATGCGGAAGCGAACCATACATTCAAATATAACAACCAGAGTAGCATGTGACGGGTTCAACTAGTATAGATACCTAATCCTGAATATAAACATAAATCATAAAAGCAAACGGGTTCAAATCTGTCCCTAGAAGCCTGTCCCGAATTAACATAAGAAAACAAATCATATGTGTTACATACATACGTACAAACTTGTACAAATTACAGACCGAGTATGCAGAAGACTCAAACTTAACCAATAGACTCGACAGATTCCAAGGACACGACTCATGCCGCCTAGCTCGAACTCCAAAGCCACACCTGCACTCTAAAATAATGGGGAGGAAGAGGGGTTAGTCACACTGACTGAGTGAGGGGCTACCCACACACGCTACATATACGTAAGGAGCAAAGCACATTCAAATCATAATGTTCGTGAACTCAAGGATATTTTTTACACACTAAAGCTTTTGCCCATGATAGATACACATAGGGATTACTTAACAAAATAGAGCAAAACTTAACTTAACATATTCAAACGTGTCTTACATATCAAATCATATCAGATTATAACAAATCAATTCATATCTTATCTTATACTTTCAAAAGATTCATATTTTATCTTAATTATAAGTCTATCCCCGTTTCACGAACTTTAACAGAGCATACATAAATAACTTGACGGGTACGAGTATCAAATTCCGTCCTAGACTCCTCATACGAATCATGTCATAACAAAACAAAGCAAACATACCATACTTACATGTCAAACCTCCTTTTTCGGTGATGGGACGGCTGCGCAACCCTAACCATCCATACGGGTGAGGGGAGTGCAAGCTACTCCAAACCCTCAGAATATCCATCCCCCACCAAACCTCCTGGCAGAATAGATCATACCAGAGCATAAAAGATCATATCATATCATAACCCCCTACTTATTATATCATACCATATCTTATATATCATACCTCACCTTGCAACAACCATACTATTCATACCTCTCTGTGTCATATCTTTAACTCGTATCTCCCAGCTCATAAGAGGCACACGGTTTGAAGAGTGGTTTTTGTGTTGCAAAATATAACAAAACATACCAAATCAGAACAAGCGTACGTAGGCTTGTATATAGCGTATCATACTTACAAACTCATAGCGAAGTCATAAACTTACATATCTCGCACTTATTTACATATACTTAAGGATATAGTTCACATGCATAGAAAACGAGCACGTTTCTTTAGGGTTTAACTATAACCTAACGCCACCTTACACTGAAGAAACCGAGAACAAGACGATTGATCCACCTCGAAATCAACTCGGCTAACGAAACACCACCCTGGGTGTATCTAAACAAACTGAAGATAAATGCAAGACTTACACTCAAGAATGAACCACATAGACATACGGCGTATGTTTATGCATATAGGAGATGCAATCACGTAGGCATAACATATATTTGCATCAATTATATGCAAAGAAAGATATTACATAGCTCAAAATATTTATTTATAATCATATAACACGTTCATGTGCGCAATTAATGTATATCACAAGGTGGAGATATATAACAAGGTGTATATGTGCTTCGTGCAAACAATTCACATTACTTAAACAACATAAAATGCATATAAGATCAAGTACGTACACATAAACATGATATAACATGTTAGAAACAAGTTCGAGAGTGGAAAGGTATAAGAAAAGCGGAAGAAAAACACGAAAGGTGATTCCGAGCGAAATTGGGCGAAAATTGGAAATTCTCTGAAACGGACAAGTTTTAGGAAAACGGACATAACATTAGTTTGAGAAATGGAAATTGAGTTTCGTTTCCTGGATATGAAACTAGAAAAATAGATCTTTCCAATGGTATATGACTCGAATCATGGTTCAAAGCGAGGCAAAAATGACGTAGGTTTAAAGTTGAACAAATACTGAATTTCGGCTAAGTGGCAACACAAATTTAAAATAGTTATATCTCCCAAACCAAAAATAATTTTAATGTGATTCCAAGAATATTTTACACTCAAAAAAGTTTCTATAATTAAAATTTTAGGCCAAACGGAGGACAAACGAAGGCTGCACGGCAGTAGAAAATTGGCCTGAGAAACTGCACGGCAGCGGGGAAGCAGAATTTGCCAAATCTCGAACAACAGCGCGGCCGTGCGTGAAATGAACTGTGGTTCTGCACGGCCGTGGGGAGTCATCTTCTCCAAAAATACGGAGCAACACAGTAGGGGGTAGAAGGGGATGGTTCCCTAACCACCCCAAACCACATCCGAACCAAATTATTCACCAAATTCATCAAAATACATCACAATGCACACTTATTATCACATAACTCATCAAATAGGCAAGAATTCAAGCATATAACATTTCATCATTTTCGTATTTCAACCTCTAACAATGGAGTTTCAAGTTACAAGCAAGGAATACACAAGATTTCAAAAAATAAACGACGAGGGAGTTCATGCGAACAACATATTTCAATTTTAGTTCGATTAATCCACGTTTAAGCACATTGGGAGCAAATTTTTGTATTTAGGCACTAATCACCATCTTCATCAAAGCCATGAAACCGAGAAAGAAAAACAACATTCAATCGGAAGGAAATGAAGCACTCGACGAGAGGAATACATTGCTTACCTTGGATCGTTGATCAGGCGAGAGATGAAGCCGGAAGTCGAGCTCAAAGTTCGGAGTCAATAGTTGCCAAATTCTCTTCTCCTCTTCCCCTTATGGACCGATGTGAAGAATGAGGAGAAATGAAATGGGGTTCGGTCTATATAATCTAGAAAAACTGGTTTGGTTCGATTCAAGACGGGTTCGGTTCTGTAGGTTAGAAATTGAATCAGTAGAGGGTTCAAACGGTTGGAGAAAAAGGCGAGGCTAGTTCCATGGGACCCAAATCATCGAAACAAATCTAATGTCAAAGTCAAAATTTGAATTCAAATCCCCGAGCTCAAGTTATCCAAGAAATGGCTCATAAACCCTAATCCCGATTAGGTCCCTAATCTTCAGTTAAATGGACTTTTGAGCCCAAACACATAATAACTAAGTTCTAAAGCAACAAATAACGTGAAATAAAATTCATGTAGACACGTCAGGCATGCGACGTCACATATGTACAATTAAAATAATTAAAATTACATAATAAAACTCACTTGTAACGTTATACCTGGATTGCCGAGAAGACAGGGTGTCACACTACCTTGAGCAAGGATTTAAGTGGAATGTGCAACAATAGAATTCATGGGTGATTCACTCGTTCTTCTAGATGAACGATAGATTCTATGTTGACATCTCATATGCCCCCGTATATGATCCGAACAATGCCAACATACAACCATAACGAGATTCATAGAACCCATGAATATCTAGGTGAATATCAAACATTGCCTTTGTCACGCATAGAGCATCAATGGAGCCTCAAGTCTAAGGACCATTTAGACACTACCATAACTAGGGAACCAACCTCATTATTAAGGCATAAAAGCCTTACCCTATTGAGGTGTTCCTGTTGAGATCCTCAGTGTACTTGTTCCCTAACAAGCACCCCCATACACATGTGAATGTCTCTACATTCAATACTTATGAAACAAAGCAACCTTTCTCAAAGGCACATCATATGAGCAAGTTTCAAGCGAGTGAAGTGAACATCCCCGTGCTTATTAGACTCTTCAACTTGGAGTTGGTTTAGGTCATGCCATAGAGACTTATTCCATAACCTCCATCCCTATGTGAGGTCAAGTCCTGTAGCTTAATGTGACCTTGGGGTTTCATCCATACCCAAACAGTTATAATATGCAATTAATAAACTTGAATGAGATATGACGAATTGACCACATAAAATTAAACGACTATGAAACGTTACATTTATTGTTTCATTAATGTCGCAAATTGCTGCTAATAAGAGCAGTTTACAAAAAGAGACCTAAACCATTTTGGCTCTTCTAGGGCACTACTGTAACAATCTCCCACTTGCCCTCAGAGCCAATTGCCCATAGCCTTAAGGCCCATCTCCTGGAGATGCCCTTCAAAGATCTTTTGGGTAAGAGGTTTAGTAAGCGGGTATGCTACGTTTTCTGCCGAGGACACACGTTCTAGAGTAGCATTGCCTCTTTCCACGATTTCTCTAATTAGATGAAATCTTCTTAGGATGTGCTTAGATTGTTGATGAGCTCTTGGTTCCTTTGATTGTGCAATCGCTATGTTATTATTGCAAAAGACAACAACCAGGTCAGCAATGCTAGGAACTACATCTAACTCTTGGATGAAGTTTTTCATCCACACACCTTCTTTCGCTGCCTATGATGCAGCTATGTACTCCGCTTCACAAGTGAAGTCAGCACTAGTTTCCTGTTTAGAACTCTTCCAACTTACTGCACCACCATTTAACCTGAATATAAATCCGGATGTGAATTTAAAGTCATCTACATCCGACTGGAAGCTTGAGTCGGTGTATCCTTCTAATTTCAGTTCTCCTATTCCGCCGTATACGAAAAATAAATCCTTAGTCCTTTTCAAGTACTTAAGGATGAATTTCATGGCAGACCAGTGACTCTCAACAAAGTTTAACTAAAATAGACTTGTAACGCTCAAAGCGTATGCGACATCAGGTCTAGTACATAGCATAACATACATTATGCTGCCTATTGTAGATGCATAGTGTAGCACCCGAGTGCAATGTACCACATCCCCCGCACCGAGACCCGACCCTTATATAAAATGGAAAGTCCATACACGAGCCACATCACGACGAACGGGGACACAACACACACTATGCTAGGCGGGAGCTAACCCTTGAACTATACAAGAACGAGAAGTAATAACATCAGATCAAGACAATAAAACGGAAGCAAACTTAGCATATAACATGTACATTGAGCTTTCAAGCTCCAAAATGTCAAGATATACAATAGTTCAAGTATCAACGGCCCACATGGCCTAACATAACAAAATATGCCAAATATTCATAAACATAAAACCAAATGATAGAATTTGAGTAAAAGAAGGTGCTAGACCCAAATGTAAGACCTAGACAACTCGTATTCCCACCTAGCACTCCTCAAACCTGCACAACATGAACTGAAAACAAACCAGGTTCAGTCTAAAGGAGACTGGTGGCTATAAAGTTGGAAAACTGGAATCAGAAAGCAGTGGAAATTTAAAAAATTTTCCAACAAAAGGATCTTGGACTCGCAATCGTGTATCCAAATTCGTAGAGATTAGAAACTTACTTTTCAATAATCTTTCTTGAAGTGTTTCAAGCCACCCAAGAACGCTCTTCTCACGGCTTGATCCCCTCTCCTTGGTAAAGCTCGAATCTTCAAAACTTCTAACTTGAAGCTCTCTAGAGATAGTCCACCAACTTGACTACAATCTAACTAGTAAGGATGCTAGTTCTCTAGTTAGTGTTTAGGCTTAACCTAGGGTTTATTTGATCTTGGAGAAAGGATGGTGTTCAACACATGAACCAAAAGAATTGCCAATCACTCTCAAGGGGAGCTCGAGCTCCCCTATATATAGGTAAAGAGGGGCGGCCGAAATCCTAGTCCTTATGAACTAAGGATTTTAGTCCCTCTCTCTTATTACTTGATTATCAAGTAATACCAAACTTTGACTTTTGAATTCTAATTCAAATCAACTTTTAAGAGAGCCAAAATATCCAAACCCTTTTGGATATTATTATACTTTATTTATTAATAAATAAATAACTTATTTATCTAATTAATTAATTCGTAATTAATTAAATAGATTATTTTTCTCTAAAATAAGACTTTCTTTTTAATTCAAAATTAAACCAAAGTCTATTAAATAATTAACACATTAATTATTTAATCATATAATATTATACACGTGTGAGACACGTGTCCTAAGGACATGTGCCACTCACCTGACCCACACGTGTGGTTTCACACGTGTGGAACCCTCTCTGCTCGATTAACTCGTTTAATCATTTCAAAGCCCCAACTCATGTAACCAAGTTGTTGTGTGTGACCCTCTAGGTTCTCAATTCAATTAGCAGTGACCCTAATTAATTAATTCACTAATTAATTAATCAGTCCGTAGATTAAACGACCATAGTCTAGCAACAGGTGTTTAACCCCTAGCTGAATTGGAATGTATCGATTCGACAGAACCTTTAAGTCATTGATTCATGTGAGATACAATCCTCCTACTTACTATCTCTCAACCAAGATCTAGGGTAAGGGAATAATCAGAACCCTAATAATCCGGTCTTAAAGCTAAGTTCATTTCATATTTGATCTCAATCCAAGAAACCCTTTTCTTGATGTCTTGATCTAATGCCTTGGCCAAGGACTCCATATGGCATATAAATGACTTACACAATAAGAGATCACCTTGCAAATGCAAGTGTAGGTCCTTTCTAGATTCTCATTCACTTTCATGAGTCACTTGTGCAGCCCCAGCATAAGCCTTGAATCAGTTGTCTAAGGCGACACCCTTTAAAGCTTATACCTAAGACTACAGAGTTAACTCATAAGGTGACATGGAACCTCAAGTCAAAGGATCAATTAATCACATCAATGACTCGTGAGATATTTGATGGTTGTCGAATCCACCAATTAAATCCTTTACTTACCGCACGAAATATAAAATTGTAACATAGCAGCAAAGGGTCGAACCCACAGGACTAGATAGACTTATATTCAATGTATCCAAGAGAATATTCAAAAGAGACTTAGAAGGGGAGGGGGGGGTTGTTTGTGTAAATAAAACAAACTAATTTAAAGCACAAAATCAGATTTCTTCAAATAACTAAGGCTGAAAATAAAGGGAGTTGTGAAGGTTGATTATGATGAGAAATATCTTAGCTAAGTTGTTACTTCATTCCATGCCTGTATCTAATCCTTGATGCAAAAATCAAATCTAATCAAATGGTAGATTAACTTACAATAGATAAGAAGCTTGTCCATATCATCCTTTCTTATTTTTAACTTAATCAAGAGAAGCTCATCAATTAAATTCTTACCACATAGCAGTCCCGCGAACAAGTATCTAGGATTTAACTATATGATAGCATTGATCACCAAAAGGACATTAATCATGATCCAAAATCTCAAGAAGCTTGGACTTATGAAGACATATTACGCATGCCTCATCATTTTATTGAGTAAACATGGTGGTAAACTCTCAACGATGTGTGGTTCTCATATACTTTTACAAGACTATTGCGTATCAAGTATCAGTATAACCTTATCAAGTTGTTACCTAGGCATCGATTGATCAGAAAGATGATTTGAAATCAACTCATATAAATACGTTCAAAGCATGCATAAATACCATGGATTAGATTCGTATTCACTCATTTAGATCTCATAGATGTTGGCAAGGAATAAAGATACAACCTAACTAAGACAGATATGTTCAGCCATGGATCATCAAGCAAGATAGACAATAAATACCCTGATCATAAACTGAACTTTAACACTTAATTGAAATAAAAACTGAAACTAAATACTTTAAACTTATAAACTGAAAATGATCACAGTTTTGAGGAAGAAGTCCCTCACTGTTCCTGCTGCTATTTCCTACTTTTCTGAATTATATCCCGGTCTCCCCATTTTTCCCCACTTAACTAGTTTATATAAAGTATCCTTAAGTTTATCAATTACAATGATCAAGGGGGACAAAATGGCTTTTCCAAATCCCAATAAGCATGATTAGGATTTCTTGAACCTTAAAAAACGCAGGATCAACTCTTGCATGTAAGCCATGTTAGCAAGCTGTTGCATGTGTGCCACCTGTCCTAGCAAGAGGAGTCAGCCGTACTTGTTGACCGTGGTCTGCTTTACGCGCATTGGCCTTATGGATGATCATGTATTGGGGTCATGGCTCAGGCATCTTCATCACTTAGCATCTTTTTCTTCATATTCTGCCAAATCCCTAATTTATCAACATGTTTCTGCAAAACCCAAATAAAAGCAAATTAAGTAGAAATCTAATCCAATTCAGGGGGAAAAGAAAGAGACTTTCATGTAATTTATGAATACTATCAAATCCCCTCACACTTTGACTTTTGCTTGTCCCTAAGCAATAGCTTCCATTCCTAACAAACTGCAAGATGATCCCCACCAAACCACCTCAGGCCCACAGTTTCTTAATGAGAAAATGTGAACATTAAAATGAGTTTGATAACAGGTCTCCACAGCCTATCAAAATGGAAAAGGACAAATTCTAAGTATTTAACTTGCTAGATAATGTCAAGGAATTTAGACTTCATTTAATCATGCACATTTACCAAATAGTAATCACAATATATGATCAAAGGGTGCTCATTCTGGACTATCTAAATTCCAACAAAACAAAAGATAAAGTGAGGGTTCCAACATAACACTTATACCAAAATTAAAAAAAAAAGTTGTCTATTTCGGGTGTCATAATACCGCTTTGGTAATATATGACTATCCCTAGACTGCACTTTGTGCATCACTCATGGTCAACTATTTTTTAATTTATGATTTGTATTTAGCCATTAGGTGACCAGCGGAGTGAAACGAACTGATTGCATCAAGCAAATGGCTGTGACAGCCTTATTCAGAAGCTAATGGCTTTACAGCCTTATTCACAACATAATCCCTCAATCATTAACATTAGCATTCAGCATCAATAACATACCTTAGACAGTCCAAAATTTACACACTTTTTCACACATGAAGGTCCAATTTAAGCATGCAATTTCAGTTTTTTCCCATTAATCCAAATTCAAAAACATTCTCTATCAGAGCCAAAGAACTTATAAATTTGATCAATTCCAAGAATCAGACATGGAAATTCATGCTACTTCAACCTATTTTTCATGTTCAAAAGCTCTCAAATCAAAACATGTTGCACATGAGGTTATCAGGTTCACAGCTTCTCACAGCAGAAACACTAGCTAACAAACAGCCACAAAAATCAGTCAAAAATAATCAAAGGAACCAACCTAAACAGGCTACAAGCCTGTTATTAACTATCACCAGTCATCAAAAACAAAACAACAGTCATTAAAAGCAACAGACAGACCAAAAATAAATAAATTTAACTACCTACTCCCCATTACCTATTCCCCACCCCCCACACTTATTTCACATTGTCCTCAATGTTTATAGACAGAATTAAATTAGGAGGACTTCCCTGAATGCAGTTCAGTGAGTGCCAATTTTGAGGCCTTTCTTGATGGCCTCAATGTCAGTTTCTACTCCTGCTATGTGGGTTGCTATGATGTCCATTGAATTCTCCATGGCTGGGAGCTTTTCTACTGATTTTTCATATTTTTCCATTTTTGCTAGGACTGTTGTGAGGAGAGTTTCAATTCTGTCTAGCTGTGCAATGTTGGAAGTGCTATTGGTGGCCTCAGGTTGAACATCTTCACTCCTCCTTTTTGTAACATGGACTGTTCCTGCACCAGGAAAGCACAATACTCCATCTTTTCTTTGGAGTATTCTCATATTAAGCAGTACACGTTCACCTAATGGAGAAACTTTAGAATGTAGAGTAAGATCATGATTATTCAAGTCAAGAAGTTCTTCATGCACAGCAATATGAGTGATTAGGTGCCCTAATTTAAGTGGCCTATTCCATTTGATGCAGCCATTAATGTGCACAGCAGCCCAAAAACCTATATTTATTTTCCAGTTATTCCACATAGCCCACAAAAAGTATAGTTCAGATTTAGTTATAGAACTTGAACCTTCAGTTCTTTGGGAGAAAAACATTGACAGCAACCTATGAGCATAAACTACAGCAGGATCATTTAAGTAAATGCTCTTGGCATCATCAAACTTATCACATTTGCCATCAGTTAATTGTTTAAAAGCTTCATCAGGATCAAATTCTTGGGGAAAATCCCCTAGGCACACTACATCAGTTTCCCCTCTAATAGGGAAGTAATCAAATTGCAAAACTTCACAGAATTGGTTAATTGAATAACTAATTCTTTTGCCTAGCAGTCTAAACGTGATGACACCATTTTCATCCCAATTACAGGCTTGCTTTTTCAGGAATTTGAAAGTTGAATAAAATTCCATTGTGAGTTCATAATAGATATCTGTGTCTATTTCCATAAACTCTTTCCATCCTATGTTATTAAGCAAGGCATATACAGGTTCAATCAATTCAAAATTTTCAAGTGTAGGTACATCAATTTTCTTAGCAGTAGCAATAGAAAGTTCTTTAACTTGATTGTACCTTGTTTTTTCTGTTTTGGCAGTGAATTTGAGGTGTCCTCCAAGATTTTGAAATCTTGCTGGGGCAGGGGTCCTAGATTTTGGTACTCTGCTTCTTTTGTGCTTTTTGGGGAGATGTGTTTTTTCTGTAGGCTGCGTAGGCACTTGCTCTTCTTCAACATGCTCTTCGTCTCCTGGTACATCTGCTTCTTGCATTTCCTCTTCATTTCCTGGAGTATCATCAATCTCCCGTTCTACCTCTGCATGAGCATTTGTATCTTCTTCTTCTTCTTCATTATTTCCCTCCTCTGCAGTCCTGTGTTCTTCTTCAGCCTCCTTAATGACTTCTTCTTTTTGGATTTTCTCTTGTTCTTCTCTCTCTTGTAATTCTTCTTCCATGGGTTCATCCATTTGCATAAGAGTTTCTGCTGCCCTCAACTCTTTAGAATCAGTTGGAGAGGGTTTCTTTTTCTTCTCAGTTTTCTCTCCCTTTTTGGATTTCTTTTTCGCACTCTTCTTCTTGGATTTATGTTGTAATTTTTCAGGTTCTTGAGGATTAGAGGGTTCTTCTTCATTTTCTTCATCTCTTAGTTGAAGTTTCCTTTTTCTCGGCTCATAAGATTGTCTGATTTGCTTCAAGATTGAACCCAAAGTAGGGTCTTTAGCTTGCCGGCGCTCTTCCACAATGATTATAGGGGGTTCAGGGGGACTTATAGTTGTAGGGGTTGTGCCGATAGGAGGAGAAGGGTTAGGGTTTGTTTCTTCTTGAGGAATTGAGGTTTCTGTCGCAGTTTCAGGGGGTGGTGATGGTGTATTGATTGGTGGCGCCACCTCCTCTGCATGTACGGGTTCTGGTAGTTTAGGGGCAATTTTCAGAACCCGCCTCTTCTGTGTGACCTTTCTTTTATACGGCAGAAGGGGTTTCTCTGATCTTGTCTTCATATTCCGGTGAGGGTTGCAGTAGTTGAAGATGGTGGAAGGAGGAGACGGTTGGATTCTCTTGGCAGAAGGAGGAAGGAGAGGTTCTTTTTGGTTTGAAATTTCTGAGGGTTTGAAGGTGAAACGTTTCCTTAAAAGTGTGTTCTATTTTCAAAAACGTTTTTTCTAATTAATAAGACTTTTAAAGAATAAAGCGTATAACACACTTTGATCTTTTCAAATCTGTTTGATTTCACCAAGTGTGGGAAGAGACTTGTGGAATGAGTTTAAGGGATGATCATGAGTAAGGGTTCATGTACCTGACTGTGCTTGTCTGTTACTACCTGCGATAAACAAAAAGATGGTTCCGTATCAAAAATCACAATTATAAACTGGAATGTCAAAATAGATTAGTCTAAAATTAATGGGTTGCCTCCCATCAAACGCCCTTGTTTAATGTCCTAGGCTAGACAATCATTCTGTCATCATGAGGATAAGGAAATGGGGTTGTCCAAAGGGACTTCCTCCACTGTATGATCTTTGAATCCTTCATAAAACGGTTTCAAGCGATGGCCATTGGCCTTAAATGCTTTTCTTGTCTCTACACTCTTAATTGATACTGCACCATGAGGGAAAACATTAGTAACAACAAATGGCCCTATCCATCTTGATCTCAATTTTCCAGGAAAAAGTTTCAATCGAGAATGAAATAATAACACTTTCTGCCCAATTTGAAATATTTTTCTAGAAATCATTTTATCATGAAAATTCTTAGTCCTTTCTTTATATAATCTATCGCTTTCATATGCCTCATTCCTTAGTTCTTCTAGTTCTTGCAGTTGCAACTTCCTGTGAGCTCCAGCTTTATCTAACTTCATGTTACACTGTCTTATTGCCCACAAAGCTTTATGTTCTATTTCCACAGGTAAATGACAAGCTTTTCCAAACACTAACCTGTATGGAGACATGCCAATGGGTGTTTTATAGGCTGTTCTATAAGCCCATAATGCATCATCAAGCCTTAAGCTCCAATCTTTCCTATTAGGATTTACTGTTTTTTCCAGAATACTTTTTACTTCACGGTTTGAAACTTCAGCTTGTCCGCTAGTTTGTGGGTGATATGCTGTTGATGTACGGTGTGTAACATTGTATTTCTTCAACAGAGTTGCTACAATTTTATCGCAGAAATGGGTTCCTCTATCACTGATAATAGCTCTTGGTGTCCCAAATCTGTTAAGAATATTTGATTTCATAAAACCTACAACAGTTTTAGCATCATTAGTACGTGTTGCTTTGGCTTCAATCCATTTAGAAACGTAATCAACTGCAAGTAGGATGTAAAAATTGCCAAAAGAATTAGGAAATGGCCCCATAAAATCTATGCCCCATACATCAAATATTTCACAAATTAAAATAGGGGACATTGGCATTTGATTTCTTGAGTTCAAATTTCCTGTTCTTTGACAGTTTTCACATGCCTTGCAAAATACAAAAGCATCTTGAAACAGTGTTGGCCAATAAAGACCACATTCGAACACTTTTCTTGCAGTTCTATTCGGTCCAAAGTGAACTCCACAGGCATGTAAATGACAAAATTGTAAAACTGAATTAATTTCTTCATCATTTACACATCTTCTGATCACTTGATCTGCACAATATTTCCACAAATAAGGTTCATCCTACGCATAATATTTAGCATCACTTTTGATTTTATCCTTCTCTGTTCTGGATAATTTTTCTGGAAAGACATTAGATGCCAAATAATTCACTATATCTGCATACCATGGGTTAGGTGTTAGGGATGACCTTGTTTTACCGTCAGTGATCAGGGACAATTGCTCACTTAGAAATTCTTCTTTAATTGGGTGTGAGCTTTTACTTACCAAGAGTCTACTTAAATGATCAGCTACAAAATTCTCTGATCCTCTTTTGTCCCTGATTTCAATATCAAACTCTTGCATCAGTAGTATCCAACGTATCAGTCTTGGTTTTGCTTCCTTTTTCTTCAATAGGTACTTCAAGGCTGTGTGATCAGAATAAATAATCACTTTAGTACCTAGAAAATATGCACGAAATTTATCTAAAGCAAACACAATGGCTAGAAGTTCTTTCTCAGTTATGGTATAATTGATTTGAGCTGCATCCAGCATTCTTGATGCATAATAAATCACATAGGGTGATTTATCTATCTTCTGCCCCAAAAAAGCTCCTATTGCATAATCACTGGCATCACACATTAATTCAAAGGGATGATTCCAATTAGGTGCTTGAATTATGGGTGCTGTAGTCAGTTTCACCTTCAGCAAATCAAATGCCTCCTTGCAAGCTTTATCAAATTGAAACTCTACCTCTTTTTGCAATAATTTACACAAAGGTTGGGTTATTTTTGAGAAATCTTTTATGAACCTTCTGTAAAAGCCTGCATGTCCAAGAAAAGAACGAATCTCCCTCACAGTCGAGGGGTAAGGTACGGATTCAATAACATCTATTTTTGATTTATCAACTTCAATGCCTTTGACTGACACAATATGGCCTAAAATTAAACCTTGATCAACCATAAAATGGCATTTTTCATAGTTTAAAACAAGGTTATTTTCCAAACACTTTTCTAAAACTTTTGCCAAGTTGTTCAGGCACTCATCAAAGGAATTACCATATACAGTGAAATCATCCATGAAAACCTCTATTATATCTTCAACATATTCAGAGAAGATGCTTACCATACATCTTTGAAAAGTGGCTGGTGCATTGCATAGTCCAAAAGGCATACGTCTGAATGCAAAAGTTCTAAAAGGACATGTGAATGTGGTCTTTTCTTGATCTTCTGATGCCATTGGGATTTGATAAAATCTAGTGTATCCATCAAGACAGCAGTAGTGTGTTTTTCCTGCAAGTCTTTCCAACATTTGATCAATAAATGGCAAGGGAAAATGATCCTTTTTAGTGGCTGAATTCAATTTTCTATAATCCATGCACACACGTCAACCATTTTGCACTCTAGTTGGGACCAATTCACCTGTTGCATTTTCAATTACTGTTATACCTGTCTTTTTAGGAACTACCTGCACTGGACTTACCCACACATTGTCTGAAATAGGGTAGATTACACCAGTATCTAAGAGCTTCAAGACTTCTTTCTTTACCACTTCCATCATTGGGGGATTCAGTCTTCTTTGGGCTTGTCTAACTGGTTTACAATCCTCTTCTAGAATTATTTTATGCATACAAGTTGATGGACTTAGACCTTTTATATCTGCAATTGTCCATCCCAAAGCAGTCTTGAAATCTCTTAAAACTGTTATCAATTTGTCTTCTTCTAGTTCAGATAACTTGTTAGAGATGATCACGGGTAAGGTTTCACCACTACCCAAATATGCATACTTCAAATGCGATGGCAAAGGTTTAAGTTCTAATTCTGGAGCCTGCACAACGGAAGAGAGTGTTTTAGTATAAGAAGCAGTCAATTTATTACAAGTCATGTTTAATTTAGCAGATTCCAGAGATTCCAGTGCATAAACAACCTCACTAATATCTTCTTTCACTTCATATTTAGCCTCTAATTCTTTTAGTTGATTAATATAAATGCTATCCTCTAAGGCTAAATAAAGTTCATCATAAAAATCTAACTTTGCATTAGTTTGTACAAAATTGTCAATGATGTCTATAGAAGAAACATTTGAAATATTTTCAGATGGAAATTTCATGGCTTCATAAACATTGAATTTAATCAGATCTCCATCAAATTCCAGTGTTAACGTCCCATTATAGACATCAATCTTTGCTTTTGCTGTGCTAAAAAATGGTCTTCCAAGCAGTAAATCTGAAGATTTGGATATCTTGTCATCTTCCATGTTGACCACAAAGAAATCTGCAGGAAATACTAAATTATTAATCTGTACAAGCACATCTTCCAGCACACCTTCAGGATGTACTATTGATCTATCGGCTAGCTATATAATAACTCCAGTTCCTTTTAAAGGACCTATATTTAATGCAGAATAGACTGATAAAGGCATGACATTTATTGATGCACCAAGATCACACATAGCGTGATTTATGCCTAAGTTTCCTATTCTACATGGAATAGCAAACATACCTTGGTCCTTGCACTTAGGTGGGAGTTTCCTCTGAAGTACAGCTGGCACATTTTCACCCATGCTAATTTTCTCATTTCCTAGCAGTTTCTTTTTATTTGTGCAGAGATCTTTAAGAAATTTAGCATACCTTGGTATTTGCTTTATGGCATCAAGGAGGGGAATATTCAACTCAACCTTTCTGAATGTGTCCAGGATTTCTTTCTCTTCCTTGGCCTTCTTTATTGATGTCAACCTTTGAGGAAATGGTGGTGGGATCACCATAGGTTTAGGCAGTGCAGTAGGTTCTGCTTCTCGTTCTGTTTCTAAGCCATGATCATGGCTTACGCCCTTGCCTACTGAATCTGCATCAATATCAATACCTACTCTGTTTTGCTCTGTTTCTTCATTACTTTGTCCTACTTTCTGCTTCCTTACAGGCAATTCGAGCTCTTTTCCACTCCTCAAGGTAATAACGCTAGCATTTTGCCTTGGATCGATCGTTTGAGATGGCAATTTTCCTTTGTTTTCAAGCTTACTAACTGAAGTTGCTAGTTGTCCCAATTGGTTTTCCAAATTTTGAACAGTGGACTGGAACTGCTGCATATTTGCTCTCGTTTCCTGCTAAAATTGTTGATTGTTAGTCATAAAAGCTTTAAACATATCTTCTAAAGAAGTACCTGCACCAGATGTAGAAGGCTGCTGAAATTGATTGGAAGTTGATGAATGAAAATTCTGATGTGACTGGAAATTTTGAGGTGGTCTTTGTATGGGTGGCCTTGACTGAAAATTTTGTTATCCTTGAAACAGTTGGGGCCTTGCATAGCTGAAATTAGGATGATCCTTCCATCCCGGATTATATGTATTTGAATACGGATCATACTTCCTTTGCTGGAAACCTCCTCCCGTTGCACTCACATTTTCAGCTCCATCTACTTGGAGTGTTGGACATAAATCTGTATGATGATCTGGGCTGGTACATATTCCACAAACCAAAGATGGTGTCGAGTTTGCCACAGCTAAATTCTGCACCAAAGTTGTCAGTTTATTTAATTGACTTTCAATTAAAGTAGAGTTTACCTCATTTACTTTCCTTGAGACATTTTGATGATTTCCAAACTGCTGAGAATTAGCAGCCATGGTTGAAATTAATTGCCTGGCCTCATTAGGTGTTTTATTAACACTCGCACCACCACTTGCTGTATCCATCATCCTTCTCTCCATTGGAATTAATCCTTCATAAAAATACTGGATCAAGGCTTGTTCTGTATGTCCATGCTGTGGACACCTAGCCAACAATTTCTTAAATCTCTCCCAATAATCATGGAGAGTTTCAGATTCCTTTTGCTTCACAGAAACTATTTCTCTCCTAGTTGATACAACTCTGGATGTTGGGAAGAATTTCTCCAAGAAGGCTGAGGCCTAGCTGTCCACGTTGTAATCGATCCTGGTGGTAAATAATATAACTATTCTTTTGCATCATCAGCTAGAGAGAATGGAAATGCTCTCAGTTTGATCTGCTTTTCTGTGACTCCATTTGGCCTCATGCTGGAACAAACCACATGAAATTCCTTAAGATGTTGATTTGGATCTTCATTTTCTTTACCTCTGAAAGTAGGGAGTAAATGGATTAAACCAGATTTTAACTCAAAATCAGTATTTAAAGTAGGCAAAGTTATGTATAATGGCTCCTGGGCTACATGCGGTGCAGCTAGTTGTCTAAGTGTCTGATCTTGTGTAGCCATGCTTAAAGGATGACCACCGCTTATACTTCCTTTATCTGCAACAGTAAATAATTTCACCAAACAGAGGAAGGAGTCTGTTTCCAGAAAATCACTGCTTTCTGTCTGCAACCTCCTCAATATATTTTCCCTCCTGATCTGTCTTAATGTCCGCTCAATCTCTGGGTCATATGGGATCAGTTTCTTCGAATGTTCTGACCTAGTCATACAAAGAATACAAAACAGTTTAGTCTAGTCCCCGGCAATGACGCCAAAATTTGATGGTTGTCGAATCCACCAATTAAATCCTTTACTTACCGCACGAAATATAAAATTATAACATAGCAGCAAAGGGTCGAACCCACAGGACTAGATAGACTTATATTCAATGTATCCAAGGGAATATTCAAAAGAGACTTAGAAGGGGGGGGGGGTTGTTTGTGTAATTAAAACAAACTACTTTAAAGCACAAAATCAGATTTCTTCAAATAACTAAGGCTGAAAATAAAGGGAGTTGTGAAGGTTGATTATGATGAGAAATATCTTAGCTAAGTTGTTACTTCATTCCATGCCTGTATCTAATCCTTGTTGCAAAAATCAAATCTAATCAAATGGTAGACTAACTTACAATAGACAAGAAGTTTGTCCATATCATCCTTTCTTATTTTTAACTTAATCAAGAGAAGCTCATCAATTAAATTCTTACCACATAGCAGTCCCGCGGACAAGTATCTAGGATTTAACTATATGATAGCATTGATCACCAAAAGGACATTAATCATGATCCAAAATCTCAAGAAGCTTGGACTTATGAAGTCATATTACGCATGCCTCATCATTTTATTGAGTAAACATGGTGGTAAACTCTCAACGATGTGTGGTTCTCATATACTTTTACAAGACTATTACGTATCAAGTATCAGTATAACCTTATCAAGTTGTTATCTAGGCATCGATTGATCAGAGAGATGATTTGAAATCAACTCATATAAATACGTTCAAAGCATGCATAAATACCATGGATTAGATTCGTATTCACTCATTTAGATCTCATAGATGTTGGCAAGGAATAAAGATACAACCTAACTAAGACATATATGTTTAGCCACAGATCATCAAGCAAGATAGACAATAAATACCCTGATCATAAACTGAACTTTAACACTTAATTGAAATAAAAACCGAAACTAAATACTTTAAACTTATAAACTGAAATTGATCACAGTTTTGAGGAAGAAGTCCCTCGCTGTTCCTACTGCTAGCTGCTGCTATTTCCTACTTTTCTGAATTATATCCCGGTCTCCCCATTTTTCCCCACTTAACTAGTTTATATAAAGTATCCTTAAGTTTATCAATTACAATGATCAAGGGGGACAAAATGGCTTTTCCAAATCCCAATAAACATGATTAGGATTTCTTGAACCTTCAAAAACGCAGGATCAACTCTTGCATGTAAGCCATGTTAGCAAGCTGTTGCATGTGTGCCACCTATCCCAGCAAGAGGAGTTAGCCGTACTTGTTGACCGTGGTCTGCTTTACGCGCATTGGCCTTAGGGATGATCATGTATTGGGGTCATGGCTCAGGCATCTTCATCACTTAGCATCTTTTTCTTCATAATTCTGCCAAATCCCTCATTTATCAACATGTTTCTGCAAAAGCTAAATAAAAGCAAATTAAGTAGAAATCTAATCCAATTCAGGTGGAAAAGAAAGAGACTTTCATGTAATTTATGCATACTATCAATATTTCCTAATCTGGAAGTTTCCATTTCCTGAAATGGAAACTTCCTTTCCCATTTAGGAATCTTCTCAAACGGGGCACCTCAGTGAACTTACTTATTGAAGTAAACACCCTCATGTATCACGCACGTATCAACTATACACTTTGCACCTCCATGAAACAAGGTGGTCCTTCTTAAGGGCGTGATCCCACAAACAAGCCTTAGAGGAGTCAAGTTGACACTCCCACTGTCTGTAGGACTCATCGGCTTGGAGTATTTTACTAATCATGACTTATGTGATGATATAGGGCTCGTTTCATGAACCATTTCACCTAAATGGTAGAGTCCTAAAGTCATCAGGATTAGGGGAGTTCTCATACATGCACAGCTAAAGTAAACGCATACCAAACAAGAGCAGATAAAGAAGTGTTGCCTCAATTCGTTATTTTATTCAAAGATTGTCTGTGATTACAATAAGGAAAAGCACAAAGCGGATATACAATCGGATTTTAGGGCACTATTCCTAACAATCTCCCACGTGCCCGTCAAAGCCATTCTAAAGCTATTCTAAGTCCCATCTTCTGAAGATGACCTTCGAAAGCTTCTTGACTAAGGGGTTTAGTAAGTGGATCTGCTACGTTCTCTGCTGATGTGACCCTCTCAATTTGCACATCTCCTCTTTTGACAATATCACGGATTAGGGGATACTTCCTCATAATGTGCTTGGTCCGTTGGTGAGATCTTGGTTCTCTTGCTTGAGCAACTGCCCCAGTGTTGTCACAAAACACAGTAATGGGGTCTTTCATGCTAGGAACAACATTTAACTCTTGAATGAAGTTTCTAATCCAAACACCTTCCTTAGCTGCATCATTTGCAGCTAAGTATTCGGCCTCAGTGGTCGAATCTGCAGTGGTCGTTTGGTTGGAACTCTTCCAACTCACTGCTCCGCCGTTTAGGCAGAAAATATATGCTGACATTGACTTAAAATCATCTAAGTCAGATGCAAAGCTTGCATCGCAGTATCCTTCGACAGTAAGATATTTCTGACCTCAGTAAACCAAGAATAAATCTTTAGTACTTTTCAAGTACTTAAGAATATTCTTCACGGCAGCCCATTGATCATCTCGAGGGTTAGATTGGAAACGACTTGTTACACTAAGTGCATAAGCCATATCCGGTCGAGTGCATAACATTGCATACATTTTGTTACCTATTGCTGATGCATAAGGTGTATGAGTCATTCTTTCCTTCTCAAGGTTAGTCTTAGGACACAACTTCTTAGAAAGACATGTTCCTACACTCATAGGAAGGTTCTTAACCTTTGCTGACTCCATATTGAATCTCTTCAATACTTTGTCAAGGTACATCGACTGTGATAGTCCTATTAACCTTTTAGATCTATCTCGATAGATTTTAATTCCAAGGATATAGGACGCATCACCAAGATCTTTCATCTCGAATTGGTTCGATAACCATAACTTAGTCACTTTCATGTCATCATTCGAATTACCAATAAGAAGGATGTCATCAACATAAAGTACTAAGAATTGCACTGAGGCCTCCAATTCCTTTCTATACACACATGATTCATTCGAAATTTGAATGAAGCCAAACGCTTTGACTGATTCATCAAATCGAATGTTCCAATTCCTAGAAGCCTGTTTCAATTCATAGATTGATCTTTGGAGTTTGCAAACCTTTTGCTCACTCCCACTGAATGTGAAACCTATGGGTTGCTCCATATAAATGTCTTTATCAATGTCACCATTGAGAAAGGCAGTTTTCAGATCTATTTGCCATATCTCATAGTCATAATATGCAGCAATGGCAAGCATGATCCGAATAGACTTTTGCATTACAACTGGTGAAAAAGTTTCATCAAAGTCCACGCCGGGTCTTTGAGTGAATCCTTTTGCAACCAGTCTTGCTTTGTAGGCAGCAATGCTTCCATCAACTCCAAGCTTTCTCTTAAAGATCCATTTGCAACCTATGGGTTTGACCCCATCAGGCAAATCTACCAAGGTCCAAACTTGGTTGGAGTTCATGGAATCCATTTCGGATTTCATGGCTTCTATCCACTGTTGAGAGTCAGAATCTGAAAGTGCCTCCTCATATGTTAAAGGATCATTATCCTTTTGAGAGATCTCATGGAAGAATCCATACCATCTCTCCGGTTGTCTAAGAGTGTGTTCAGAACGCCTTAGAGGAGGATTTACGTGTGTATCGAAATTCGTGATTGGTTGTGGTTGATCAGAAGGGGATGTTTCTTCAGTGGGTGGCGTGGGGTCACTTTGTACTTCCTGTAATTCTATGATCTTGCCTTTCTTTTCTTTAAGGAACGGTTCCTCCAGAAAAGTGGCATTTCCGAAAACAAACACCTTTGGCTCAGATTGATCGTAGAAGTAGTATCCTATGGATTCCTTAGGATAACCTACAAAGTAGCATAAGTTAGAACAAGATTCTAACTTATCTCCCACTGTCCTCTTCACATAAGCAGGACAACCCCAAATTCTTAAGTAAGAATAACTAGGGATTTTACCATGCCACATTTCATAGGGCGTTTTAGGGACTGACTTAGAGGGAACCAGATTCAAAATCTTTGCTGCACTTTCTAGGGCATAACACCAGAAAGAAGGTGGTAAGTCAGTGAAACTCATCATGGAATGAACCATATCGAGTAGAGTTCGGTTCCTTCTCTCAGAAACTCCATTAAGCTGAGGAGTTCCCGGAGGAGTCCACTAAGAGATAATCCCATTATCTTTGAGATGATTAAGGAATTCTTCACTAAGATACTCACCTCCTCGATCAGATCGAAGTGCTTTGATCTTGTGACCAGTTTGGTTCTCAACCTCCTTTTGAAATTCTAGGAATTTCTCAAAAGCTTCAGATTTATACTTCATTAAGTATACATAACCATATCGACTAAAGTCATCGGTAAAGGTTATGAAATACTGATGATTGTTTCTAGTGCTTACACTAAGCGGTCCAAAAACATCAGAATGGATAAAATCCAAGACCTTAGTGGCGCGTTCCACAGTCCCCTTAGAAGGAACCTTGGACATTTTTCCTTTGAGACAGGATTCGCAAGAAGTCAAATCTTTGAGATCATTTTCAAAGAATGATCCTAAAGTGTTTATCTTGCTAATTCTGTTCTTGGAAATGTGTCCTAATCTAGCGTGCCATAAGGGAGCTGAAACTTTGTCATCTCTCTTACGTTTAGTTTCTCGTTGTATGTTCATAATATTGATATTTTGAGTTAGATAAAGTCCATTACTTAGAGTACCGATGTGAACGGAAGAGTTGTTCCGTTTGATAAAGTATTTACCATTCTTAATATAAGTTTCATAACCTTCACAACCTAAAATTGGAACTGAAATTATATTACGAATAATGCTCGGTACATAAAGGACTTTATTTAAAACTAACTCAAAACTACCTAAATCTAATCTAATTGTGCCTAAAGCTCGAGCTTCAACATTTGAGCCATTGCCGATCTTCAAGACACATTCTCCTTCTCTGAGTTGTTGGAATTCATTCAGCATCTGTACATCATTACAGATATGAGCTCCACAACCGGTATCAAGTACCCAAGAACTAGAATTAATAGAAAGATTTACTTCAACGAGAAATACACCTTTCTTTAGAGTAGCCTTGTACTCTGGGCAGTTTCTCCTCCAATGTCCCGCTTTGCCACAATGGAAGCAAACATCCTCTTTCTGATCACGCTTCTTCTTTTGGGGCTTCCCCTTCGAAATGCCACCAGTGGGCCTTCTTCTTCTTCTTTTGGGCTTTCTTGCCCTTACCTTTAGAAGGCCCAGAAGAGGAAGATGGAGCATTCACCATCAGAACCTTATTGTCCTTCTTGATCGTGCTTTGAGCAGTCACAAGCTGACTAATCAGCTCAGCTACAGTAGCACCAGCATGATTCATATTGAAGTTAAGGACAAATGGGTTGAATGATGGTGGGAGCGAGGCTAGCAACAAGTCCACTGAAAGCTCATCTTTCAGTGGCATGTCCATGGAAGCAAGTTTCTCGGTAAGGGCGAGAAACTTGAGTCCATATTCCTGGACACTTGAACCTTCCCTCATTCTCAAGTGGAACAATTCCTTTGAAGTGTTATACCTTGTAACATGATAGACAAATCTTGAACCCAAGTGTAAGTTCTAAATCCGATTGCAACACTTAAGGTATCGTATCCACAGGGAAGGGAATTCAACAACCACTTTTATGACTATTTCTAATCTAGAGACCGGAAAAGATTGACAAAGCTGTGCTATACTATTATGACAAAATTAAACTTAACTAATAAGTAATCAAACACACGAGCTAACAAATAAACGCAAGATTTAACCACTTAATTAAAACAGGTCGGGAAGTAAATCATATGCTCTTTTGTGATCGAATCAATACTCAAGTACGGATGTATGATTCTTCAACCTAATCACGATGTTATACCTAGCTTCTTTCGAAGGCTAGATGTCTAATTAATTAAGCCAAATGTTGTTCTCACAATCACTTAGTAACCAAATTAATCGAATAAAGCAAGATTAGTGTATTTAAAACCTAGCGGCTTGGCATGGAATTCTAAATACGGGTTGTAGAAATTAGGGTTAAATTTCTTTAAGCCCAAAAAGTCTAAGTTTTGGAAAACACTCTCAATTATCCTCAATCTCTCGATTATCGGATAATTTACAATATGTTCATGGATGGCCAATCCATTCCCAGCTTACTCAATACCGTTTTCCTAACAAAGAATCACACAAATTGACTCGAGCATTAATTCAAACACCTTAGATGCATAATCCTTACCCCCTAACCCTATGAGATTAGTTCCTCATATTTGAATTAAAACTCATTAAAATCAAAAGAATTGCATTCAAAATACTCATGTCTAACATAAACATCAAAACGGAATTAATAATTCTGAATTCTAACCTAATTATCCAAAAACGAATCTAAAGCGAGAAACTAACTATATTATAATTGAAAACCAAAACTTGAGGAATTAGTTTGATCGGAATGCAGTAAATAAAACCAAATTGATAAAGTCTTGTGATTGGAATGAATCTTCAACTCTATGTCTTCGTCTTTCTTCCTTCTCCGAGTGTTCTTGAACTTCTGGGAAGCTAACCGTCCAAAAGCTCCCTTATTCCGCCTCAAATCCGCGTTTAAATAGAAGTTCCAAATCCTAAACCGCCCCGTGACTCGGGCGTGCAAAGCTCATGCCTAAAATTGTGACACGCCCGTGTCACGTATTAAAACGTATCCGCGCTTTTCTTACTTGACACGGGGGTGTCAAGACCTGTTCTTCTTGATGACACGGGCGTGCAAAATCTCCAGGCCTCTCTGTACCAAGTCACGGCCGTGCAACAAATTACTCTACATTGGTGACACGGGCGTGTCACCTCCTGAAATCCGAGGGTCACTTCTGTACTGAGACACGGGCGTGTCTCAGTTTGCTCTTCCATGGGGACACGGGCGTGTCCCCTAGAATTTCTCGTTTTTTCGCCCTTTATTGCATGGTTTTACTTCTACTTCATCTCTTCAACTCCAAGGTGAAAGGTACCTAATAGGGAGCATAAATCACGTTATAAGTTCTTAAAACTGCTAGAATTTAACTAAAATTGCCCTACAAATCCATGCAATAAACCGATACATCAAACTCCCCCAAACTTAAATATTGTTCGTCCTAGAGCAATCGAGAGAATTACATCAAACCAACCTCAAAATCAATCTCTCAATGGGGCAATTTTCAGAATTTCACTAAAACAAGTCTAGCCTATCAAACACATTTCAATCAGGCACAAGAATCAACACAATGGTATAAATCAAATATCCTCGTGTAGTGTGTGAATTCGAACAAGAGAATGTACAATGGTCAGAACACCAAACTAATGATTCCTTCCTAAGTACCAATGATAGACTTCGGAAAACATTCTTCGCACCTACCTCCACTAATGGAATTTTCCCAGAATTAGGGATCGGAAGGTCTTTCGAGGCTTGTAATGTGGGCTCGGGGTTAAGGTTATGGAATTTTTAGTATAGTAGTGACTCAACACACCTAGCTCACCCATTCAAATCTCCTTGGTCGCCATCCCCCAAACTTAGACTTGTCTAAGTTTGTCACAGACAGTCTAAAATTTTCTTCTGTTTCAAATCTTCTCAATGCTCTTCTCAAAAGTATATATATATTTTTTTCTTCTTTGTCCACTTGTTGCTTACACAACTCGTTCTTTTACTACTTCCTTTTAAATTCTTCTTTTCTTTCAGCATCTAAGATTATCTCTTATTTCTTCTCTTGGTTTCTCATCAGGAATTTAGCAACATCTTCAATCGATTCAAACGAGTGAGCAAAGTGTGACTCAAGGGTAGGTTTATGGTGCTGTGCCTGTGGCTTATAATGCGGCTACAAAAATTAATGGCACAACACTTAGGCTCAGCGGGGTCAATAGGATTTCGTTCTTTAGTACAAATGGCTCAATAGCGAGGATACCTCCGACATGAATGCCTAAGTCATCTCCCTAACTCTTCGTCAATTCAAAATTTCGCTTCAATAGGACTAAAATGCCTCCTAATCCACTTCTCAGTATTATTCAAGAATTACTAACTCAGTATCCTAACCTAAGTACATGACCTTGTTCGAATGTGCACAAAAATAAGGATATCCCACCATTCCAAAGTATCAATACTCACACCTAACTTCATGCATTCAACTAGCCTAACTCACTTTGGCAAAATTCCAACAATCAAACCTCATCGAAAAATTAAAAATTTTGGCTTATTTTCAGCAATCATCTTTTCATGCTCAAAGATATCACAAATTCAAGTAAGTCAATCCCCCAACGCATCTTCCTATGCGAAATATTAACAGTACACTCCAAAACTTTTTGCCCCTCTCCCCCAAACTTAAATCATGCAATGTCCCCATGCATAAAAGAAAAAGGAAAGAAGGCAAAAAGAAAACTCCCTCAATACTGCGAAGAACCCGGCAACAAGCTATTCATCAACCCTAACCTGCACTTAAACGACTAAAACACGGATCATAAGCTAAGCAGAGCAAATGATAATCAACATGCAATTAACAAGAAGGCCCTGTCGTCAAGTATCTCAAATAACCATAAGAATAATTAGCACAGTGCAATTAGTTAGGTTAGTGTGGTGAATTATATCATCATACAGACCAAGGCAAAGAAAATGAAAGACTAGAAAAGAAATCACTCAAGGAAAAGGTGGCGGGTAATGTGGCGGCTGGCTTGAGCTACTCGCTCCGGCGCCTCCAAATTGTTTGGCGAGGTATGCGTGGAGATTCTCGAACTGACCATCAATGTGGAGCTGCAAGGCATCAAGCCGGGAGTCCACATGTTCTACAAAGCTATCCATCCGCGCATTCTGGGATGCCATATAATCCCGCATGTAAGCGGGGATTTCCTCCTCGTCGTCTTGGACCATTGGCATCTGTGCTCCTCGCCCGCCTTCCTCCCGATCCGGTATCTGAGCAAGCCTCCTTTGCTGATCAAGAGTGAGGTCATCATATTTGGCCACACCCCACCTGTACATTCGCTCAAACCGGTTCCTTTCCCTTTCCGGATACCAGGGTAAAACCCTGTCCTTTAGGCTCCCGGCAGACCATCGGATGAATAGGTCCATCTTGATGAACGTCTGCTCTTCAACATAGGGAAAGTTGGATAAGGGCTCCGTATCCTCTTCAAGCCATCCTACCTCTTTGGCAAGCTTCGTCACATAGGCTCCATGACCTATAGTTCCCGACGCCCTGCCTGCCACCTCCTTTAGCTTGTACATGAATTCCGTTGTGGCATCAAACTGCACCCCCTCCTTCATGAAATACATGATGGCCAACTCAAATCCGTTTATATTGCCATCACTCTCATGCCTAGCACATATTCCCATAGCTAGGAGTCTATGCACCAATCGCCAGACTAAGCTATCAATCCAGGTGGCCTTAGTGTTTCGGGGGTTGTACGCCGGGGCCCCAGCTTTGAGAGGGAATGAACGCCACACTGCCTCTCTGTCCTCCGTAGACCAGTTGGGCAACGTTGTCATCTCGCAACAAGGAAACCCTAAAGCGTCTCGAATCTCGTCTAATTCTAAAGATTCGGCTTCCTCCCCATCTAACGTGAAAGTTAGCTTGGTCTTGACCTGGTCCCAAGTCATGGTGGTGAAGAATGCGGTTGTCAACTCCGGGTATGTATTGGCCGGAACCATCATAAACGTCCTCCACCCTATATTGGTGAACAACACCTCGACCTCTTCCCAAACGCCTAATCTCCGAAGTGTAGCGAGATGTGGGAACTTGGTGGGCATGATATTACGCGTCGTATTACGGTTATAAGGGTTCCCAAGCCCTTCCAAGGTGACATTCACGGAATCCCGTGGTTGGCGGCCGGTTGGCCCGGACGAAGAGGTGAGTTGCAGAGGCGCTGGTCTCTTGTTGCGTCCCATAGTTCCTGCACAAAAATCAACAACAAAATCAACTCAAGTTCAAAGGGGCATTTTATCGAACACCTTGTAAGCACAAGTAAGGAGCCTAGTATTTCATCAAATCATGCATAACATTTCATCACCCGAGACCTAGTCTTAGCCCTCAATACCACCATAATCGTTTAAAGCTCATAGAGACTCAATTTCTTCCCCAAACGTGTACATAACCGCCCACACAAACCTCCAAACCTTACAAAATTTGTAACAATGTAGAAGAGCAAGGGCCAAAATTTTCCACTACAATCCAAACACCTAACTCTAGCATGCTCAAAACTCGACTAAGGAGCAAGAATTCAGAAGAATTATATCCAACATGCTTAAATAAGAGATTAGGGTTCACCCTCTTAATGCCTAAAAATTTCAATTTCATGCCAATTCCTAGTTCTACTCATGCCAAAACTCACAATAGAATCAAGAAATCCCAAGAAAACACACATAAGCATGCTTCATAGAACTAGGGTCTAACTTTTCTCAATTGAAATACAAGAAATTAAAGTACCAAAGAGAAGAGAAGACTTACCCGATTGATTTAGGATGGTGCGGTGCAATGTGGGTGTGTGTGTCTTGCCGGAGTATGAACCAAAAGTAATGGTGGAGGTGTGTATACCGTGTGTGAATGGGGAAGAAGAAAGATGGAGAAGAGAAAATAAGGGGAAGTGCTTGTGTTAAAAGAGTATGAGAGAGTGAGGACCCCCCGTTTTATCTCGGCCGAACAGACACGACACGCCCGTGTCGTTTATTATGCTGTATGGATGACACGGGCGTGTCATCCCTTACCTGGCGATTTCTGTACTCTGACACGGGGGTGTCGATTTTTCCTTAGGGGCCTCGACACGCCCGTGTCTCCTCTCGCTGGCAGCACTGTACCTAGACACGGGGGTGTCATGGATGTCTCCATATGGGAGACACGCCCGTGTCTCCCCCAAACTTGGACTTTTGCTCAAAATTCCGCACCTATTAGCTCAAAATCATCCATTCACTTCATAATCCGTCCACTCTATTCGAACCAAAATACCTGAACACGAGACAAAAGATATCATCAATCACAAGCTTAACTACCTAAAGAAAGGGAAAAGAAAAGACGAAAAAGGGAAAAAACAATAGTTCTAAGTTATAGTCGTTAGTTTGACTTCATGATTCAGGTCTAAGGCGCTGGAGCTGTTAACACGCACGAGACGTGTTCGCCAATTCGATCTCCGGCAAGATATGGCTTGAGTCTTTGTCCATTCACCACAAAGGAGGGTGAACCTTCATTACCTATCTCCACCGCTCCATTCACTAAAACTTTTACCACTCTGAACGGACCTGACCACCTCGATTTAAGTTTCCCGGGAAAGAGCTTTAATCTAGAATTGTACAACAACACCAATTGACCTTCGACAAACTCCTTAACCCGTATATGCTTATCATGCCACTTCTTGGTCCTCTCCTTATAGATCCGAGCATTTTCGTAAGCTTCTAACCTCAATTCTTCCAACTCTTGCAAGTCAAGTATCCTTTTCTCTCCGGCTCTCTTGAGATCGAAATTTATAGATTTGATGGCCCAGTATGACTTATACTTGATCTCGACTGGGAGGTGACATGCTTTACCATAAACTAACCGATACGGCAAAGTTCCTATAGGTGTCTTAAACGCGGTCCTGTAAGCCCACAACGCGTCGTCCAACTTCGAGGACCAATCTTTCCTAGAGGGGCTCACTACCTTTTCCAAAATCCACTTCAACTCCCTATTTGTGACCTCAGCTTGCCCACTTGCTTGGGGGTGATATGCAGTAGTTACCCGATGCTGGACCCCGTATTTCTTCAGCACAGCTTCCAAGGACTTGTTGCAAAAATGCGTACCTCTACCACTAATTAAAGCCCGTGGAACTCCGAACCTATTGAAAATGTTCTTTTGCAAAAACTTAATCACCACCTTCGAGTCATTGGTCGGAGTTGCCACTGCTTCGGCCCACTTGGATACATAATCCACCGCCACCAAGATATACTGATTCCCATTCGACGGTGGGAAAGGTCCCATGAAATCGATCCCCCAAACATCAAACAACTCAACTTCCAAGATATACTTCATGGGCATCTCATCTCTTTTACTAATGTTCCCGGATCGCTGACAAGTATCACATTCCTTGGCAAATTTGTAAGCATCCTTAAACAGCGTTGGCCACCAAAATCCAGACTGTAATACCTTAGCTGCTGTCTTTCGACCACTTGAGTGCCCTCCATATAAGCTCGCATGACATCTCTCAAGCACTTCATCAGCCTCAACCTCCGGGACACATCTCCGTACTAACCCATCCGAGCAGTGCTTAAATACATAAGGCTCTTCCCAGTAATAACGTTTCGCTTCCGACAAGAATCTCTGTTTCTGATGGAAATTCATGCCTGGTGGTAAAGCTTTGCAAACCATGTGATTCACGATATCTGCGTACCAAGGAACTATTGCATCGGCTGCAAACAACTCCTCATCAGGGAAATTCTCAGTAATCTCCTCCTCGTACTCATCCTCTTTTTCCCCGACCTCTAACCTTGACAAGTGATCTGCAACTAGGTTCTCTGTCCCTTTCTTGTCACGAATTTCAAGATCGAGCTCTTGAAGCAACATAATCCATCTAATCAAACGGGGCTTTGAATCTTTCTTCGAAAGGAGATACTTGATTGCTGCGTGGTCCGTGTAGACGATTGTCTTCGAACCTATCAAGTAAGATCTAAACTTGTCAAAAGCATGCACAATAGCCAATAATTCTTTTTCAGTAGTAGCATAATTTAATTGTGCATCATTTAAAGTCTTGCTAGAATATGCGATAACGTGTAAACGTTTTTCTCTTCATTGGCCAAGCACAGCTCCAATGGCCAAATCGCTCGCATCGCACATTAGCTCAAACGGTACAGTCCAATCCGGTGCAACCATAATTGGTGCCGAGGTAAGCTCCTCCTTCAACCTATCAAATGCAAGTAAGCAATCATCATTAAACACGAATTCAGTATCTTTTTGTAGTAACTTGCATAAAGGTAAGGTAATTTTTGAAAAGTCCTTGATGAACCGGCGATAGAAACCGGCATGACCAAGGAAACTCCTCACTCCCTTGATATTGGTAGGTGGAGGCAATTTTGCAATCACATCAATCTTGGCCCTATCCACCTCAATGCCTTTCTCTGAAACTTTGTGACCCAACACTATCCCCTCCTTTACCATGAAGTGGCACTTCTCCCAATTTAGCACAAGGTTAGTTTCTTCACATCGCTGCAAAACTTGAGCAAGATTATGCAAGCAAGAATCGAAAGAAGAACCAAACACAGAAAAGTCATCCATAAAGATTTCCATTGTGCGTTCTATAAAGTCAGAGAATATGGCCATCATGCATCGTTGAAAAGTAGCCGGGGCATTACACAACCCAAAGGGCATACGCCTATATGCAAAAGTACCATAAGGGCAAGTAAACGTACATTTTTCCTGATCCTCTGGAGCTATAGCAATTTGGTTATACCCTGAATATCCATCCAGGAAACAGTAATAAGAATGTCCGGCTAATCTTTCTAGCATCTGATCAATAAAGGGAAGTGGGAAATGGTCTTTTCGAGTGGCATTGTTCAACTTCCTATAATCTATACAAACTCTCCAACCCGTGACTGTCCTAGTTGGTATTAACTCATTCTTTTCATTTTTAATTACAGTCATCCCCCCTTTCTTGGGCACTACCTGTACAGGGCTAACCCACTTGCTATCCGAGATAGGGTAAATTATCCCGGCGTCTAACAATTTCAGTACCTCAGCCCTAACTACCTCTTTCATGTTTGGGTTCAACCTACGCTGATGTTCTACAGAGGGTTTATGGTTATCTTCCATAAGAATTTTATGCATGCAAATAGACGGGCTAATCCCTTTGATGTCAGAAATAGTCCAACCTATCGCTCGTTTATGTTCTCGCAAAACTCTCAACAAGGCATCATGATGTGAATCAGTTAAATCAGAGGCAACAATAACAGGCAGTGTTTCAGATTCACCCAAATAAGCATATCTCAAATGAGCGGGGAGGGGTTTCAGTTCTAACTTGGGAGCTGTCTCAACAGAAGGACGAAGAGTGGGCTTACCTGTACCCAACTCTTCATATACAAACCTCTTTCGGAATGGCACGTAGGGGGTGGCTTCGAGTGCCTTTGCGTAGGCGGCCAATTCTTCTAATATGTCTTCCCCATCAATGTGGTCAGTGCGTCCTCTTAGGCAGAGTTCTAGAGGGTCCTCGTTGCTTATGGACATCGGTGTCTGTGCTCTGATTTCCACCATATTGCAATGTTCTTCGATCACCGGTCCTTTCATTGCTTTGAACAGATTAAACTCCACCTGTTCGTCTCCCACACGAAGAGTTAGAATGCCACTCTTCACATCAATTAAGGCTCCTGCTGTGGCTAGGAAAGGCCTCCCTAAGATGAGCGACATGTTTTGGTCTTCTTCCATTTCCAAAACTATGAAGTCTACCGGTAGGTAGAACTTCCCAACTCTGACTAAAACATTTTCCAGGATTCCTGTGGGGTACTTGACTGATCGATCCGCTAACTGTAGAGAAACGGTTGTTGGTTTCAATGAATTCAGTCCCAGTTTCCTGCAAACAGATAATGGCATTAGACTCACACTAGCACCAAGATCGCATAAAGCTTTATTAAAAGACATATGGCCAATTGTGCAAGGAATTGAAAAACTCCCTGGATCTTTAAGCTTCGGGGGAAGCTTATGTTGTAGAATGGCGCTGCACTCTTCAGTAAGTGCTATAGTGGCATAGTCCTCCAATTTTCTCTTGTTGGAGAGGATCTCTTTCAAGAACTTGACGTAAGTGGGCATCTGAGCTAGGGCCTCGGCAAAGGGGATGTTAATATGTAGTTCCTTGAAGATATTCAAGAACTTCTCGAATTGTTTCTCCAACCTTTGCTTTTGGAATTTCTGCGGGAAAGGAAGAGGTGGCACATATGGCTTGGGTGCCACTGGTGTCTTTGACTTGGAAGGAAGCTCACTCGTCTGTACTTCCTTCTCCTCAGTTGATGGCTCGACTACTTTCTCAGATTCCAAAACGGTGTCCTTTTCTCTTCTCACTTCGGTTTCTACCGGTATTGCAGGCTCCTTATAAGTCGTACCACTTCGTAGTGTAATGGCCTTGCAATGTTCTTTCGGATTCTCCACAGGTTTGCTTGGAAACATGCCTTGGGCTCTAACATTGATTGTGTTAGCCAACTGGCCCACCTGCACTTCCAAATTTTTATTCTGAACCAGCACCTGTTCTACCTGAGATTCGAGTTTCTGATACCTATCATTCGAGACATTTATGAACTTCTCGAGGGCCGCCTCCCACCTCGGCTTCTGTTCTTGCGGTGGTTGTGGAGGGGGTGCGAATCTCTGCTGATTTTGATGTGGTGGATGCGGTCCCTGTTGTCTTGCTTGGAACTGTGGTCTCTGGTTTGGATTTGGGTTTTGAACATTCTGATTATTTGACCACGAGAAGTGTGGATGATTCTTCCACCCTGGGTTGTAGGTGTTCGAGTATGGATCATTTGCTGGTTTTTGATTCTGCACGTAATTGACTTGTTCTTGACCAACAACACCCCGCGCACCTGCATTGGTAGAAGGACAAATATCAAAAGAATGGGGACCACCACAAATTTCACATAATACCTGTAGGGCGTTTGACTGTGTCACTGTGTTTCTTGCTGTAGAAATTGCAAGTCGGTCTAGCTTCTGGTTCAGTGCTTCGAACTTGGCATTGAAAGCTATCACAGTGTCGGTGGTGAGTATGCCTGCCTCAGGTTTTGGGGGAGGATGGCTCCTCTCCTTTGTCCAACTGCTATTTGCTGCCATCTTATTCAGAAGTTGCATTCCTTCTTCCTCAGACAGTGCCATAAATGCTCCTCCCGCTGCTGCATCGACCATGATTTTCATGTTTTCTGTCATTCTGTTGTAAAAGATTTGTACCAGTTGCCATCCTGGGACACGGTGATGCGGGCACTTCCTTTGCAGTTCCTTATATCTTTCCCATCCTTCGTACAATGTTTCCCCATCATAGAGCCTGAAGCTCGTTATTTCATCTCTGTACCTCATGGTCTTACTAGGAGGGTAGAATTTGGCTAAGAAGGCCTTAGAGAGGTCTGCCCATGTCTGAAGTGTCTCATTTGACAAGGTCGAAATCCATGTCCGGGCTTTGTCCCTTAGGGAAAAGGGAAAAAGCCTAACTCTAATCGCATCATCGGAAGCGTTGTGAATCTTAAAGGTCGAACAGACATCCAGAAAGTAGGATAAATGTGATGCGGGATCTTCATGTGGTAAACCCCCAAACGGGTTCTGTTGTAAGAGGTTGATGAACCCAGTTTTGATTTCAAAGTTGTTCGCCTCCACGGCGGGGCGAGTTACGTTGTTCTGGATTAAGCCAATGTTTGGAATGGCATAATCCTGGAGTGTGGTTGGTTGCTCGTTTATGGGTTGTGCCATTGGAATTTGGTTTACTTCCTGCTTCTTTTCCTTTCTTCGCTTCGTTCGATTCGCCCGACAAGTCTTCTCAATTTCAGGATCGTAAGGCAACGGTTCCAAGCCTTTCGATCGTAGCATGCACTAGGCACCTGCAATGGGGAAAACCCGTGGTCAAATTCAACGCACTTCAAAAAGAAATCAAGCAGAAAGGGTGGTCTAAAGCACCAGAAAAAATCACTAAAGTAATATTGAATTAAACGCCTTCCCCGGCAACGGCGCCAAAAACTTGATAGACAAATCTTGAACCCAAGTGTAAGTTCTAAATCCGATTGCAACACTTAAGGTATCGTATCCACAGGGAAGGGAATTCAACAACCACTTTTATGACTATTTCTAATCTAGAGACCGGAAAAGATTGACAAAGCTGTGCTATACTATTATGACAAAATTAAACTTAACTAATAAGTAATCAAACACACGAGCTAACAAATAAACGCAAGATTTAACCACTTAATTAAAACAGGTCGGGAAGTAAATCATATGCTCTTTTGTGATCGAATCAATACTCAAGTACGGATGTATGATTCTTCAACCTAATCACGATGTTATACCTAACTTCTTTCGAAGGCTAGATGTCTAATTAATTAAGCCAAATGTTGTTCTCACAATCACTTAGTAACCAAATTAATCGAATAAAGCAAGATTAGTGTATTTAAAACCTAGCGGCTTGGCATGGAATTCTAAATACGGGTTGTAGAAATTAGGGTTAAATTTCTTTAAGCCCAAAAAGTCTAAGTTTTGGAAAACACTCTCAATTATCCTCAATCTCTCGATTATCGGATAATTTACAATATGTTCATGGATGGCCAATCCATTCCCAGCTTACTCAATACCGTTTTCCTAACAAAGAATCACACAAATTGACTCGAGCATTAATTCAAACACCTTAGATGCATAATCCTTACCCCCTAACCCTAGGAGATTAGTTCCTCATATTTGAATTAAAACTCATTAAAATCAAAAGAATTGCATTCAAAATACTCATGTCTAACATAAACATCAAAACGGAATTAATAATTCTGAATTCTAACCTAATTATCCAAAAACGAATCTAAAGCGAGAAACTAACTATATTATAATTGAAAACCAAAACTTGAGGAATTAGTTTGATCGGAATGCAGTAAATAAAACCAAATTGATAAAGTCTTGTGATTGGAATGAATCTTCAACTCTATGTCTTCGTCTTTCTTCCTTCTCCGAGTGTTCTTGAACTTCTGGGAAGCTAACCATCCAAAAGCTCCCTTATTCCGGCTCAAATCCGCGTTTAAATAGAAGTTCCAAATCCTAAACCGCCCCGTGACACGAGCGTGCAAAGCTCATGCCTAAAATTGTGACACGCCCGTGTCACGTATTAAAACGTATCCGCGCTTTCCTTACTTGACACGGGGGTGTCAAGACCTGTTCTTCTTGATGACACGGGCGTGCAAAATCTCCAGGCCTCTCTGTACCAAGTCACGGCCGTGCAACAAATTACTCTACATTGGTGACACGGGCGTGTCACCTCCTGAAATCCGAGGGTCACTTCTGTACTGAGACACGGGCGTGTCTCAGTTTGCTCTTCCATGGGGACACGGGCGTGTCCCCTAGAATTTCTCGTTTTTTCGCCCTTTATTGCATGGTTTTGCTTCTACTTCATCTCTTCAACTCCAAGGTGAAAGGTACCTAATAGGGAGCATAAATCACGTTATAAGTTCTTAAAACTGCTAGAATTTAACTAAAATTGCCCTACAAATCCATGCAATAAACCGATACATCATAACACGTTCATGAGGGCGGTAAAGTTGCTCTAAGTGGTCGTAAATCTCCCAAGCAAGTTCCATGGCCTCATGTTGCCTTTGCAAGTCCGGAGACATGTTAGCCAACATAAGGTAACGGGCTTGGAGATTATCATCCTTCCACTTTTGGATCGTATCCCGCTCGGCCCGAGTGGGAGCCTCCCATTCGGGACTAGGCTCCCCTTCGAAGAGAACATAAGTTCTCTTCGAAGAATCTAAAATGATTTTTAGATTCCTCAGCCAATCAGAATAGTTGGGATTTTTGGTTGCCATTTCAAAACACGTAGAGAATCACAGAATCTACGACCTAAATGGTAAAACAGAGAACTAGTGAGCATGTTGAATTATAACGATATACAAAAGATAAGGTCTTCAATCTAATGTAGCTCCCACTATTTTTCAGAGATCTATAATTCCTAAAGATCTAAGAGGAACACATTTCCCAATGGATACTATGATCCTAGGCATTTTACCTTGAACCCACGACTTGCGGACATTTTAAGTAAAAACCCTTGGTAGGTACAACTTACCAATTCTAACACCTTTAGAACTCTTAGTAACTATGATGCACGGACACTTCTAAAAATATCATTTTGCCATATCGTGTCATGCCGTGTCGTGTCGGACACCGTGTCCGACACTCCTTACATGGGAAATTCAAGAAAAAATCCATGTCGCCGTATCCGTGTCGTGTCGTGTCCATGTCGCCGTGTCCGTGTCTGTGCATCAAAGCTTAGTAATTGTTTTTGCATCACCTATCTTTCAATATGGACCCATGACTCATGCGACATCCAGATTTACTTAGGCGTTAAGCTGGACCCATCAATCATAAGATCATGATCAAAACTTAGTTCGAACGACCCACGACTCGCGGGCATCGCCCTTGCCAAAATTGACCACGAAATATTGATCATTTAAAATGATCAATTAGGTAACTAAGAACTAATAAGCTCCACAAGTTATCCCACGACTCGCGGACAATAACTAACTTCACTTACTAAACTTAAAACCTATTGATGGAATGCTAGGAATTTAATTCAAAATTTGCACCTCGAATTAAACACCTATTTATTTGAAATTAGCTTAATATTTAATGGGAATTTTCGAATTAACCGGAGAGTTGTCCGGTTCGACCTCACCAACATATATGTTATCCAATTTAATTAGTCTTGATTAATGCAAGTACAACTTAAATGCATTTCACAAAAGCACTTGGCAGATAACATGTCCTAGCATGATACTAACATGTGATGATCATGGGTTCTACCTATCTTATGCGTGATATGTGGGAGCCACTCCACAATCACAAGTTCTAACATACATGCCACATAAACAGTTTAAATCACATAAGGGGAAGCGATAACAAAATACGAGCCCTATCTCTATTACATTTTCAATTGAGATTCCCCTCCCTAACATCTTGAGGGGTCTTCACTTATGGTCTCCTTGTTACTTGAATGTGGTCCATCTTACTCCATGGGTGCATTGTCTCCAAAATGAAAATAAAACCTCACCACCTATTCTACTCTAAAAAAAAAATGAAAAAGTACTGAAAAGTAATAAGGCTCAATCTTCATATTGACCTTAGACAAATACACGGGGCATACCCCGGCCTTAAAAACAGTAATATGGAAATCCACATAATAAATCACATAACAGTACGCACATAAGTGAGGCTCCAACCTCAATTGAAAAAAACGCAACTATAGGGCTCCAACCCCAATTTAAACCATCCATGTGCATAAATTAAAACCATGCATAAGTCTAAACCCATGATCACCTAACATGCTTCTTGCGAGAATTTAAATTTAGCCAATAAATTAAAATTCTCGTTTCAAGTCCTAATGACTTAAAACACGGCTTGATGCGAGTCTTATTTATAAAACCTTTCAATAAATCCCAATTTACTAAAACTAATAAAATTCCAATTAATTTCTGAAAATTAATAATTTTATTAAAGATGTAGTTTCCCAAAATATAAACCGTTTCTATTTCTCAAACAAAATCCCAATTTTAAGTCTTTTCAAAATTAAAATAAATATTAATAAAATAAATTTTAATAATAAAAATAAAATTAAAATCGGGACTGGATTGCACGAAATACGAAAAATCGGATTACGATGGAAAAAATGGGGCCCGTATGCGAAGGGGTTGCGCGCATCGCAGCAGTGCGCGCACCCCTGTCGGCAGCATGCGGGCGGCCTGGGCGGGCGATCCCGCACGCCTTGCGGGATCCTTGCCCAGCCTGGGCGGGCGTCTCGGCCAGCCTTGGGCGCACGGCCTACGCGTGCCGCCTTCGCACGTGGGGTTTCGTGTGTTCATAATCCAGGCTTTTCGTTTCGTGTTTTCGTTCAAAAGCAAAACCAATCCAAGAAATCCAAAAATAGTTTATACAGTTTCAAATCTAAAACAGTTTTCAAAAAACAAATTTTTTTCAAAACCAGTTTTCAGAAACTTTCAGGAAAAATACAGTTTCTTAATTCAGGCTTTCATTACAAATACTCAATCGCATCAAGCCTAAGAATTTCTACCAAATTCAGTTAAGTGGAGACGAATCAGAAACACGATTAACGAGGTGGCTCTGATACCACTTGTTGGAAAACTGGAATCAGAAAGCAGCGGAAATTTAAAAAATTTTCCAACAAAAGGATCTTGGACTCGCAATCGTGTATCCAAATTCGTAGAGATTAGAAACTTACTTTTCAATAATCTTTCTTGAAGCGTTTCAAGCCACCCAAGAACGCTCTTCTCACGGCTTGATCCCCTCTCCTTGGTAAAGCTCGAATCTTCAAAACTTCTAACTTGAAGCTCTCTAGAGATAGTCCACCAACTTGACTACAATCTAACTAGTAAGGATGCTAGTTCTCTAGTTAGTGTTTAGGCTTAACCTAGGGTTTATTTGATCTTGGAGAAAGGATGGTGTTCAACACATGAACTAAAAGAATTTCCAATCACTCTCAAGGGGAGCTCGAGCTCCCCTATATATAGGTAAAGAGGGGCGGCCGAAATCCTAGTCCTTATGAACTAAGGATTTTAGTCCCTCTCTCTTATTACTTGATTATCAAGTAATATCAAACTTTGACTTTTGAATTCTAATTCAAATCAACTTTTAAGAGCGCTAAAATATCCAAACCCTTTTGGATATTATTATACTTTATTTATTAATAAATAAATAACTTATTTATCTAATTAATTAATTCGTAATTAATTAAATAGATTATTTTTCTCCAAAATAAAACTTTCTTTTTAATTTAAAATTAAACCAAAGTCTATTAAATAATTAACACATTAATTATTTAATCACATAATATTATACACGTGTGAGACACGTGTCCCAAGGACACGTGCCACTCACATGACCCACACGTGTGGAACCCTTTCTGCTCGATTAACTCGTTTAATCATTTCAAAGCCCCAACTCATGTAACCAAGTTGTTGTGTGTGACCCTCTAGGTTCTCAATTCAATTAGCAGTGACCCTAATTAATTAATTCACTAATTAATTAATCAGTCCACAGATTAAACGGCCATAGTCTAGCAACAGGTGTTTAACCCCTAGTTGAATTGGAATGTATCGATTCGATAGAACCTTTAAGTAATTGATTCATGTGAGATACAATCCTCCTACTTACTATCTCTCAGCCAAGATATAGGGTAAGGGAATAATCAGAACCCTAATAATCCGGTCTTAAAGCTAAGTGCATTTCATATTTGATCTCAATCCAAGAAACCCTTTTCTTGATGTCTTGATCTACTGCCTTGGCCAAGGACTCTATATGGCATATAAATGACTTACACAATAAGAGATCACCTTGCAAATGCAAGTGTAGGTCCTTTCAAGATTCTCATTCACTTTCATGAGTCACTTGTGCAGCCCCAGCATAAGCCTTGAATCAGTTGTCTAAGGCGACACCCTTTAAAGCTTATACTTAAGACTACAGAGTTAACTCATAAAGTGACATGGAACGTCAAGTCAAAGGATCAATTAATCACATCAATGACTCGTGAGATATTTCCTAATCTTGAAGTTTCCATTTTCTGAAATAGAAACTTCCTTTCCCATTTAGGAATCTTCTCACACGGGGCACCTCAGTGAACTTACTTATTGAAGTAAGCACCCTCATTTATCACACACGTATCAACTATACACTTTGCACCTCCATGAAACAAGGTAGTCCTTCTTAAGGGCGTGATCCCACAAGCAAGCCTTAGAGGAGTCAGGTTGACACTCCCACCATCTGTAGGACTCATCGGCTTGGAGTATTTTACTAATCATGACTTATGTGATATAAGGCTCGTTTCATGAACCATTTCACCTAAATGGTAGAGTCCTAAAGTCATCAGGATTAGGGGAGTTCTCATACATGCACAGCTAAAGTAAACGCATACCAAACAAGAGCATATAAAGAAGTGTTGCCTCAATTCGTTATTTTATTCAAAGATTGTGTGTGATTACAATAAGGAAAAGTACAAAGCGGATACAATCGGCTTTTAGGGTACTATTCCTAATATATAAAAGAGGACATAATATATAATATCATGAAATTTAAACATATACATACAAGCCGTAATCCCGTGTGAAGTTTTACAACAATTTCTCAAGTGGGAAAAACGAGAAAGGCATCAACGGGATTATAACTATCATATTCTTTCATTAGGGTATTCATGGCCCGGCGAGTGGGTGTGCACAACTCCAACCTACACCTTGTGTAACCATAAACATAGTTCATTTGTTATCATACATATAATCTTTCATGCACATTCATAAGGTTCTTCATAATCATACATATACACCTTTTCCCTCCGGGTGGTGGACGGGTTTGCAAGGCCCGGCCACCCATACATTACAGCTAGTGGGGTACAGGAATCCCCAAAGGCCTCAGTTCCTATTCCCCGCTAATCTCCTAGCGAGGGTCGGTATCACCGTAGTTTGGTTGGAACTAGTGCAAGGGATCACCGTCGGCCCTTGCCTCCCTGGATAGCCACATGTAATAAGTTCTTGGTCCCCCTAATATACGTGTAATCATGTTCTCGCCAAAACATAAGGTAGGGATACATAAAAGAAAGGCTTACGTTTGAAATCATTTACTCTTGAAAAGACTCGATATATAAATATACTAGTTTCGCTTAAAACTTTTCACGTAAGAGGATATATTGGGTTATCATAGCTATTAGAGGAGAAACCCACCTTATAAAAGCAAAAGAAGAAGAGCAATAGTCTCAAGGATCGCCCTCGTCTCCGACCAAACCCAAATCTGTGCAAAAGAGAGTGAAGTGAGACTCAATATGACCATATATGATGCACGACAATGCTATGCACATGATATGAGATGCATAACAGGCAAAATTTATGTTATGAAGCTATGTAACCATGTAGTTCATTTAATACATAGAGATTTCACGTTCAACATTTTATAACTTTCATAAATCATATCAAAACGAGACATAAACTTGATACATTAATCATATCACATATATCAACATGTATACTAATCATATAAGTCATAAACGAGGTAAGAAAACAATCAATGAAGCAAGGAAATGAGAAAACAACGTACTCACACACAAGGATGGGGCTAATTCCATTACAAAAAGCTAACGACCGTTAGGCAGGTCAGTGACGACTGCCCTGGACTAACGATCATTAGTCATGCACACACATAGAAGCACTAACCTCTGTTAGAGGGGTCAGAGAGCCACCCGTTAACCCCCACAATGCCAAAAAGCCCTAACGGGTGTTAACTTCCCCTGGGGTTGAATTCTTCAAAATTCAGCCCCTGTTCAACCCCAAAAGCTCAAACAAACCAAGCATACTCCAAGATAAGACATTAAGGAAGATTCAAATGCTCAAAGTTCATGCAATTTATGCCAAGAAACTTGTTATAATTGAGCTACAACATGCAACACATGCAAGAGATGGGATCAAATACATTTTCTTCCAAAAACCTTCAAGTTCATTAATGGCATATCATTTAATCCTCAAAAACCAAACAATATAAGTCCATACTATTATAAATAAATGTCTTAGGATCAATTAATACCCAAGAAATTGAAGGAAAAACTAAGGAAACAAGATTGAAACTCCATCTAACCCAAAATTTAAATCCATCTAACCCTTACTATTCATCATGTTTATCAATTCTAACTCAATACTTGGTGAAACCATGCATAATATGACTTAAAATGACCACAAGGGAGAGTAGATAATAAATATGGACTTACCTTCAAGAAATGGTGAGAGATGGTGAAGAGATGAGCTCAAAATCTCAAAGGTGAATAGTGTTCGTCCTTCTCTTTCTTTCTCTCTTATGGCTGAGCTTCTTTTCTTCTTTTGGGGTGGGGTGGTTCGAATTTTAGGGGTTAAGGGAGGAGAGAGGAGTGTGGTAAGTGGGTACAGGTCTAGGTTTAGTGTTTAGGTGCATTAGGATAGGTCCGTAGCTTAAGCATAGTCAAAAGTTGTCATTTTAGGTACGAGGTGCTCGTTTCGGTTGAAATTCGGGGACTCCAATGGCCTTAGAAAAAATATGAGGCTTGTTCCATTGGATCCGAATTGTCGATACGAGTCCGATGGAGGTGACGAAACTCGATTCCAAGTTCCCGAGCTCAAGTTACGCCGCCAGAAACCCAAGGCGCGCTAAATGCGCTTTAGCCACTTTTTGGTTCCGATCACACAAACGAATCCAAAACTCAAACAAATGAGAATAAAATCATGTAACGAGTATATAAATACGATCATAAGGCACATAATTCACTCATACCAAGTTTGCACGAAAAACAAAAATAAAATCGGAATCAAACAAGACACATACATACTCATATAAGCAATACGTTAGAATATTCAAATAAAATTCGAAACGTATCAGAAATAAATCAAAGTATGGCAAGTAACGAAATGAATAACAAAATGTAACACAAATAAACAATTAAATTGTTTAAATAGTAAACACATACGTCATACCTATACGGTCGAAAAGTTGGGGCGTTACACATAGGGTATGCGAGACATCCTATAGTTCTCATCTTCAGTGCTAGGACACATTGATTTAGAGAGGATCAACCCATGTCTCATTGGTGGGAATCCCCTCTTAGATTCCTCCATACTGAACCGTTTCAGTACTTTGTCTATGTACTGAAATTGGAACATACCTATTAATCTCTGTGATCTATCTCTATAGATTTTTATATAGAGAATAAAGGAAGCTTCTCCCAAGTCCTTCATGGAAAATTGAGTAGACAACCAAGTCTTTGTTGTTTGCAGCATATCTTTCTCATTCCCAATGAGTAAGATATCGTCTATTTACAACACCAAAAATTACACGACGCGCCCATTGATTTTCTTGTAAACACTGTTGGGATTAGTGCATTAAAAATCCAATTTATTTGTAAATACATCGTATTTTGTTGGATTAATAAAACTGAAATTATCGCAAGTTATGAGTATATTAACCTAATTAATAACTTGTGATGATATTCTTATATGCAATGTGTTTCATAGGAAAGGACTTTGGATATTGAAATCACATGTTATTAAAGTTCTAGTCGGTAAGATAAGAATAAGTTCTTATCGAGACTATAATGTGTTATATAAAATGATTAGTCTTTCGTCATAGGGAAATGGAGTTTCCAGTTTTAACACATTGATGATTTTCAATAGATTTGGAAACATCGAACTGGACCACTAAGATAGTTCATTTTAAACTACTATCTAAAATGAACCAATCTTATGGAGCATTGAACTCTTAATCCTGGTAGTATTTCGACTTTTGGCATGTAGTGTTAATCATTGTAATGTGCTCATAAGTGAGGTCTCGATATCGAATGATCGAAACCTTTGTACGTTCAGTGATTACATGAAATGTGCTGAAGAGAAATATTGATCGAGAAATCTATGGCTTTGCTGGAAAGTTAAAAGATATTCCTGCAATAGATTTGTAAAGTTCGAATTAAAACTTTTGCCAAAGTACTTCGTGTGATGCGTCACTCAAGTTGTATGTTGAATGTGTTTCACGTACAAGAAATTTGAAGTTAAGGCGAATCAGGAGTTTTCAGATTAGAAGTATAAAATAAATGATAGTAGTATTAATTTATTTTTCATGGATATCTACACGGAGAAGAAAAATGTAAAATTATTCTAGATCGAGAAATTCGTGAATAATTTAATTAATTTTAGAGTGCAACAATGTTTATTTAGTGGAATTAAATATTGTTAAACGGTAATTAATTATTATCATGAGATGATAATATATTAATCCTTTGGAGCTAAAATTAATTAGTCCTGCAGGTCCCCCTGCAAGCCCCAATCAAAAACCTGAAGATAAAACATTAAAAGGAAAGAGAGAAATAAATTTTCAAAGTGTTTGAAAATAGCCAAGGAATTTATTTTAAGAAAATAAATTAAAATTCCAAAGTGTTGGAAATGCCCGAAATTTTATTTTATTTAAAAAAAATGATGACATGGCATATTGACGTGTTAGGCCAAGTCAGAGAATGGGGTGAGGTGGCATTGGCGTGGCGCTGACTTAGCGCCAGCGCAGCCGCCAGCACAACACAGAAACCTTAAGGCCGAAGGTGTAACACACAGGTGCCGCGTGAGGGCGCGTGCGGCATCAGATCGCCGCGTTCTCGGCAGCGTTAGACTCATGGTGAAGAGAGCTACGATGTGGTCACCTCAAATTTCACGTCCAAGTTATGCACGCAAGTGAGATGTGAGATTACCATTTTGCCCTCGGTTTTTTCCCTATAAATAGGGGCCTTGGCTCCTCATTTTTTCTCACAACTTTTGGGAGAGGTTTTGGCTGAGTTCTCAGCTTTCAAACCATATCCCTGTTCTCCTAGTTAATTCCGATTTATTTTGGAGTTAATTTTAATTAGGTGTTTATATATAAACGCCTAATTTCGGGAGATTAAACCCTGAAAAGGGTTTTCTAGTTTAAAGTTTTATTTTCTCTAGTATTTAGAGAAATACTTTCGGAGCCCACACTCCGAGGGTTTCTCTAGGGTTATTGCAGGGAAGCTCTGCCTGTTTCACGAGGAGATCAGGTATCGGGTTCTCGGGAGGTGAATTCCCGGTGCAGTAGCCATCTTCGGTGAAAGGTATTTTTATATTATATTTTGTTTAAGCATGGTAAATTAGGTGCTCTTAAGTGTTAATTGCGTGCTTTATTTATCTGATTTGTGATTTAAAATTTATTATCAATTGTATGTATATACTTGAGTAGTTCTGGCTAGTCTTCCGCTGTTTGTATTTAAATTTTTTAGAAATATCTTAATACCTGTATATTAGTGTAAATATTTAAAGTACGGCCCCGGAACAGTACCATTTCGGGTCCCTGTACTAGCAACTGGTATCAGAGCTAGGCTCTTGATATATACATGCATTGATATGATGCATGCGATGCATAATTTTAAATCTGCTACTGTGCACGTAAATTCTGTCAAAGGAGGCTGGTTTTTAAGTGGGACCGTTTGTGACCCCTCTAGTGTTTCCTGGGAATTTACGTGGAATGGTGTTTCTTTGGGAAACAATTCAATTGCTTTTCCTGAAAAATTACCGATTCAGTAAACATGATTTAAATTACGTGATAATTTATTTATAGCATGTTTACTTTATGCCATTTAATTTTAAGCATGATAATTATTTGCAAGCATGCTTAATTGTTTCATTTTATGGCATGATCATGATAATATGAGATATTATGCTATTTTCAATTATGCATATTTTATTTAATATGATTATATAAATAGTATTTAATAGAGATTGAATGCGATGCATAATTGGAGTAATATTTTTCGGCCTAATTAATAAAGAGTGATTAAATAGACTTAAAAATATTATAAGGATTATAAATGTGATTTATAATTCCTAGTGGGAGCATATTAATTAGATTAATCTCTTCCCATTATAAGACGCCAAATAGATTATGTGATAATCAAAGATAATCCACAACTCTAAAAAAAATTCAAGTGGGAGCAAGATGAAAAAGTTGGATTCTCACGGTCTCCATTGCCCGTCTATAGTATAGTGGATATGTACTACTCCCTTCGGCGGGTATATGTTCGTGGTATACAAGATTAGACTTCTTCGGATACAATGAAATACCGGGAAAGTCAAGCACGACCACGCTTCCGTAGAGTGTCTTGACCTACTAGTACGAATTTCTAGATAATGGTGTACATTTGACTGAGTGATGTATTAACCTCCCTTCGGAGCTCTGTTACACTCACTTAGAGACCAAAGGTTGTCGTGATGGATTAACATAGTTTGGTAAGAGTTACCTAGATGACATGTTAATTAAGAATAGTTCTTGCTTTTCTAAGTAGTTTTCGACCTCGCTTCCGGGGAGCTAACTGCGGTTAGTTAAGTCTTCATTGCGTAAACCAAAATGCTTATGTGGATTTCATTTAATGGTTAGACGCTAAAGAACTAATATACAGATTCATAACTTGTGCGTATTTTAAATATTTCAGTTTTAGAACAATAACGTTCGCTAGCCCGCTTCAATCAATTATTAAGAAAAATAGGCTTGAAGGTTCAAACTATGCTGATTGGAAAATGAATCTTGACATCGTGTTTGGACACGAGGGTTTGAAATATGTGCTCACTGAACCTTGTCCAGGAGTACCAGAAACCACAGCCACCCAGGTTTTGAAAGACACCTATGTCAAATGGATCAAGAATAATGATCTGGCTATGTCTTACATCCTGGCATCTGTCTCAAATGTTCTTAAACATCAAATGCATGAGATGCCTACTGCTAAAAACATGATGGAACATCTTCATCAGATGTTCGGTGGACAGAATCGTGCATGTAGGCATGAGCTGATGAGAAGGTTGGTGGTAACTAAGATGTCTGAAGGATCACCTGTTCAGGATCATGTTATGAACATGATGACTTATCTGAATGAAATTGAGAGCCTTGGTGCTAAGATGGATAATCTCAGTAAACAGGACATGATCCTGTGCTCTCTGCCAAAATCATTCGATACGTTCAGGCAGAATTATTCTATGAATAAGTTGGATTTCACTCTGTTTGAACTAATGAATGAACTCAAGGTGGCTGAAGGGGTAATGAAAGCTAAGGGAACGGTTCTCCTGGCACAGGCATCGACTTCCACGGCTCCAAAAGCCAATAAGTGGAAGAAAGAAAAGGGAAAAGTTTCCAATCCTAAAGGTAAGGTTCAGAAGAAGAAAGCTAAGCCAAGCAAGGGAAAATGTTTCCATTGTGGAGGTAATGGGCACTGGAAAAGGAATTGCCCAAAATACTTAGCCAGTCTTCCTGCTAAGTCGTCTGCACAAGGTATGATGATGTCTTGTTTATTAGAAGTATGTTTAGTTGGAAGTCCACCAGATTCCTGGTGTGTGGACTCAGGTTCAACTAATCATATCTGCAATTCATTGCAGGGATTCAAGCTAACCAGGAAGCTTGAAGACGACGAGATGCAGCTACTGCTCGGAGGTAATACTAGTATGCCTATATTAGCTGTACGGACTGTAGAATTATATTTTGGCAGTAGGGTTTTGATTTTAAAAGACACTTTATATGTACCTTTTATTCGTAGAAATCTGATTGCTGTTAGTTGTTTAATGAATAATGGTTTTAGTGTTTATTTGAACGATGTTTAAACATTAAGCATAATAAAAGGTTTATTTGCCCTGGTACAATAAACGATGGTGTTTTCTTATTATATCCTGATAAAAACCCTAATTCCGAACTTAACACTACTAAACTCGACTTACCATCCAAGAGAAAAACCCCTATGCCTATTGAGGCATACAAATGGCACCTACACCTCGGTCATATTAATCCAAACAGGATCCAAAGACTAATTTCGGATGGACTATTAAGTCCTTTGGACTTAACAGAACTTCCAGTCTGCGAATCCTATTTAGAAGGAAAAATGACCAAGAGATCTTTCAAGACCAAAGGTAATCGGGCCACAGAGTTGCTTGAATTAATTCATACGGATGTGTGTGGTCCTATGAGTATTCAAGCAAGAGGAGGTTTTGAGTATTTCATCACTTTTACGGATGATTATTCCAGATACGGATACATCTATTTGATGAGACATAAGTCTGAAGCTTTTGAAAAGTTCAAAGAATATAAGGCTGAAGTCGAGAATCAAATTGGAAAACGTATCAAGACACTTCGATCATATCGTGGTGGAGAGTATTTGTCTACAGAGTTTCTAGAATTTCTCATTGTAAATGGGATTAAATCTCAGTTATCTGCACCGGGTACACCCTAGCAGAATGGTGTTGCAGAAAGGAGAAATAGAACTCTAATGGAAATAGTAAGATCCATGATGAGTCATGCTACCCTACCAAGTTCGTTTTAGGGCTTTGCTCTTGAAACGGCGACTCACATATTAAACCATGTTCCATCTAAGTTGGTTCCTAAAACACCAATGGAACTGTAGCGAGGGCGAAAGCTTAGTATCTCCTATCTTCGGATATGGGGAAGTCCAGCCCATGTGTTAAGAAAGGATCCTGACAAGTTGGAATCAAGAACAAAGGTTTGTTTGTTCATAGGTTATCCTAAAGGAACAAGAGGTGGGATATTTTACAATTCGAGAGATCACAAGGTGTTTGTAAGCACTAATGCTAAATATCTCGAAGACGATTTCGTAAATGACCACAAGGGTAGAAGCAAAATAGTGTTAGAAGAAATGACAATATTAGATACTGAACCCCAAGAAGCAAAATATCTCGAGGTTGTTGTGTTGGATATATATGATGTACCAGATACAACATATGATGTAGGGACAAGTACACAACAACCTCGTCGTAGTGGGAGGATTGTCAGGGCACCTGACAGATACTTAGTGTTGGAAAACACGAATCAGAAAGCAGCGGAATTTAAAAATTTTCCCAACAAAAGGATCTTAGACTCACAATCGTGTATCCAAATTCGTAGAGTTAAGTAACTTACTTTTCTTTTATTCTTTCTTGAAGCGTTTCAAGCCACCCAAGAACGCTCTTCTCGCGGCTTGATCCCCTCTCCTTGGTAAAGCTCGAATCTTCAAACTTCTAACTTGAAGCTCTCTAGAGATAGTCCACCAACTTGATCACAATCTAACTAGTAAGGATGCTAGTTCTCTAGTTAGTGTTTAGGCTTAACCTAGGGTTTCATTTATCTTGGAGAAAGGATGGTGTTCAACACATGAACCAAAAGAATTGCCAATTAGCTCTAAGGGGAGCTCGAGCTCCCCATATATATAGGTAAGGGAGAGGGACGCCGAACCTTGTCCTTGTTGGGCAAGGATTTGGTCCCTCTCTCTCCTATTACTTGATCGTCAAGTATTTTCCAACTTTGACTGTGAATTCTAATTCAAATCAACTTTAAGAGAGCTTAAAATATCCAAACTATTTTTGGATAATTTTATACTTTATTTATTTAAAATAAATAACTTATTTTATCTAATTAATTAATTCATAATTAATTAACTAGATTATTTTTCTCCAAAATAAGACTTTCTTTTTAATTCAAAATTAAACCAAAGTCTATTAAATAATTAACACATTTAATTATTTAATATATATATACAATATATATTCACACGTGTGGGACACGTATCACAAGGACACGTGTCACTCACGTGACCCACACGTGTGGTTTCACACGTGTGGAACCCCTTAGGCCCCGATTAACTCGTTTAATCATTTTAAAGCCTCAACTCATGTAACCAAGTTGTTGTGTGTGATCCTCTAGGTTCTCAATTCAATTAGCAGTGACCCTAATTAATTAATTCACTAATTAATTAATCAGTCCACAGATTAAACGACTATAGTCTAGCAACAGGTGTTTAACCCCTAGCTGAATTGGAATGTTCGAATTCGACAGAACCTTTAAGTCATTGATTCATGTGAGATACAATCCTCCTACTTACTATCTCTCAACCAAGATCTAGGGCAAGGGAATAATCAGAACCCTAATAATCCGGTCTTAAAGCTAAGTGCATTTCATATCCATTTAATCTCAATCCAAGAAACCCTTTTCTTGATGTCTTGATCTACTACCTTGGCCAAGGACTCCATATGGCATATGAATGACTTACATAATAAGAGATCACCTTGCAAATGCAAGTGTAGGTCCTTTCTTGATTCTCATTCACTTTCATGAATCACTTGTGCAGCCCCAGCATACGCCTTGAATCAGTTGTCTAAGGTGACACCCTTTAAAGCTTATAGCTAAGACTATAGAGTTAACTCATAAAGTGACAAGGAACCTCAAGTCTTAAGGATCAATTAATCACATCAATGACTCGTGAGATATTTCCTAATCTGGAAGTTTCCATTTCCTAAAATAGAAACTTCCTTTCCCATTTAGGAATGTTCTCACACGGGGCACCTCAGTGAACTTACTTATTGAAGTAAGCACCCTCATGTATCACACACGTATCAACTATACACTTTGCACCTCCATGAAACAAGGTGGTCCTTCTTAAGGGCGTGATCCCATAAGCAAGCCTTAGAGGAGTCAGGTTGACACTCCCACTGTCGGTAGGACTCATCGACTTGGAGTATTTTACTAATCATGACTTATGTGATATAGGGCTCGTTTCATGAACCATTTCACCTAAATGGTAGAGTCCTAAAGTCATCAGGATTAGGGGAGTTCTCATACATGCACAGCTAAAGTAAATGCATACCAAACAAGAGCATATAAAGAAGTGTTGCCTCAATTCGTTATTTCATTCAAAGATTGTCTGTGATTACAATAAGGAAAAGCACAAAGCGGATATACAATCGGCTTTCTAGGGCACTATTCCTAACAATCTCCCACTTGCCCATCAAAGCCATTCTAAAGCTACTCTAATTCCCATCTTCTGAAGATGACCTTGGAAAGCTTCTCGACTAAGGGGTTTAGTAAGTGGATCTGCCGCGTTCTCTGCTGATGTGACCCTCTCAATTTGCACATCTCCTCTTTTGATAATATCACGGATTAGGTGATACTTCCTCATAATGTGCTTGGTCCGTTGGTGAGATCTTGGTTCTCTTGCTTGAGCAACCGCCCCAGTGTTGTCACAAAACACAGTAATGGGGTCTTTCATGCTATGAACAACATTCAACTCTTGAATGAAGTTTCTAATCCAAACACCTTCCTTAGCTGCATCATTTGTAGCTAAGTATTCGGCCTCAGTGGTCGAATCTGCAGTGGTTATTTGCTTGGAATTCTTCCAACTCACTGCTCCGCCGTTTAGGCAGAAAATGTATCCTGACATTGACTTAAAATCATCTAAGTCAGATGCAAAGCTTGCATCGCAGTATCCTTCGACAGTAAGATCTTTCTGACCTCCGTAAACTAAGAATAAATCTTTAGTACTTTTCAAGTACTTAAGAATATTCTTCACGGCAGCCCAGTGACCATCTCTAGGGTCAGATTGGAAACGACTTGTTACACTAAGTGCATAAGCCACATCCGGTCGAGTACATAACATTGCATACATTATGCTACCTATTGCTGATGCATAAGGTGTATGAGTCATTCTTTCCTTCTCAAGGTTAGTCTTAGGACACATCTTCTTTGAAAGACATGTTCCTACACTCATAGGAAGGTTCTTAACCTTTGCTGACTCCATATTGAATCTCTTCAACACTTTGTCAATGTACATCGACTGTGATGGTCCTATTAACCTTCTAGATCTATCTCTATAGATTTTAATTCCAAGGATATAGGACGCATCACCAAGATCTTTCATCTCGAATTGGTTCGATAACCATAACTTAGTTACTTTCATGTCATCCTTCGAATTCCCAATAAGAAGGATGTCATCAACATAAAGTACTAAGAATTGCACTGAGGTCTCCAATTCCTTTCTATACACACAGGACTCATTCGAAATTTGAATGAAGCCAAACGCTTAGACTGATTCATCAAATCGAATGTTCCAATTCCTAGAAGCCTGTTTCAATCCATAGATTGATCTTTGGAGTTTGCAAACCTTTTGCTCACTCCCACTGAATGTGAAACCTATGGGTTGCTCCATATAAATGTCTTTGTCAATGTCACCATTGAGAAAGACAGTTTTCACATCCATTTTCCATATCTCATAGTCATACTATGCAGCAATGGCAAGCATGATCCGAATAGACTTTTGCATTGCAACTGGCGAAAAAGTTTCATCAAAGTCCACGTCGGGTCTTTGAGTGAATCCTTTTGCAACCAGTCTTGCTTTGTAGGCTGCAATGCTTCCATCAACTCCAAGCTTTCTCTTAAAGATCCATTTGCAACCTATGGGTTTGACCCCATCAGGCAAATCTACCAAGGTCCAAACTTGGTTGGAGTTCATGGAGTCCATTTCGGATTTCATGGCTTCTATCCACTGTTCATAGTCAGAATCTGAAAGCGCCTCCTCATATGTTAAAGGATCATTATCCTTTTGAGAGATTTCATGGAAGAATCCATACCATCTCTCCGGCTGTCTAGGAGTGCGTTCAGAACGCCTTAGAGGAGGATTTTCATGTGTATCGAAATTCGTGATTGGTTGTGGTTGATCAGAAGGGTACGTTTCTTCAGTGGGTGGTGTGGGATCACTTTGTACTTCTTCTAATTATATGATCTTGCCTTTCTTTTCTTTAAGGAACGGTTCCTCAAGAAAAGTGGCATTTCTGGAAACAAACACCTTTTGCTCAGATTGATCATAGAAGTAGTATCCTATGGATTCCTTAGGATAACCTACAAAATAGCATAAGTTAGAACGAGATTCTAACTTATCTCCCACTGTCCTCTTCACGTAAGCTGGATAACCCCAAATTCTTAAGTAAGAATAGCTAGGGATTTTACCATGCCACATTTCATAGGGCGTTTTAGGGACTGACTTAGAGGGAACTAGATTCAAAATCTTTGCTGCACTTTCTAGGGCATAACCCCAGAAAGAAGGTGGTAAGTCAGTGAAACTCATCATGGAACGAACCATATCAAGTAAGGTTCGATTCCTTCTCTCAGAAACTCCATTAAGTTGAGGAGTTCTCGGAGGAGTCCACTGAGAGATAATCCCATTATCTTTGAGATGATTAAGGAATTCTTCACTAAGATACTCGCCTCCTCGATCAGATCGAAGTGCTTTGATCTTATGACCAGTTTGGTTCTCAACCTCCTTTTGAAATTCTAAGAATTTCTCAAAAGCTTCAGATTTATACTTCATCAAGTATACATAACCATACCGACTGAAGTCATCAGTAAAGGTTATGAAATACTGATGATTGTTTCTTGTGCTTACACTAAGCGGTCCACAAACATCAGTATGGATCAAATCCAAAACCTTAGTGGCACGTTCCACAGTTCCTTTAAAAGGGACTTTGGACATTTTTCCTTTGAGACAGGATTCGCAAGAAGTTAACTCCTTAAGATCATTTTCAGAGAATGATCCTAAAGTGTTTATCTTGCTAATTCTGTTCTTGGAAATGTGTCCTAATCTAGCGTGCCATAAGGGAGCTGAAACTTTGTCATCTCTCTTATGCTTCGTTTCTCCTTGTATATGCATGATATTGATATTCTGAGTTAGATAAAGTCCATTACTTAGAGTACCGATGTGAACGAAAGAGTTGTTCCGTTTGATAAAGTATTTACCATTCTTAATATAAGTTTCATAACCTTCACAATCTAAAATTGGAACAGAAATTATATTACGAATAATGCTCGGTACATAAAGGACTTTATTTAAGACTAACTCAAAACTACCTAAATCTAATCTAATTGTGCCTAAAGCTCGAGCTTCAACGTTTGAGCCATTGCCGATCTTCAAGACACATTCTCCTTCTTTGAGTTGTGGGACTTCACTTAGCATCTGTACATCATTACAGATATGAGTTCCACAACCGGTATCAAGTACCCAAGAACTAGAATTAATAGAAATATTTATTTCAACGAGAAAGATACCTTTCTTTAGAGTAGCCTTGTACTCTGGGCAGTTTCTCCTCCAATGTCCCGCTTTGCCACAATGGAAGCAAACATCCTCTTTCTGATCACGCTTCTTCTTTTTGGGCCTTCCCCTTCGAAATGCCACCAGTGGGCCTAAGGGGTTTCTTCTTCTTCCTTTGGGCTTTCTTGCCCTTACCTTTAGAAGGCCCAGAAGAGGAAGATGGAGCATTCACCATCAAAAACTTATTGTCCTTCTTGATCGTGCTTTCAGCAGTCACAAGCTGACTAATCAGCTCAGCTACAGTAGCACCAGCATGATTCATGTTGAAGTTAAGGACAAATGGGTTGAATGATGGTGGGAGCGAAGCTAGCAACAAATCCACTGAAAGCTCATCTTTTAGTGGCATGTCCATGGAGGCAAGTTTCTCAGTAAGGGCAAGAAACTTGAGTCCATATTCATGGACACTTGAACCTTCCCTCATTCTCAAGTGGAACAATTCCTTTGAAGTGTTATACCTTGTAACACGTTCATGAGGGCGGTAAAGTTTCTCTAAGTGGTCGTAAATCTCCCAAGCGAATTCCATGGCCTCATGTTGCCTTTGCAAGTCCGGAGACATGTTAGCCAACATAAGGCAACGGGCTTGGAGATTATCATCCTTCCACTTCTGAATCGCATCCCGCTCGGCCCGAGTGGGAGCCTCCCCTTCGGGACTAGGCTCCCCTTCGAAGAGAACATAAGTTCTCTTCTCAGAATCTAAAATGATTTTTAGATTCCTCAGCCAATCAGAATAGTTGGGACCAGTTAACTTGTTTGACTCGAGGATCGATACAAGAGGGTTTTTTGGTTCCCATTTCAAAACACGTAGAGAATCACAGAATCTACGACCTAAATGGTAAAACCGAGAACTTGTGAGCATGCTGAATTATAACGATATACAAAAGATAAGGTCTTTAATCTAATGTAGCTCCCACTGTTTTTCAAAGATCTATAATTCCCAAAGATCTAAGAGGAACATGTTTCCCAATGGGTACTAAGATCCTAGGCATTTTACCTCGAACCCACGACTCGCGGACATTCTAAGTAAGAACCCTAGGTAGGTACAACTTACCAATTCTAACACTTTTAGAACTCTTAGTAATTATTTTTGCATCACCTATCTTTCAATATGGACCCACGACTCGTGCAACATCCATATTTACTTAGGCGTTAAGCTAGACCCATCAATCATAAGATCATGATCAAAACTTAGTTCGAACGACCCACGACTCGCGGACATCGCCCTTGCTAAAATTGACCATGAAATATTGATCATTTAAAATGATCAATTAGGTAACTAAGAACTAATAAGCTCCACAAGCTATCCCACGACTCGTGGACAATAACTAGGTTCACTTACTAAACTTAAAACCTATTGATGGAATGCTAGGAATTTAATTCAAAATTTGCATCTCGAATTAAATACCTATTTATTTGAAATTAGCTTAATATTTAATGGGAATTTTCGAATCAACCGGAGAGTTGTCCAGTTCGACCTCACCAACATATATGTTATCCAATTTTATTAGTCTTGATTAATGCAAGTACACTTAAATGCATTTCAAACAAGCACATAAACAGATAACATGTCCTAGCATGATACTAACATGTAATGATCATGGGTTCTACCTATCTTATGCGTGATATGTGGGAGCCACTCCACAATCACAAGTTCTAACATACATACCACATAAACAGTTTAAATAACATAAGGGAAAGCGGTAACAAAATACGAGCCCTATCTCTATTACATTTAACAATTGAGATTCCCCTCCCTAACATTTTGAGGGGTCTTCACTTATGGCCTCCTTGTTACTTGAATGTGGTCCATCTTACTCCATGGGTGCATTGTCTCCAAAATGAAAATAAAACCTCACCACCTATCTCTACTCTCAAATTACAATAAAAAGAAAAAGACATAAAGTAATAAGGCTCAATCTTCATATTAGCCTTAGACAATTACACGGGGCATACCCCAGCCTTAAAAACAGTAATATGGAAAGCCACATAATAAATCACATAACTGTACGCACATAAGTGAGGCTCCAACCTTAATTGAAAAACTCAACTATAGGGCTCCAACCCCAATTTAAACCATCCATGTGCATAAATTAAAACCATACATAGATCTAAACCCATGATCACCTAACATGCTTTTGCGAGAATTTAAATTTAGCCAATAAATTAAAATTCTCGTTTCAAGTCCTAATGACTTAAAACACGACTTGATGCGAGTCTTATTTATAAAAGTTTTCAATAAATCCCAAATTACCAAAACAAATAAAATTCCAATTAATTTCTGAAAATTAATAATTTTATCAAAGATGTATTTTCCCAAAATATAAGCCGTTTCTATTTCTCAAAAATCCCAATTTTAAGTTTTATTCAAAAATTAAAATAAATATTCAAAAATAAAATTTTAAAATTAAAAATAAAAATTGGGACTGGATTGCACGAAATACGAAAAACACGGATTACGAAAAACGGGGCCCGTACGCAAAAAGGGTCGCGCCCGTTGCAAGCGCGCGCGCAGCGCGCAATGCTGGGCGCGTCCCTTCCGGGCGTGTGCGGGCGGGCTGGGCGACTGATCCCGCACGCCTTGCGGGATCGTCGCCAAGCCTGGGCGGGACGGCATCGGCAGTCCTGGGCGGCGCGCCTAGGAGCTCCCGGAACACCTCCCGCGCGGTTGCGGGAGGGAGTAGGCGTACGGCCTGCGCGCGCCTAGGACAGGAGCGCGTGCGACGCCTTCGCGAGCGGGGTTTCGCGTGTTCGTAATCCAGGCTTTTCGTTTCGTGTTTTCGTTCAAAAGCAAAACCAATCCAAGAAATCCAAAAACAGTTTATATAGTTTCAAATCTAAAATTGTTTTCAAAAATTAAATTTTGTAAAAACTAATTTTTAGAAACTTTCAGGAAAAAAAATATATAGTTTCATAATTCAAGCTTTCTAAAACAATTACAAATACTCAATCGCATCAAGCCTAAGAATTTCTACCAAATTCAGTATAATTGAGACAAATCAGAAACACGATTAACGAGGTGGCTCTGATACCACTTGTTGGAAAACACGAATCAGAAAGCAGCCGAATTTAAAAATTTTCCCAACAAAAGGATCTTAGACTCGCAATCGTGTATCCAAATTCGTAGAGTTAAGTAACTTACTTTTCTTTTATTCTTTCTTGAAGCGTTTCAAGCCACCCAAGAACGCTCTTCTCGCGGCTTGATCCCCTCTCCTTGGTAAAGCTCGAATCTTCAAACTTCTAACTTGAAGCTCTCTAGAGATAGTCCACCAACTTGATCACAATCTAACTAGTAAGGATGCTAGTTCTCTAGTTAGTGTTTAGGCTTAACCTAGGGTTTCGTTTATCTTGGAGAAAGGATGGTGTTCAACACATGAACCAAAAGAATTGCCAATTAGCTCTAAGGGGAGCTCGAGCTCCCCATATATATAGGTAAGGGAGAGGGACGCCGAACCTTGTCCTTGTTGGGCAAGGATTTGGTCCTTCTCTCTCCTATTACTTGATCGTCAAGTTTTTTCCAACTTTGACTGTGAATTCTAATTCAAATCAACTTTAAGAGAGCTTAAAATATCCAAACTATTTTTGGATAATTTTATACTTTATTTATTTAAAGTAAATAACTTATTTTATCTAATTAATTAATTCATAATTAATTAACTAGATTATTTTTCTCCAAAATAAGACTTTCTTTTTAATTCAAAATTAAACCAAAGTCTATTAAATAATTAACACATTTAATTATTTAATATATATATACAATATATATTCACACGTGTGGGACACGTGTCACAAGGACACGTGTCACTTACGTGACCCACACGTGTGGTTTCACACGTGTGGAACCCCTTAGGCTCGATTAACTCGTTTAATCATTTTAAAGCCTCAACTCATGTAACCAAGTTGTTGTGTGTGACCTTCTAGGTTCTCAATTCAATTAGCAGTGACCCTAATTAATTAATTCACTAATTAATTAATCAGTCCACAGATTAAACGACCATAGTCTAGCAACAGGTGTTTAACCCCTAGCTGAATTGGAATGTTCGAATTCGACAGAACCTTTAAGTCATTGATTCATGTGAGATACAATCCTCCTACTTACTATCTCTCAACCAAGATCTAGGGCAAGGGAATAATCAGAACCCTAATAATCCGGTCTTAAAGCTAAGTGCATTTCATATCCATTTAATCTCAATCCAAGAAACCCTTTTCTTGATGTCTTGATCTACTACCTTGGCCAAGGACTCCATATGGCATATGAATGACTTACATAATAAGAGATCACCTTGCAAATGCAAGTGTAGGTCCTTTCTTGATTCTCATTCACTTTCATGAATCACTTGTGCAGCCCCAGCATACGCCTTGAATCAGTTGTCTAAGGTGACACCCTTTAAAGCTTATACCTAAGACTACAGAGTTAACTCATAAAGTGACAAGGAACCTCAAGTCTTAAGGATCAATTAATCACATCAATGACTCGTGAGATATTTCCTAATCTGGAAGTTTCCATTTCCTGAAATAGAAACTTCCTTTCCCATTTAGGAATGTTCTCACACGGGGCACCTCAATGAACTTACTTATTGAAGTAAGCACCCTCATGTATCACGCACGTATCAACTATACACTTTGCACCTCCATGAAACAAGGTGGTCCTTCTTAAGGGCGTGATCCCATAAGCAAGCCTTAGAGGAGTCAGGTTGACACTCCCACTGTCGGTAGGACTCATCGGCTTGGAGTATTTTACTAATCATGACTTATGTGATATAGGGCTCGTTTCATGAACCATTTCACCTAAATGGTAGAGTCCTAAAGTCATCAGGATTAGGGGAGTTCTCATAAATGCACAGCTAAAGTAAACGCATACCAAACAAGAGCATATAAAGAAGTGTTGCCTCAATTCGTTATTTCATTCAAAGATTGTCTGTGATTACAATAAGGAAAAGCACAAAGCGGATATACAATCGGCTTTCTAGGGCACTATTCCTAACACTTAGGAGTAACCCAAGTGTTGAATCTGACATATCTGATCCTATCACATATGATGAAGCTATAAAAGATATAGACGCTGACCGTTGGGTCAAAGCCATGGAATCTGAGTTAGATTCAATGTATTCTAATAAAGTCTGGGAACTTGTAAAGGCGCCTGAGGGTATTAAACCTATTGGATGCAAATGAGTTTACAAGCAGAAAAGAGGAGTGGACGAAAAGGTAGAAACCTTTAAAGCAAGGCTTGTGGCAAAGGGTTATACTCAGAAAGAAGGTATCGATTACGATGAAACCTTTTCACCCGTAGCAATGCTTAAGTCCATAAGAATTCTTCTCTCCATTGCCGCTCATTATGATTGTGAAATCTGGCAAATGGATGTAAAGACTGCCTTCTTGAACGGGCACCTTCAAGAAGAGATATATATGGCTTAACCTGATAGCTTTATAGCCAGAAATCAGGAGCATATGGTATGCAAGCTTAATAGATCAATCTATGGTCTTAAGCAAGTGTCTAGATCATGGAACATCAGATTTAATGAAGCAATTAAATCCTTTGGATTTATACAGTTGCCTGATGTACCATGTGTGTACAAAAGACATCAGAGTAGTGTTGTAACATTTTTAGTTTTATACTTAGACGATATTTTGCTCATTGGGAATAACACAGGAGTATTGTCAGCAGTCAAGATTTGGTTGTCAAATCAGTTTGACATGAAAGACCTGGGTGAGGCCAGTTATATTTTAGGGATCAGACTTTATCATGATTGTAAGAATAAAATGATTGGTTTATCACAAGCAACATATATAGATAAGATCCTGGCAAGGTACAATATGGCTGACTCTAAGAAAGGTTCATTACCTTTCCGATATGGAGTTCATTTGTCTCGAGATCAGTGTCCCAAGACAGCTGAAGAGACAGAGGAAATGAAAAATGTTCCGTATGCTTCGGCAGTCGGAAGCCTCATGTATGCCATGTTATGTATAAGGCCAGATATCTGTTATGATGTGGGTATGGTCAGCAGATATCAGTCAAACCCTGGACCCCAACACTGGATAGCTGTAAAGCATATATTGAAGTACTTGAGAAGAACTCGAGATTATATACTTGTTTGCAGTGATGAGCTCATTCCTATAGGGTACACAGATTCAGATTTTCAATCTGACTTAGATTCTAGATGTTCGATGTCTGGATACGTGTTTACTCTGGGAGGAGCAGCCATAAGTTGGAGGAGTATTAAGCAAAGTTGCATTGCTGACTCCACCATGGAAGCTGAATACGTGGAAGCTTCGGAAGCAGCCAAAGAGGCTTATTGGTTTCAAAATTTCCTGATGAATCTAGAAGTCGTCAAAGATGGACTTACACCGATCACATTGTACTGTGACAATGCTGGAGCGGTGGCCAACTCCAAGGAACTTCGAAGTCATAAACGTGCAAAGCACATCGAGAGAAAGTTCCACATTATTCGAGATTGTGTGGAACGTGAAGAAGTGGCAGTAGTAAAGATTGACTCGGTAAACAATCTGGTAGATCCCTTCACTAAGACTTTGGCTTAAAAGAGTTTTAATCCTCATGTAGAAGGGATGGGGCTTAGATGTGTAGCCAATTGGATTTAGGGCAAGTGGGAGATTGTTAGGATTAGTGCCCTGAAAATCCAATTTCTTTGTAAATACTTCGTATTTTGTTGGATTAATAAAACTGAAATTATCGCAAGTTATGAGTATATTAACATAATTAATAACGTGTGATGATATTCTTATATGAAATGTGTTTCATAGGAAAGGACTTTAGATATCGAAATCACATGTTATTAAAGTTCTAGTCGGTAAGATAAGAATAATTTCTTATCGAGACTATAATTTGTTATATAAGATGGTTAGTCTTCCGTCATAGGGAAATGAATTTTCCAGTTTTAACACATTGATGATTTTCAATAGATTTGGACACATCGAACTGGACCACTAAGATAGTTCATTTTAAACTACTATCTAAAATGAACCAATCTTATGGAGCATTGAACTCTTAATCCTGGTAGTATTTCGACTTTAGGCATGTAGTGTTAATCATTGTAATGTGCTCATAAGTGAGCTCTCGATATCGAATGATCGAAACCTTTGTACGTTCAGTGATTACATGAAATGTGCTGAAGAGAAATATTGATCGAGGAATCTATGGCTTTGCTGGAAAGCTAAAAGATATTCCTGCAATAGATTTGCAAAGTTCGAATTAAAACTTTTGCCAAAGTACTTCGTGTGATGCGTTACTGAAGTTGTGTGTTGAATGTGTTTCACGTACAAGAAATTTGAACTTAAGGCGAATCAGGAGTTTTCAAATTAGAAGTGTAAAATAAATTATAATAGTATTAATTTATTTTTCATGGATATCTACTCGGAGGAGTAAAATGCAAAATTATTCTAGATCGAGAAATTCGTGAATAATTTAATTAATTCTAGAGTGCAACATTATTTATTTAGTGGAATTAAATATTGTTAAACGGTAATTAATTGTTATCATGAGATGATAATATATTAATCCGTTTGGAGCTAAAATTAATTAGTCCTGCAAGCCCCAATCGAAAACCCAAAGATAAAACATTAAAAGGAAAGAGAGAAATAAATTTTCAAAGTGTTTGAAAATAGCCAAGGAAATTCCAAAATGTTAGAAATGCCCGAAATTTTATTTTATTTTATTTAAAAAAAATGATGATATGGCATGTTGACGTGTCAGGCCACGTCAGCGAATGGGGTGAGGTGGCGCTGGCGTGGCGCTGACTCAGCGCCAGTGCAGCTGCCAGCACAGCACAGAAACCCTAGGGCCGAAGGTGTAACACACGTGCCACCTTCAGGTGGCGCGTGCGGCATCAGATCACCGCGTTCTCGATAACGTTGGACTCATGGTGAAGATAGCTACGACGTGGTCACCTCGAAATTCGAGTCCAAGTTGTGCACGCAAGTGGGATGTGAAATTACCATTTTGCCCTCGGTTTTTCCCATATAAATAGGGGCCTTGGCTGCTCGTTTTTTCTCACAACTTTTGAAAGAGGTTTTGGTTGAGTTCTCAGCTTTGAAACCATATCCCTTTTCTCCTAGTTAATTCCGATTTTTTTTAGAATTAATTTTAATTAGGTATTTATATATAAACGCCTAATTTCGGGAGATTAAACCCTGAAAAGGGTTTTTTAGTTTAAAGTTTTATTTTCTCTAGTATTTAGAAAAATACTTTCGGAGCCCACACTACGAGGGTTTCTCTAGGGTTATTACAGGGAAGCTCTGCCGGTTTCGCTAGGAGATCGGGTATCGGGTTCTTGGGAGGTGAATTTCGGGCGCAGTAGCCATCTTCGGTGAAAGGTATTTTTATATTATATTTTGTTTAATCATGATAAATTATGTGCTCTTAAGTGTTAATTGCATGCTTTATTTATTTGCTTTGTGATTTAAAATTTATTATCAATTGCATGTATATACTTGAGTAGTTCTGGCTAGTCTTCCGCTGTTTGTATTTAAATTTTTTAGAAATATTTTGATACCTGTATATTAGTGAAAATTTTTAAAGTATGGTCCCGGAACAGTGCCATTTCGGGTCCCTGTACCAGCAAACACATGGTTCATACTCGTTCTTGATGAAGCTAAAAGGTTTGACTATCTCACCAAAACGGATGTTCCAACTTCTAGACACCTGTTTGATTCCATATATGGATCTCTGGGGTTTGCAGACTTTCTGCTCGCTCCCATTGGATATGAAACCTTCTGGTTGTTCCATATCAATGTCTTTATCTAAATCTCCATTTTGAAAAGCCGTTTTCACATCCATCTACCATATTTCGTAATCATAGTACACAACTATGGCTAGAAGTATCCGAATGGATTTAGGCATTGCTACAGGGGAATACATTTCCTCAAAGTCAACACCTGGCCTTTGAGTGTATCCCTTGGCAACCAACCTAGCCTTATAGGTCGCCATTTCTCCATCAGCTCCAAGCTTTTGCTTGTAGATCCATTTACATCCTATGGATTTCTCGCCTTTAGGAAGATCTACCAAGGTCCATACCTTGTTGTAGTACATAGAGTCCATTTCGGAATTCATGACTTGCTACCATTTTATCGAATCTCTATCCGATATTGCATCATCATATGATCTCGGATCACTATCCGATTGACCGGTTTCAATTAGTAAATTGAGTCGGTCTGGTAGTCTAATTATTCTCGCGGATCTATGAAGGCTTGCGTTTACTTCTTGTTGTGGGAAAGAGGGAGGTTCCATTGCTTGATCATTTGCAGGTTAATTTTGAACTTCACTAAGTTCTGCGATCTTGCCTGACTTTTCAATTAGAAACTTTTTTTCTAGAAAAGTGGCATTCCTCAAAACAAAGACCTTTTGTTCCAAGGGATCATAAAAATAGTAACACACAGACTCTCTAGAGTATCCTACAAATTTACACAAACTGGATCTGGAATCCAATTTGTCTCCCACTAGTCTCTTGACATATGCAGGACATCCCCAAACTCTAAGGTATGAACAAGTATGGGGTTTTGAAAACCACATCTTATATGGTATTTCGAGCACAGATTTGGAAGGAACTAAATTAATTATCTTCGCATCCGTTTCAAGGGCATAACCCCAAAATGATATTGGAAGATCTGTGAAACTCATCATGGATCGGACATATCCAATAAAGTCCGATTTCATCGCTCGGACACCCCATTCAGTTGAGGAGTCCCGGGCGGAGTCCACTGTGAGATAATCTCATTATCTTTCAACTAACCAAGAAAGAAATTGCTTAAATACTCACCACCTCGATCTGATCGAAGAGCCTTAATTTTGCGATTTGTTTGGTTCTCAACCTCCGTCTGATACTCTATGAACTTTTCAAAGGCTTAAGACTTATGCTTCATCAGGTTCACATACCCATATCTATTGAAATCATTAGTAAATGTGATGAAGTAATTACAACGGTTTCGGGTACTAACATTTAGTGGTTCAAAAACGTCTGTATGGATCAAATTCAAAAGATTTTGGCTTCACTCTACATGCCCTTTAAAAGGGGATTTAGTCATCTTGCCCTTTAAACAGGATTCACAAGTGGTTATGTGAGACCCCGTAATTTTGGGATAATATTAATAGATATATACATGGTATTATAATACTCATATTCTTTATTTAATTATTAGTTTATATTATTTAACTATTTGTTTATTTTACCTTTTTTTTTATGATAAATAGATACGTATAGATAAGACTAGTAGCAACCGTAATTAGAATAATGGGGAAGTGGGAGTCTTGTGAAAACTGACTTACAACGACTCTATTAATACGTGCGTAGTTATGAGAATTCTAATCACACATTATTCTATGCACGAAGAGACGAAGAGACGCCGTTGGAAAAGAATGCAGAGACGTAGAGAGAAGAGACGAAGAGACGTTGTTGGAAAAGAATGCAGACGACCAAGCAATAAGGAGATAATTAATTGAAGTAATCGGTATGCACGAAGAAAAAAAGAGGTTTGATGCTCAATCTTTTGTTACCGAATAAATTAAATTAGATGTATTATAGGTATTTTGTTGGATTAATATTACTTGTTATAACCCCTCAGATCCTATACCTATTCACCTTACGCGGCACGAATTTCTGGGGATGGGCTTACGAATCTATTGTATTTTAGAGTGCACCATAGGGAATAACCGCGTACATACTAGCCATGCATATTATCGGGATAAAGGCATGATAATGGGTTATATTTCATGAATTTATGAAGCCCTGCATAATCCAGAAAGAAAAAGAAATACAAGTTTTATCTCTTGGAATCAAGTATGCTGCACGTTCATTCAAATTGGGTATTTTATGTTTTCTCGAAATCAATTAGTGGGGTTGCATTATGGCATGACGGGATGGTTTTTAGTTGTTAGGATTAATTCGGCAGTAGGTTTTAGATGTTTCCAGTATATATACACATATAAATTCCGTGGGTCTATACTTATGATTTTAGCAATGTATTAAAATAGCCTAATCACGATCATCAGATTATGTGGACGTAAGTATAGGTGATGCAATTGCATCTTGGACAATTGCAGTGAATTAGGAGGCACCATTATATATAAGTACATATTTATATTTATATTTATACACTTATATGATCACTTTCACTATTGATAATAATAGTTGTTGTTTGAGAAAATAGTTATAATAGATATTTTTAATAAAATAAGTTACGTGATTATAATTTAGAATTATTTTATGGTTAGGTTTGGTCGGTCGGGATTGAAACTTCGGCGCACGAGACTCTAGAATATCAAGAAGCAATATTTTCAGTTGAGGTAAGTGGTTTCTTCTTTCTATGTTTTCCTAAACCTGTTTTATGAAAATCTTATGTCTTATTTTAAAAAGTAGTTTTATCTTATAAAAATTGGGATTTGAGCATGGTATGTGTGACTGCGTTATGTGAACTAATTATGAGGCCATTTGTAAGCTTATGATATGAATACATGATTTATATTGAGTAGGTCTTATGCTCTGAACTATTGGAAACCGAATTGGTAGGGGCTAGTTCCGAATTACTGTACTGACCCGGCCACAGGTGTTATAGTGACATTATTATACTGACCCGGCCAGGGGTGTTACAGTGGTATTATTGACCCGGCTACGGGAGTGACAATAGCATCATTGTTCTGACCCGGCTACGGGAATGACAGTAGCAATTCTGAACCCACCTAATGGGGTTGTAGTTAGGACTTGATCAAGTTAAGCCAACTAGGAACCGAAAGTTCACGAGCATAAACTTAAGTGTCTTTATATGTTCAGTTTATTGTTTCACATGCTAAAATGTTTGAAAAGCTATTTCAAAAGTGTGATATTGCTTGATATTGCTTGTGCTGAAGTATATATTGTAACGTGCTCAAATCCAATAGAGGGTCAAGAGACTACTTACTGAGCAAGTGTCGCTCATACCACCCTAACAATCTTTTACAGAGAATAAGTTATAGGACGCTGGGGAGGAGTACTTTTGGGGCTGACCAGACGCTAACTCTTCAGGTAGATTAGGGATTTCAGTTTATGTTCTCATATCTTTACATGAACAGTTAGGATCGAGTTATGTTCGAGACAATGATGTAAGAAGTGTAATAGTTAGGATTTCTCCGTTGCACTGTTTTAAGAGTTGTTACAAGTCTTTTAGTTGGGATTTTAGTCGTTCTGATTATCGAGGCTTAGTGTCCTTGAGTCTTCGGGGCTCAGGGGCACTGCTGTGTTGCGACCCGAAAACAGGGCGTGATAGGTTAACTCGTTTAGATCATTCATACTCAATAATCCTAAGTTACCCATCTTTAGAAGCCTATTCTTGGAGATATTTCCAAGTCTAGCTTGCCAAATCTTTGCTGAAGTTTGGTCATTTGATTTTCGTTTGTTTTCTCGTTCGACATCTAGGAGATTTAAATTAGTATTAGTTAAATACAAACCATTTTGTAAAGACCTTAATACATGCGAAGAACCATTCTTCAAAATGTAAAACATAGCATTAGTGATAGAGAAGGAAAAACCTTCCTAGTCTAGTACAAGAATGGAAATAATATTTTTAACTAACTCAGGAACAAATAAAACATTGTTCAAGACTAAAATAAAACCATCTCCTAACATTAACCTAACATGTCCTATGACTTTTGCTGTAATTCTTGCTCCATTGCCCACTCGAAGAACATGTTCTCTTTCATCAACCTCACCGACGTTGCTCATTCCCTGTAACGTATTATAGATGTGAGAAGCGCATCCAGAGTTTAATACCCAATTATTAAAATTGAATGAAAGTTTAATTTCGATGAGATTTATACCTTTTGTAAGAGTAGCTAAGTACTCCTTACAGTTCCCTTTCCAATGCCCTTGTTTCTTGCAATGGAAGCACTGATCCTCAGCTTATTGGTCTTCTTCTCATTGGTCGTTTTCTTAACCCCACCAGTGGGCTTAAGAGTTTTTTTCTTCTTTTGGAAACCCTTTCCTTACCTTTCTTTGGCTTTGCAGCTTTAGTTTGGGATGAAGATAAACCTACTAAGAAAACAGTCTTATCCTTCTTAATAGTTCGCTCGGCAGTTACGAGCATGTTCATCAGTTCCTCAACTGAGACTATAGCTCCATTCATATTGAAGTTGATTATAAACTGTTTGAACGAAGGTGGCAGAGAGGTTAAGATCAAATCTACGTAAAGCTAATTATCCTTGATCACCTCAAGACTTGCAAGCTTCTCAATAAGGCCTAAAGCCTTAATGCAGTGTTCATGAACACTCCATTCCTCAGCCATCTTAAGTGAGAATAACTTGTTAGAAGCTGCGAATCGATCAATCCTATTGATCAACTTATAAATTTGTTCCAAGTGAAGATGGATCACAGCCGAGTGGCACATTTCAGCATGCTGCCTCTGCAGCTCGAGAGATATAGTGGCAAGCATTAGACATCTAGCTTATAGATCATCTTCTTGCCACTGGAGAGCTGTTTCCCTCTCATCGGATGCCATGTCATCAGGTATGACATCGGAAGGAGACTGTGTCAATACATAGGTCCTCTTTTCGGAATCCAAGACAATCTTGAGATTGTGAAACCAATCAGCGTAATTTAAGCCAGTCTATTTATTGGCCTTAAGGATAACACTAAGTGGACTTTTAGACATCAAGATTTTAGCAGAAAATCTACATGTAAGTAGAAAACGTAGTATGAGTGACTGATATGAAATAATAACAATTAAAAAAGATATGAACTTTTATCAAATGTTGTCTCCCACTATTTTAATCAAACTCCTTTGACACCCTTATAATATTAGAAAAATCATAATTTTCAAATAGTGGGTATTAAGACCCCTAAGCACTTATCATCAGACCCACGACTCGTGAGACATCCGACTTTAAGTCTCAAAGTAGACTCTTAATATTATTTTGCATTACCTTTCATATAAACCCACGACTCATGCGACATCTATAGTATTCAATATTTAAATCCGATCCGTTAATCCCTAAGGTTTCTCCATCGCCAATATGAGTATCCCACGCCTCGTGGCCAATACCATAATTTTGACTTTGAAAAATTGCATCTTTTATGCAAAGAATTATTTTAGTTCAATTAATCTTGTCATTTCGTATCCGACGCCTCGTGGCCAATACTGAATGAGTTGATTAATTCTAAGACAAATAATTCTATGGACGGAATGCTTGAAAATTTATAAAATTGAATTTTATCCTTCAAGTTCCATTTGAATTTAATATTTATTTTGTCTAAGACTATCTAAAAGACGGTTTGGGGTTTAAGAATTTCAAAAATTCCACCAAGACTCATCAATTGTAATTATTATCTCATTTTATCTTAATTAATGCATGAACACATTTATGCACATAAAGATAACATTCATAACAAGATAATAAAAGCCTAGCATGCTTCTATAAAAATATAAAATGGATAATCATAAACTTCCTATGCATGGTCCATAATAGCCATTTTATAGACCATGGTTCTATTCATGCATCAAACGAAATTAAACACACAAAGAGCGCACTCAAATAGAATCCTATTCTATTACATCAAAATAATTGCACCCAAACACTTTTGGGGCCTTGATGGACTTCTTATTTCGTTGCTTGCTCCGTCTTGTTTTTCCATCTCCTAATCTAATTAGGATCTCACCCTAAAACTACTCTCTTTACAAAACAAAGGGGGATTACATTTGAAGGGGAAGAAATAGAAAAACAGTGCTTACAATAATTGAATAAGAGGCTCGCAGACTCTCGTTTAAAACCAATATCAAAATGCGTAAATAAAATAAAACCATACATAACTCAAATAAAACTCATGATTAATCCATCCATACATCTAATGCATTGCGTAAAATAAATTTACCAAGTAAATAGTTATTATGCGATTTAAGGTCTTTAAATAATTCAAAAATTATTTTGACCAAGGATTATCCGTTAATTCACTAATTAAATTAATCCTTCAAATTTTAATTAAATTGAATTCTCCAATCCAATTTAATTTCTATTAGATCTCTATCTAATCAAAATCATGCTTCTATTTTAACAATTCGAATTTGGGCAAAAACTAATTTTACAAAATTAATTAAGAAGATTTAGTTTCAAAAGAATTTTAAAACTGTGGTAGGTTTACAATAAATAAAACCTTCTACCGAAAATTTACAACTAATATCAGTAGTTCAGTTGGTTTGGTGCTCCTTTCTTTTGGATGAGCTCTTGGGTTCGAAACCCAGAGCATACATTTTTGCAGAAAGGGAGCCTGGGCTCGCGGATGGGCTTTGCCCTTAATACAGAATGGCCCATCTTTGGGATTGCACAGCGCGGCTGTTGGTGGCCCAATCCTGCTGCTGAAAGCAAGCCCAATCCCCTGCCTTAAAAGTAAAATAGTAACCGAGGTCAAAAACCCAATATGCTAGTCATGGGCTTTAATTAAATTAATAAATTAAATTAAAAACCCAATATTTATTTTAATTAGTAAATTTAATTTAATTACATTAATTAAATCACAAGTCCAATTTCTAATTAAATTGGTGGACTTAAAAATTAATTATGCTTAATTAAATTTCAAGTTCAATTAATTTAAATACATTTATTTAAATTAATTTAAATTAATGTTAACTCTTTAATATTTATTCTCAATAACTTAACAATTAAGTATAAATTAATTAATATCATTATTAATTAATTAATCTTATGTTATAAATTAAACTCTAATTTATCGATTCATCTTACTCTATTATTAAGCGCGAGACCCAAGTGTGGTCTCTTGGATTGGTCTCTAATTTCTTTTTTTGTTTAATTAATTAATTTTTTTTCATCCCATACGGAACGTGTTTCAAATCCACTCTTTTCTCAACTTATTTTTATTCTCTTCTTTTATATTCTTTTATTTTTTAATTTATATTTTAACTATTTTTAAGAGTCTAACTGCTTTGGTCTATTATATATTTTTATTTTTTCTCATATTTTCTAATTTCTATTTTGTATTAGTTTTTAAACTTTAGTCATATTAAAAACAAATATAAAATAAATATGAACATAAAAATTTTAATTTAATATATATCTAAATAATTATAATTTTGTTATTTGCACACGCATAGAGTGTGCCAGAATTGCTAGTCTCTATTGATCTTTAGATAATCATGTTGTTCAATTCAAATCATTGTGTGACCCCTTAGGAGGTGTTTACTTGGGCCTTTAATGCCACTTTATTTAAGTTGAGTGTCGGTTTTCACTGTTTACTTCACAAGTGGCAAAACCCGATATAATCCATTCAGCCTGTCATTTGGGTGGCTTGTGGGCTTGATATTAGTCCACTCAATTTTTGGTTGTTAGCTAACCCACTGCAAAAAGGTTCGAGAAGAATGACACATTTGTAAAAGTTTTCATCTAATTTACACAAATTGCCATTCACCAAAAGTTCTCATCAGATGTTTTGATGAATATTTATCTACTTTTTAAAAATATTTACTTGATTTTCGAAATATTTGTGTATTTTCTTGGTTATATTTTTTTTTTATGATAATATTTCGTTGTACTTTTTTTATTCTTCTTTTTACGATATTATAAAATAATTGTTCAATATTTTCTTTACCTTTTCTTATGTGAGTCATTTAATTTTTTCTTTATTTCAATTATTCATTCTCTTAGCAATTTTTTGAAAATTATCTACATACTTTAATTGAGAATTATTTTTATTTTCAATATTATACTTTATTACAGTCCTTAATATCATTTTATTTTGTAGGTTTGTTAGATGAAATTTTAAGAAGTTTTTGTTTAAAGTCAGTCGATCATGCTGAACGTGCTTGTTAATTCCAGACGAAATTTTATATTTAATTTTAACTTCATTATTTCTGGGCCAATTATTTAATTATTGATCCTTGTAAATTGCCTGGAAACTCATTTCCTTAGTTATTGGAGATGCCAAATAAGGTGCTAAATGGCAATTAAATCTCATTAATTTATATTAATACTCTTTTTGATAATTTTAATTGATTAATTGATATTTTGTTTGGTGAAACCTGTTTTGAGTGACATCCCATATGCAGAAAATATCCAGTTATTTTAACTTGATTACGATAAATCATACATATATCTGAGTACTTGAAATATTTAATATGAGAATTTAGAAGAAGAGAGTATGAATTATGTTGTGAACAAATATAGTGTATCGAGTTGATGAGCCAAAAGTTTTTGACTTCTCTATTGTTCTCTTTTTCTACATCTATTAAAGAAAAGGGCAATGTGGACTTTTCTACCTATTTTTATGATTTATAAGTTGTAAAGTAAACACTACCTCATTTTAAAGCTAAATACAAGCTCATTTAAAACAGTGAAGTAAACATTGCTTTAATTAAACAATCTATTGTTTACTAGGCTAATTTGCTAACATAAAAACCATCATAAAAAGTGAAGTAAACCACCCCTTAGGTTCACCAATGAATAGCAGTAGGCCCATATTCTTAATGTGGTATTTTAGATAATCATTTATCTTATTGATTTAATTGAACCCTTTCAATTTATCACTGTTTAATTAAAATCACTTTTAATTTATCAATACGTACAGATCATGATCGATGTCTAGTTACAAGCTCATGACCACCCATCCAATAGGTAGGGCTATCAAAATGCAACCCGACCCGACCCACCCGACTAAATATCAGGTTAGGGTTCGGGTCGAAATCGTGTCTTGGTTCATTTCGGGTGGGTTGGTTGACCCGAAAAATGGATACTATAAAAAAAACCCTAACTCTGATACAGAATTGGCTCATTTCCAATTTTCAGATTTAGAAGCAGCGCCGCTGCTCTTCATCGTGTCTTCACCATGTAGCTGCTGCTCTTCACCGTGTTGTGCCGCTTTTCACTATCTTGATCTTGATAACAGGTAAGTTATTCAAGGTCTTGCTCTCTTCTTCTTCTCCTTTTTTTTTTATTATTATTTTCTAAAAGATTAGCTCTCTCTCTCCAACACAGCTGAAATTCTTCACCGTGTTGCCGCCGCTCTTCACCGTGACCGCCGTCGTCATTGTTCTGCTTTTCTTCCGAAGTCAATTTTGGCTTCCAATTTGCTCTTGAAATCGTAAGATTTTTTGCTCAGTAACTCTGCAAGTGCTCTGTTTTTTAAGAGTGGGTGGTGGCGAGGATAAGCCAGGGTGATCATCAAGAAAAGGAATAATAAGAGGGTTTTTAATTTGTTGTAGTTTTCTAAATAATTGTTTTTCTTTTTAAGACAGTTCCTAAATTGTTGTTTCAATTAGTTGAAATTAGGATTTCAGTATCTTGGCTTTAATTTCGGGCTAATTCCAATTATTCCAACCATATGCACAATAATAGTATCTAAGTTTGTTGAAGATAGGATTGAAACATATCTTTAACTAGATGATAATTCCAGCCAGTTGGTATTAGATTTTATGTTTAGCAATGTTTATGCAAGGGCAATTTCAGCAGCTACATTCAAGCTTCTGCCAGCTTCTACCGGATGGGGCTTATTTTTTTGTGCATGGGCCTCTTGCATTTTCAATTTCCCTTGGGCCAATCTCGTGTATTTTTATTTTATGGGCTGTAAATTTTTTTTCCCTATTGTGGGCTTCTATTGTGGGGCTGCAGTCTGTATCGGTACGGGTTCGGGTCGGGTTATATCAGGTGGGTCGGGTCATCGGGGTGACCTGAAAAAAATCAGGTCAACCCGAACCTGATAAGTTCAGGTTAGGGTTGTGGGTTTCGGGTTTATTTCGGGTTAGGGTTGGGTTTGGGTTGAGCTTTTTTGTATAATACCCCCACCCCAACCCGACCCGACCCACACGATTTGACAGCCCTACCAACAGGTGAAGATTATGTTGTGAACCTTTCAGTCTCATGGATGCCGTGAGATAAGATCCTTCTATCGCCTAATCCCCGATTAAGACCTAGGGCATGAGAATGATAGAATCCTACTAGTCCTAATGCTATGAATTAATTCTAATAGCAATTCCATTTGATCTAACACTCTAGGAAACCCATTTTCTAATTTAGATCTTAGTACCTTACGCAAGGATTTAAGTGGAATGTGCTACAATATAATTCATGGGTGATTAACTCGTTCTTCTAGACGAGCGATAGATTCTATGTTGGCATCTCATATGCTCCCATACATGATCCGAACAATGTCAATATACAACCATAACGAGATTCATGGAACCCATGAATATCTAGGTGCATATTAAGCATGACATTTTGTCATGCATAGAGCATCAATGGAGTCTCAAGTCATAAAAGCCTCATCATTAAGGCATAAAAGCCTTACTCCATTGAGGTGTTCCTGTCGGGATCATCAGTGTATTTGTTCCCTAACAAGCACCCCCATACGCATGTGAATGTCTCTACATTCAATCCTTATGAAACAAAGCAACCTTTCTCAAAGGCACGTCATATGAGCAAGTCTCAAGCGAGTCAAGTCAACGTCCCCGTGCTTATTAGACTCTTCGACTTGGAGTTGGTTTAGGTAAGGCCACAGAGACTTGTTCCATAACCTCCATCCCTATGCGAGGTCAAGTCCCGTAGCTTAATGTGACCTTGGGGTTTCATCCATACACAAACAGTTATAATATGCAATTAGTAAACTTGAATGAGATATGATGAATTGGCCACATAGAATTAAAAGACTATGTAACATTACATTTATTATTTCATTAATGTCACAAATTGCTGCTAATAAGAATAGTTTACAAAAAGAGACCTAAACTATTTTGGCTCATCTAGGGCACTACTCTAACAATTTTATGATATTGAATGAATATGTCGAGCTATGTGATGCCTTTCTTTGTATGAAATTGATATGAATATGTATTATTCCTTCTTGGTTGCGTCTCTAAAGTTCTCAAGCATATGTCGTGCGTCTATGTGCTTTATTCTTGAGTCTAAGTCCCGTGTTTAGTCTTCAGTTTGTCCAGATGCACCCGAGGTGGTGTTTCTTTAGTCGTGTTGATCCCGGGGTGGATCATTCATCGTGTTATGGCTTCATCGGTGTAAGGTGAGATTACGATATAGTTATACCTTAATGCAACGTGCTCGTTTTCGACTGCATACGACTTATAAGCCTTAAGTATAAGTAATTATGTGTGGAGTATGTAATTTGGTGGTTTTACAATATGATTTGAAAGTATGAAACGCTATGTATGAGCCTATGTACGCTTGTTTTTGGTTTTGTTATGTTTTGGTCGATGCTATGCTATGCTTCAAATCATGTGCCTCGTATAAGCCATACGTTGCGATCGGAGGGTGAGCTATGGAATCTACAAAAAGAGGTAAGTAAAGCATTATGCTTTACACCATGTGCCTCTCATGAGCCCCATCCCATGTTAGGAGGGTGAACTACGAAGTAACACAGAGAGGTAAGCAAAGGGTAGTTGTAGCAACGTATGGTACGCATATATGTATGATATGGTAAGTATGTAAGTATGTCCGTAGCGGGTTATAGATATGGTTGTGAATATGAATTTGAATATGAATTTGTTTGTCTGTTGGGGCCCAGAGATCTAGATAAGGAGCCCTGGGACAACGTCAGGTCGTCGGGTCTACTTTTGAGTACAGTCTCCATATGATAAGGATTACCCCTAAGCCCGCCTGGAGGTTGGTGGGGATGGATATCCTGAGGGTTTGGAGTAGCTTGCACTCCCGTCACCTGTATAGATAGTTAGGGTCGAGCAACCCTTCCATTACTCGGAGAAGAGGTGGTATGGTTATGATACCCGTATGTTTTGTTTTATTTTCGTTCGTTATGGTATGATCTGTTTTGAGGATTTTTGTTGGAGTTTGAGCTCGTACCCAACGAGGGTTCTATTTATTTGTTATAGTTTGTAAAACGGGGGTAGATTCTTAAATTAAGGTAAAATTTGGAATACTTTTAACCTAATAAAACATGCTATGAAATGGTTTGCCTAGTTATGCTTTGATTTGAATGTTCACCTTGATATGTATTAGCTAAGCTTTGTTGTGCTCTATTTTTTTAAGCCACCTCCTATATATATTATCACAGGCAAATATTTGTGCAAAAACTATCCCCGGATTCATGAGCATTTATATTTTAACTTGTTATGCTCTCCTTACCTATATGCAGGTGTGAGTGTGTAGCCCCCCACTCAGTCAGTGTGACTGGCCCTCTCCCTCCTCTATGTTTTTAGCTTGCAGGTCTGGTTTGGAGTTCGAGCTAGGCGACGTGAGTCGGTCCTTGGAGTCTGTCGAGTCTTTTGTTAAGTTTGAGTCCTTACATTCGTATTTTGTAAATCCGGATATGTTTTTCTGTAAGAATGTATGTATATTTCGTTTATGAATTTATGATTTATGTTTTATAATTCAGGATTAAGTATCTACGCTAGTTGAACCCGTCACTGTTCTTGCATGTGTTATCTAGGTTACATGTTTTGCTTCTGCTTATGTACTTGCTTTTATTGTTTTGAATTTTGAAGTCAGGGTCTAAGTTCCGTTTAGCTTAGATGTGTGTCTGTCTGTCTTCCGTTCGCCTCTGCTTGGTTCATGTACGGGCTTTCCATCTCGTATGTGGATTGCGATTTGGTACGGGGGATGTGGTGACCCACCATGGGGGTGCTACAATTAACGTATTATTGGGCCTTGGAAAAATATGTGAGTGGAGACAAGTACGACATCGGGCCATCGGATAAGCCATTACGTGTAGTACCCTTTGAGAATATACTCGCGCGACCTAGGAGGCTAGAAGGCGGGATATTCTTGAGCCGATGGTTAACCCATCGAAGGAGTGGGTAGGAGTCATGATCCCCTGTCTCGATATGGACATTATTAGGTGGCTCGGGCCTTGAAAACCCATCCACCCTCCCGGGGAAAGAAGGATAGAAATCATGATTATGATTATGATTATGTTATTGTTATGAATTATGTATTATGAACTTGCATGAACAATTTATGACTCGAATTAATGGCACACACTATGAGAGTATGGTTGGAGACTTGCCCACTCGCCGGGCCATGTATAACTTGAATTGTGACTTCATAAATTTGTATTCGTAATTTGGAGCGATGCCTTTTCTTTAACTACCCACTTGGGCTTATTCCAAAACTTTACTCGGAGTTATGGATTGCATGTGACTTGTGTTATATTTATGTACGCCCCTCACTCAGTCTTTATAGGCTAACACCTCCTCATTTTTAGTCTTTGCAGGTGTGCTAGTCGGGGAATAAGGCCTCGAGAGTCTTTATTACGAGTCTAGCATATCATATCATGTTTTAATATTTTGTGATAATTATACACTTTTGGATATTGTCTCATTTATTTAGGGAAGTGTTGGATGTTTAGTGTAGCACCCGTAACCTCAGGCAATACATCCCTCGCACCATAAGCCTAGTCCACATATGAAATGGGTAGTCCATACATGAACTGAACTCATAGCGAACGGGTAACAATGAAAAGACATTCCTAGCTAAGTGGATTCTAACCCTGTATCAATCAATCAGAGCATACAAAATATGCGGTGCGAAAGCTATCAAAAACAAACAACAATCTCAACCAGTCAATTGTCATCAAAGGCTACGAGCCCAAGTCATAACATGAACAAAAACATAAATATATTAAACCAATTCAGCATGCAACCTAACAACGGGTTCATCTAAACATGTAACTTGTCCAGAATCAATATCCATCATTAAGCAAAAGGCTCTCAGGCTCAAACGATAAATCAATATAATACAATGAAATGTGACTCAAGTGTACAAGTGTGACTCGAACGATAAAAATAAGACTCGACTCTCGCTTAGCATAACCTGCAAGAAAACTGGAGAGGTGGAAAGAGGGGTCAGTCTCTAGAAGACTTAGTGAGCAGGAGCTGTAATATATATAAAACATACACATGCAAGCCATAAATCCCGAGCAAGGTTTTAGTGAAGTTAGTTCCCTGAAGGGGCGAGAAAACAATGATCAATGCTCTTCTCTAACGCTAGTTCTTCAATCAGCATTAAGGTATTCGAAGGAAGGATTGTAGTCTGAACTCCTGTGGAAAATTAGTACTTTACGACTATTTCAATTTACAAACATTTTCAATTCAATTTAGGTGATCAATGGCTCGGTGAGTAAGCGTGCACAATTCTCCAACCAAAACTCCGACAGTGTACAATCATTAGGTGATATTTATTAAAAATGCGATCATGCAAATCAATTGTTCAATCAATTAATCATTACATTCATTAACATTCAATAGCAATTAAACAGTCCATACTTCTTCTCCCAGGATGATGGTCAAGCTTGCAGAACCGAACCATCCAATTAGTACACTTTAAGACGGGGGCTCATGACTCCTACCCGCTCCTTTGATGGGTTTACCACCGGTTCAAGAAAAACTCACCTCCCAGTCTCCTCGGCCACGTGAGAGATTCTCAATGGGTATTACGTACTAAGGCATGCCCGACTGCCCAATGCCGTACAGGTTTCCAATCTCACGTTTCCCCAGCCCTACAGTACAGTGCAGTGGAATTCTCGCTAAAACAATAGGGTTACGATAGAGCAATTCAATTTATTTCATTATATACGGTTCGTTACTTTGAAAACATTTACTCGATGATCCATTTGAAAACAAAATAGATATACAATAGGTTTTTGGCCAAAATACTTCACATTCGCGTTATAGGGTTTATATACGTAACTAGAACGAAAACACTCTCACATGGAACACGATGGGACAAGAACTTGAGCTATACCGGTGCCTACTCGATCAAGATATCTCCACCCTAGAGAAGAACTGTACAAGAAGAGGAAACAATGTGTACTCATGAGAAACGACTCAATATGAGACCAGTTAGGGCGCACGGCGATGGTATGAAATGGAGTGTGTGGTATGGAATGAATTGTGATAAATACGGAGTTTATAGAATGATATGTTATGTCATGAAAGTGTTCATGTGCACAATTAATGTCCCACGTAAAAATTGGATATACAATTTAGGTGTATGTGTGATACGTGACCAATAAAGGTATGCTTGAAGGTAGGAGCATCAATTAAACAACTAACACATTCACATTGACACTTCAAGCATGAATTCCAAGTCATACGAACATGCAAGGAACACAAACAACTCAACGCACAACAAAGTCAAAAAGTAATTAATTAATATCAAATAGGCCAAGCATACAAATTATACAATCAAGGCAACTAAACAATTAGCACATAGAGCACGAGTCAAGCACAAAACAAGCCACGTATCATATAAACACGTAAAAGGAATCAAATACATAACGCATATGTAGCACCCGAAGCGTGGGCCGCTACATCCCCCACACTAAGACCCGAGCCCGCATATGAAATGGAAAATCCATACACGAGCCCAAGTCAAAGAGAACGGGAGACCACGCACTCGCTAGGCTAGGCGGAGCTAAAACATAACAAAAGTGCGCAAATATAAGACAATAAAGGTGGAAATAAGCGTATAAAATCAAACGTATATCAACAAGTGATGGGTTCAACTAGCATATATACCTAATCCCGAAAATTTGCAATAATCATAAATGAACGGGTTCAGCTATCCCTAGAAGCCTATCCCGAATAATCTTCATACATAATCTATAAATTCATAAATTCATACAAGACTTTACAACATATTCAAATTGTATACAAATCTCATATCTTATGCAAAATGAAATGCAAACTCGAACTAGAGAACTAACAAAACTTGACTGATGAACTCCTCTGCGTAGCTAAAACCTAAAACCTGCAAACTAAAAGATTAAAAGGAGAGGGTCAATCCACCGACTGAGTGAGGGGGCTAACACACACCCACACACTATATACGTATATAGCATAGCACATATAAAAAAAAAAAAAAAATGAACACAGAGTAGGTTTTTGCACACCAAAGCCATTTTCGAAACAAACTTATACATATCATAATCATAACATAGCATAGCATAACATGAAAGTCCTGTCCCATTTCATAATCAAACATAACGTGCAAAAACTCGACGAGTACGATCACATAACCACCCTAACTCCTCATAACGAATCATATGGAAACATAAATCATAAAATATCCTACATACCAACCTTTCTCCGGGTGAAGGAAGGGTTGTACGACCTAACCATCCATTATATTAACTGCAGGTCGTGACTTTGATGACACTCATGCCCAAGGACTCCATCCCCCAACCAAACCTCCTGATGGGTTCCAGGTTCATCCTAATCATATGGAGACTATGCCCAGGCCTATCCCGATGGCCTGTTGTCGTCCCAGGCCACCTGGCACAATAGAATCTGAGGCAAAACATTACAGAACAGAACAGATCATAACATAACATATTCATTCATATCATATCATAAGTCGCTCATATCGTAACATATCATAAGTACATACCTTATCGTCCATACCTTACCTTGCAACTCCGCATATGGTTTAAACATAACTCTCTGTGTCATCCAATTTGTATCATGTTGAAGTAGAGTATATCTTCCATGAGAGCACATGGTTTGGAGCATAGCCTTGTTGCAAAAAATTAAGCTTACATACGCTTATACTTATAGTTTTCAAAACCCGTAATCATTTGACAAAGTCATAATCATATCGTATAAACACATATCTATTATATAAATATAATAGTATATTTGCATGCGGACTTGTAAACGAGCACATAGGGTTGTAGGTTGCTTAATTAAAAGAAAAGAAACTTAAACATCACCTTTTATCGAAAAGAACTCACGAACGAGCGTTGAAGACCAAGAAGAAGATAAATGCTGGATCCGACACCTCCTGAGGCCAACTCTGAGACAAATACACATAAAATTATGACTTAGACTTGATCATGAGCCATTTAGACGCACGTCGATGCAAATGAATGCAAGGTATGCAACGAAGTGGTATACAGTGATAATTAGATGTTCACAATTTCATTTCACATTTACACATCGAATTTCATAGCATAAAATTCATGAACTTCTCAAAAAATATCATATATTCCTCAAATAATATCATAAAATAAAATTAGAGGGAAAAAAAAATATATATTTAAAACACCAAACGAATGCCCAAAAATATACGTATGACGTCATACGGTAACATTTACGTCATTCAAGTTGTAGCTCGTATAAATCATAATAAATCACCCCAAAAAATTAATACAATAAATATAAAACATAATACAACATGTTAACATTGCATACAAGTCATAAATGGGGTAGGAAAAGGTAACAAAAAGCAACGAAAAAACAAAAGAAACAAGAAAGGGATGCCTGCTCACATAACACGGCCATGTCCATTTCCTTCACAATTTGGAGAAGGCCGTGTCAGCAGAAAATCCCCCCCAAAAAACAATTCAAACACATTGACACGGACATGTCAATGTATATTGAAAAAAGGGCGAGGCTGTGTCAAAAGAGCTCCCAAAAATTGAACAAATTGACATGGCCATGCCAATTTGCATGCATGCATTGACTTGGCAGTGCAGCTGCTTCTTCCTCAAAAAATAAAAATAAAAAATAAAAAATACAGCAGCAGGTCTGGAACAAGGGAAAGGAGCCCAGGGCAACAACAACACTTCAAGCATGATCAAAAGCAACAAGTAGCAGCAGCATACAACACCAAAAACTCAGCAAAACAGCCCCTCAATTACATACAAAGCAACCAACAACAACATAGCAACAAATGAGGTGTGATATCTCAACAAATTCATACTTTTCTTGCTTTAAAACCTCAAGAACATTAATAGTATCTTAACCAACATTCAACTAATAACAAATAGGAGCATATAAATGCAATAAAGAAGCACAAGAGAGCATAAAACAAGTCTTAAATCTAAAAAAGGAGCAAGGATGAACATATTCTTCATATTTTCATTTAACCCTAACTATTCATCACATCTTCAACAATCCAAGATTTTCTAAGCTAAAACACGAAATATGTGGATTAAAATGTGCACAAGAAAATGGAGAACAAGAATCCAAGCTTACCTTGAAGATTGTGGAAGAAATGAAGGAATATGAGCTCAAAAGTAAGAAATGGTGGTGTTGTTCTTGTTTGCCTCTTTCCTTGCTTTGTCTCTTAGTTCCAAACATGTGAGGGACTAAAATGAAAGAAATGAGAGATATGTGAGAGTGTTAGGTTTGTTCTTGGGTCAAGAATGGGCAAAATTTTGGGTCATATAGCTAAAAAACGAGCTGGGCATCAATTATGGTCCAAAGTGATTGAAATTTCGTCGGAGGTCTAAATGGCATCGAAAAATTATAAGGCTTGTTCCATTGGATCCAAATCGTCAAAACAATTTCAACAGCAAAGACGGAACTCGAATCCGAATTCCCGAGCTCAAGATATTAAATAAAATAGCTTAAGGGGTCCTATTTTCAAATAGGCCCTCAAACTTTCAAAAAGATCAAATAGGTCCAAAACCTTTTTTCAATTAAGTCCCAAACATTCAAATAAGTTGCAATCAAGTTCAATTTAAATATAACTCATTTAGTTTCAAGAAATTAGCATGCTTAGCAATAAATTCATTTTATAACATTTATGAGAAATCAATAACAGATCAATTTAAAGATTTTCTTAACAGATTAGGCATTTAAATCAAATTAAATCAAGTTTAACAACTAAATAACACTTAAATCAAATTAGAAATAAATAGTTAACAATTGAATCAAATTATAAACACTTAAATAAAATTTAAAGAAGCGAAAATACGTAAAGTAAACTCACACGTGACACAAACTTGTACATACGTATGAACGAGCGGGGTGTCACAACATATATATCAATTAATTAGAATACATGTAGCACCCTGCACGTGAGGCACCACATCCCCCGCACTATGGCTCAACACGAGTAACGAAATGGGAAGTCTGCACCCATATCAAACCATAGCGAACGGGAGACAAACAAAACAACCCTCCTAAGCTAGGCGGAACTTAGACCCCGCAACTATAACCAACCAACAAAACATAATGCATCGGAAAACTAAAACCCAAACACATGCATTGGCTACGGGCCTGCAGAAATTAAACACACGAACCACAAGCAGACTTGGGCTTCTCAGGCCTCTTTTTAATTCATAACAAAGCCCGACAAGGCAATTCAATAACAAATACATAAAGATTCAAATTCATAAACCTACAAAGTTGAATCATACACAATTTAAATACATATACGAGTGCAGAGACTCTACTAACTTAACTTAACCGACTCAAAGACTCAACACAACTCCACCTAGCTCGAAACTCCAAAGCGAGGGAGAGCGTCAGTCTCTAGAAGACTGAGTGAGCAGGAGCGATACATATATATAAAACATGTACATGCAAGTCATAAATCCCGAGCAAAGTTTTATTTAAAGTTAGTTCCCCAAGAAGGGCTAAAAGATAACTAGCAATGCCCGGACTTTACAACTAAATCATATTAAATTCATTAAGTTCATAATTCATACATAATCAATAAAGCTCGGCGAGTGAGCGTGCATAATCTCCAACCAAACTCCGACCGTATACGACAAATATCATTAATACATTAAATACGTGATCATGCAATAGATTATAATACACACCGATCATATAACATAACATAAGACATAGTCGTTTGGGCAATCCATGTCCCGGCCTTCCCGCACGGTGCATAACAATCATAACATAATCATAATCATAACATAATTCCAAACTTCTTCCTTCGGGTGGTGGACGGGTTAGCAAGACCCGACCACCGGTCCATACATAGGCCAATGGGGGTACATGAATTCCCCAAGGGCACTCAGCTCCTATTCCCCGCTAAACCTCCTTGCGAGGGTCGGTATCACCGTAAATGTGGTGGGATTAGTACAAGGGATCACCGTCGGCCCTTGCCTCCCCGGATAGCCACATGCACTAAGTCCCTGGGCCCGTGCATTCATAATCATATTCTCACCAAACATTTGATTCACAAGAAACATAACATATTTCATAATCCATTAGAAAGGGTTTACTCGATCATAATTTACTCGATGACTCTACTTTTAAAATATCATATATACATATGCACAAGGTTTTGGCCACAGCTTTTCACATAAGGGTGGTAGGGTTTGATACATAGCTAAAACAAAAACACCCTCACCTGGAATACCACGAGATATAAAGCATAAGTAATGCGGGTGCCTATTCAAATCGGAAGTCTCTGCCCTGGAAATGAACTGTACAAGAGAAGGAACAAGGTGTACTCGTGAGTACTGACTCAATATGAGACCACATAGACCCACGGCATGCTATGCACATGATATGAGATACATAAAAAGCATGAATCATATTATGAGGTCATATAATCGAGTAATTCATTCTAAACGTTCAGTACATGGTGGTTTCATATTCATGTGTTTCATATCTTTCGTAAATCCTACCAAATTAATTTAGAGAATTCAAATGAACCACATAATACATAGTATACCATGTTTACAATTCATATAAGTTATTAAAAGGCAGTAAGATGCCACTTAAGGTTCAAACATGAAGAATCAAGGTATACATGTATCGTTTAAATTCATTTAAGTTCATGCCCTTCATATGTCAATCCAAATCAATCCAAGGATTCCAATTAACGAGCATAACACGTCATATAACACGTATACATATCATACAAGTCATAAAATAAAAGATAGCAAGTAATTAGGGTCCATCTTTAAGAGCAACATTCCATGCATGCACACAATGGAAGCATTAATGACATATTGAGCCATAACTCGGAAAATATTCAACGAAAACTTACCAAATTTCACAACACATAAAATAACACATTATATGACATGTTAGTGAAGTGATTGGACCAAAAACGAGCCAACGAAGCTATGCCATTCACGTTTGAAAACTGAAATTCCATGCAGAAAATGCGAGGGTCGCGGCCGCTACCCATGCAAAATTCGGATTTTTGATCAATTTTTCCACAAACTCGAAACATGGCCAAATTAGGGTGTTGGCCGCGACCAGAAATGCATGCAATTCAGGTCGCGGGCGTGACCTGAAGACCTCCAAATGTGTGAGAGGGTCGCGGTCGCTACCATTTTCCTTCATGGTTCGATCGCGGCCGCGACCAACCTGTTACAGCAGCAAAAATGGAACGAAAACAGAGCAGAACCATACCACCACTTTACCAACATGCTCAGCTATGACATGATCTCAAATATGCAATGAAACAACTCCAAAACATCATGCAAACATGCTCTCCAAGTGTTGAAACGTGAGAAGAAGGAATGGATGATCATTTCATGACTTTTCTTCAAAACTCCATTCATGGAAACTCATTAAACACTTAACCATCATAAAATACATGATGAATGTAACGATGATGTTAAGACAATCATATTCATGCTTGGAATCAACCTAAATCATCAAGGAATGAGAGAGATCAACACATTTCATCAAAACCTAACTTATTCTCCATATCAGCCATAAACCCATGAAATCATGTTCAAAATTGGGGATGAATGGATCAAAATGACTCATATTGAATGTATAACATAACCCTAAACTCACCTTGTGAATTGGATGAAAGATGAAAGAGATTTGAGCTTGAATCTCCAAGGTTGGGCATGGCGACGGGATGAAACTGGAGCAGGGACTTGGGCTGATATTTCTCTTGTTTGTAAGGGTTGGTTCGGTTGAGGGGGATAAGCGTCAGATAGTGGGCTTAACTAGGGTTCCATAGCCTCCAACCATGGTTAATTTGGTTAAGGTTTGAAGGAGATATGGCATTATTAGTGAAGGGTGGCAGATTTGCATCCGTTCCGTTTTTAGATTATATTTCGGGGGTCCAAATGATCTTAGAAAATATGAGGTTAAGTTTATTGAACCCAAATTTTTGTTATGAGTTCAACGGAGTTGACAGAACTCGATTCCGAGTTCCCTAGCTCAAGATATCACATACGGAACCAAGGGTGCGCTAAGTGCCCGTTAGCCCCTGGTTTGGTTCCAAACATACCAAATAAATTTAAAACGTAATCAAACGATTCCGAAAATATAAAACAAGCATACTTACACATTCATGACACACATATCTACTACATATTAAATTTCCACAAAATTCCGAATTCATTTCATATAGTAACGGCACGCAACTTGTCAGGTAAATACAAATTGACCAAGAATTCATATAGTTTCAAAATTCAAATAAAATATAAGAATCCATATTAAATATTTAATAAAATTATAGCAAAATGCATATAATGGAAAATTAATGAAAATTACAATTAGTAATTGGCAAAAGCGATTAATTAAGCAATTAAATAATTTAAAAGTGCAATTAAGGAGCTCACAAGTTATTCATGTTAATTCCAATTCAATTATTGCATATAATTCAATTAATCACATATTTAACATTTAAATATAGAAAACACTTATAGTCAATTAATTCGCGCAAATTAGTAAACACATACTTCATAATAAAATACGAAAAAGTTGGGGCGTTACAATCTCTCCCCCTTAAAAAGAATCCGTCCTCGGATTCACTACTCGACCAAACAAACAATGAGAGATTCTCCGTCTCTCACAAGCAACACAGAGAGAGCCCCGTCTATCGAGCAACAATGAGAGAACCCCGTCTCTCGCAAGCAAAGAGAGCACCCCGTCTCTCAAACAAAAATAAGAGAATCCCCGTCTCTCAACCAAAAATAAGCAAGGAAGTCTCCAATACTCCTGAGCAACACAACGCAACATCATAATGAAAATCACATAAGACACCCAAAGCAGGAACTAGCTATCAACCACGTTGAATATCAAATACTCCAAGCAATTTAACATGATAAGAAATCAAAGCACATAACATAGAAAGTATTTGAATTAAATTTTTGCATGAACATGTATCATGGATGCTACTAGTACCGTTCACTGTAGCCGCAAAATTAAGAATTGTGAGTTTCGTTGTCCAATGCATGATCTACCCCGAAAATAAACTCAGTGCTTGGCTTGTCTTTAAACTCTTCAGGGTACCCCGGTGAAGCAATTGATAAATCCTTTAAGGATTTTACTCTTAAATCCCTTCTGACTTTTATTGCTTCTCAACTTCTTCCATCCTTCCTCAATCCCTATTATATTCTTCCAGCCGGACTAACTCTTCCAAGTAACCCACCTTGACATCCAGTCCATAGCTTCTATCTTTACCAATATCGGTGTTTAACATATCCCCGAGGATAACCACTCTTGACAATCTTGACGATTCAATCCCGACCTGGAGATATTTATTTTTATGGTCTATCTTAACACAAATCTTTTCTCATCTTCCGTCCAGAGTATCCCTTCATTCTCTTTAACACCTTAGAGTTATATTCGGTATTTGGCCCTTACAGTTCTTTAAGTGAGGATAAAACATTCTTGATGATTCTTAGAGTTTGATTTAGTTTTCTCAATGTTCATCCTCTCAGATTTTGTTTCTTCTCAACTCCTTCCGACAATTTGGACTCAGTTCGACAATTTGGATCCAATGGAACAAGCCTCATAAGTTTTTGATGTCGTTTCGGCCCCCGACAAGCCAATTTCAGCCACCTATGCCTCATATAGCCCCTATGATCTACTTTTAAGCTATAAGAGCTATCACTTGTACTTCCTTTGACCAAGACACAATCTAAACACTCCCACATCTCCCTCATTCATCTCATAATCAGACTATATCAGCAAGAAAGCAAGGAAGGAAGCTACAAGATCTATTTTCTCCAGTTTTTCACCCTTTGAGCTCATTTCTTCTCCATTTCGTCTCCAAGCTTCAAGGTAAGAGTGGATCCTTATTCTCGATAGTCTTGTGCATATTTTAATCCATTTGGATCTTGTTTTAAGTTGTGAAATAATGAGATATGGATTATGTGATGAATAGTTAAGCTTTAAGTTCAAATATGAAGAATATGGTCATCCTTGCATCTTGTTAGTTTTGAGACTTGTTTCTTGCTCCTTGTTGTTCATTTAATGCATATTTATAGGTCTATTTCATGGTAGATGGATGGTGGTTGAGATGCCATTAATGAGCATGAGTTTCTTGCAAGAAATGGTTGAATATATGTTGAATTTTTCCTTCCCTAGCTGTTTTCACGTTTTTGCCGCTGCTTGTGCTGAGTTTGTGGCCTGTTTTGCTGTGTTTTTGGATTTATTTTTGTACCTTAATGTTGCTGCTTTCTTGCCTTCATAGCTGCTGCACTTGCCTATTTTTCCCTGCTCAGATTACAATTCTTGCGTGATGAATTTTGTAGAATTAGCTGCTTATTTTCTTCCACTTGCTTATCGGTTGTTCCGTGCTAGTTTAGGGACCAATATGTTGTTGTTTTGCATGGATTTTTGCCTTATAATTCTTGGCTTTACTTGCTCATTTGCTGCTACTGTACTCTACCGCGCCATTCTTGTGAAAGAATTGTGTCGCAGTCGTGCACTGTGCATGCATGTATGATTTCTTTGTTGCTTTATTTATTTTCTTGCAGTATGTTGTCTTCTTTTTTCCTACAATTCCATGCATTTGTTTTGTTTGATACTTATTGTTAACATTAAATGCAAGTTGTTTATATATTAAAATATGTTACGTATTTAATTATTGAATTATTTCATTTAGTTTTTATATAATATGATTTTAAATATTCAACCTTGCATACATGGTTTTCGTGCTTCTTTAATTGCCTTCCTATGCATCTTATTTGTTTGTTTTTGATTTATAAGCAATGTAAACATGTTATATTATATGCTAAATGTCTTGTATTAATTTTATGGATTTATTTGATACGAGTTTTTCGTGATATGAATTTGAACGCTTTAAGTGGTACCTTCTTACACTTCATTTGCAAACATTGCATTCATTCGCATAACCGGAGAAGAGGTAGGTTTGTCTGATTTTGATTTCGTTTGAATTTGAATATGAATATGAATATGAATCTGAGGAGTTTGGAGGAAAGAACTCATACTCGCGGAGTTAGTGTTATTTTGACTTTGAATTTGGTTTGTGAAACGGGAGTGGACTTCTAATTTCTAAAATTGGTTGATTTTGGCCTCCGGCCTTAAACCCCTTTTTCTATATATATAGTATCACAGGATAAAATATTTTAGAATGCAAAAATCACACCACGGTTCATGAATTTTATGACTTTGAACATGCTCTGGTCTTATATTTATGTACGTGTACGTGTGTTAGCCCCCTCACCAATCATTAGGATTGACCCCTCCTCATTGTTTTCTTTTTCTCCCTTGTTTCTTCGAGTTGCAGGCATAGGTTTTGGTTCGAGCTTGGCCGTGGTCGTCTTTTACTTTGTTTGAGTCTTGTAGTCGAGTCCTTTGCATTTTTCACATCTTTAGTTTCTCGCTTTGGTATTATGTATGATTATGTAAGAGATTATGATTAAGATTATGGTTTCGAATTGGAGATTGTATGATTTACTTTGGCCCGTGGCCTACATGACTGTATGTTTTACTTCGGCCCGTGGCCTGCCTGACTGTTTGATTTAATTCCGTATGCTCTCGGTATGTTTACGTACTTGTGATCTCGTTGCTTCCGCATATGCTTTGATTTTGTTCTGCACTATGTATAAGAGTCTAGAACGCCTAGCTTAGTTGAGATTTCGTTTGTCTCTCGTTTGCTATGGCTTGATGCGTATGCGGAGTTCCCATTTTGTTACAAGTGTTGGGCTATGGTGCGGGGGATGTAGTGCTCTTCGCTCGGGGTGATACAAAGTCTCTATTCCTGTTTCATAATCCAAACATTACATTGAAGGTCGGCGAGTACGAGTATCCACCGTTAGTCTTTATTCATTACATGAAAACCAAATCAAATTCAATCCCCAACTTCGGTGATGGAAGGGTCGGCTAACCCTTAACCATCCATTACATTAGTAAATTCCTCGAGGGGTGGTTAACCCATACGAGTTCTCATAGTAAATTCCTTAGGGGTAGCTAACCCACACGAGTCCTCCCCGGCTTTCACGAAGGCATCAAGAGCACCACGCCTTCCCAACCTCTCGGGGTCGCGAGTAATACCTCGGAGGGAAACTATGCCCAGGTTTATCTCGACGGCCCTCTACCGTACCAAGCGTCCCAACCCGTAGTCTCTGTGGAGCCAAAATTAGCTTTACATTACCTTTGTAAATCATTCTCGCACAAAACGAATCATTAACATTACATTCATAAGCATTAAACTTTCATTAAAACGTGAGCTCATATATTCTCGTAGATATAGCCCTTTCGAAAGCCGAAACTTGATCATAAGATCATAAACATATAGTCCGCCGAGGTTTCAATCAAGTCTATAGGGGCGTACGCGGTCGGTTTTGGTCGGGTTGAAGGTACAAAATCTACCCGATCTATTTTAGGAGGGTTCCTAAAAACTTAAACCGTTGCGGTTTAAATTTTATTATCAACCGAATGGATTGGGTCGGTCGGTTTTAAAAATCTAACGGGCAGTTTGGCAGATTGACACTTTATTAAACTTTTTATTTCAAATTGATAATATATAAAGCATTACTAAATATTTCACTGAATATCAACATTTCAAAGTCTCAACATCAAAAGTTTTGATATTAAATCAAAAACCTTACAATTAGCCAATTACAAAAACTAACAAACCAAACTAAAGTTACTGAGGTATTGAAGCTTCAAAAGTCATAATTCTCCATGAATATACTTGTCATAATAAAAAATCTGCAAGAAAAAAAGACAGAAATTAAAATAAAGGATATAAATTACAAAAAAGAAAAAAAGACAGAAACTCTTTCTCACTTACCTTAAACAATCTCTAATTCTCAAGAATTTATGCTTCAGTAGAATTCTGGGATTCTATAAACTAAAAGGAAGATTAAGATATTAATAAGCGTATAGGTTTTATTAAAATACTAAAATTGAAATATAACTATTATAAAAAATATTACCTTTAATAATTTGCTCATACTTTTGTACTTCTTCCATTGGTACTTCTTTCATAGACTCTTGAAAGTCAATTGCAATCGGCTTTGATCGTAACCAATTTTGGTAACATATAAGAGCTTCCACCATTTTAGGATTAAGTAAGCTTCGGTATGGGTTGAGAATACGATCACTAGTACTAAAAGCAGATTCAGATACCACTGTAGAAACTGGAATAGCTAAAACATCTCTGGCTATTTGAGTGAGAATAGGAAACTTTGAAGAATTAACCTTCCACCACTATAAGAGATCAAAGGTCTCTACATCCTTTTCAGAGTTTTCCTCCAGATATTTTGTAATCTCAGATTTGCTATCAATGAGTTCATTCTCTTCCAAATGTTTTACAAATTGAGATGATAAAAACTTAACAGTATCCACTTCCTCATCAATTGTCAGGGAATCAAAAGAAGATTGATTCAAGCTTGAAGATACATGTTGAGTATTATATCGAGGATCACGTTGTTTATAGTAGTCATACAAGCATCCCAAAGCATTTCTCACATTATCTTCTAAGATACCAACCAAGATACCATCATTTTCATAAACTTGATCAATACAAAATCTGACAAACGTCAATTTATAGCCCGGATCTAAAACAGTTGCAACATATAACAAAAAATTGATCTTATCAAGGTTATCCCAATATTTAGCAAACTTATTCTACATTTTCATTGCCATAAGACATACCTTTGTATCATTATTCTTGGCCAATTGCTTCAATCAAGTTTGAACAACCACAAGCTTAAGGAAAAACAAATTAGAAGTCACATGCAAAGACCCTGAAAACTGCAAATTTGCATCATGAAAAAGCTTCAAAAATTTTATGAAGGACTTGGCTACATCCCAATCTTCTTCCTTAGGTGGACCAACAATTTTACTATCCTTCCTTTTTCCTTTTCCATTACCATCAATTTTGTCTTTCTCAAGTATCTCACTCTCATCATCTTCATTATGATTGTTTTCATCAGAAGAAAAGTACTTAGCATAACTTGAATCATCTTCTTTAAGTCTTTAAAATGCCTTCTCAAACTTTATAGCAGCCTCTAACATTAAATAGGTTGAGTTCCACCTCGTTTCAATGTCAAGATAGATAAGCCTCTTTGTATCTATCTTTTCTATCTCTGCACATTTTTCAAATGCTTGAAGCCTTGCTGGAGGAGAGCGCACATATCTAATTGCATTCTGAATCTTAAGAATTGATTCATTCTGTTGTTTTAAACCATCTTTCACAATGAGATTTAGAATATGTGCGCAACATCTCAAATGCAAAAATTCATTATCAGAAATAGTACTTGGCCAACATTTAGTTTTCTTCTTCAAATAACTAATGGCACCATCGTTAGAACTTGCATTATCAACTGCAATTGTCAATATTTGAGTGATACCCCAATCCGACAAACAATTCTCAACCATTTTGCCCACTATAGTACCTTTATGACTAGGAATCATACAAAAACTTAAAATTCACTTTTGTAGTTGCCAATCTTTATCAATCCAATGAGCAGTAAGACACATGTAATTCATGTTCTGAATTAAAGTCCAAGTATCCGTAGTAAGACAAACTCTTTCAGACTTAATAAAACTTTTCAGTTTCTTTTTCTCATAAAAAAATAGCTTCAAGCAATCCCTAGCAACAGTTACTCGACTTGGCAGTTTAAATTGTGGCTGTAAACATGCAGTATATCTTTTAAACCCTTCACCCTCCACAATTTTGAACGGTAACTCATCAATAATAACCATTTCAACCAATGCTACTCTACAATGCTCATAATTATAGCTCACGGATTTAAGAGTAACACAACTATGACCATCTGTAGACTTTTTGGTATAAAAAGCAAGTGTTTGTTGCTTCCCATCAATAGTAGACCTATAAGGATACTTCTTGCATTGGTTTTGTAAATGGTTGATTAAATTACCTGTTCCATGTACCTTTGGATGGGCTGCATAGTCTTGGCTACAGTAATTGTAAGCTGCCCTTGGTTTTTCATTTTCCTTAAATCTAGTGAAATGATCCCACACCCACGAATTCTTTTTTGTTCCAATTGGTGGACCTTCAGCAACCTTATCCTTGGAGAGAGTTAAATTTTTTAGAATAGTTCTCTTCCATTTCCTACAAGTATTAGGCTTCCATTTTGCCGGAGGTAGTGGTGGTTTTGATACTAAATTAGGAGTTGATGAGCTTGGCAACTTTGTTACTTTGTGTTTCATTTCCTTCATTCTCCATCTATAATAAAATAAAATAAAGGGCGAATTACATCTGGCTACCCTGCTATTAGGGGTAATTACAACGTAGTCCATCTATTTGAGGAAATTACAATATAGTCCCTGATGTTTATGTTCCGATAGAGGTCCCTGGAGACCGTTAGGTTTCCGTCAAATTTTGAATTGTTCTTCCAAAAATACCCCTGATGGAAAGAAAACATCAGGGACTTATTTGTAATATTACACAATATTTACAATTAATCGTTAAATATAAATTATTTATTAATTTAATAAATATAATATTGCTAATTATTATATAAATATTTTTAATGAATCATTAAATACACATTTTTTATTAATAAAAGGAAAAATTTTTATTTAATAAAAAAACTATAACTATTTATATTTTTATTCAAGTTAATTAAATTCCTATTCAAATTTAAAAAAATTAAATTAATTAAATTCATAATTCAAATTAAAAATTCAAATTCAAAAAACGTAATTAAAAATCTAAAAAAACTAATTATCTTAGCACCTTTAATCTTTTTTTTTCTTTTTTTAATTTCTTTGTTCCATTGAAACCCCATTGGCGGCCGGCGGGATTTATCATTTTGCTTATCATCACCCAGATCCAGCGGGATTTTGTCGAAAGTTCTCTTAATTTTCAAATTAAAAAACAAAACGAGAGATTAAGGTAAAACACAAAAAAACAAAATGAGAGATTCAAGAAGAAAGTGTGTAGCAGCGTGGCGGTGGCACGGTGTTGAAAGCACTTTGGCGGCAGCGTGGTGGCGGTGAGATTGAGGAGAGAGACCGAGAGAGATGAGGTAGGATTAAATATTGGTAGCGGCCCAATTCTTATCACTACGTAAGTGCAAAAAGGGTTCATAAGTTATTTACGATATTTTAAAAAATTACAAATAAGTCCCTCATGTTTTCTTTCCATAACAAAACGATCCCCAACTTTTACGAATTTTACAATACAGTCCTTGGGGCATTCTGGTCATTTTATAAAAAATAATAAAATATTCAGGGGTAGGTTTGGAAGAACAGTTCAAAATTTGACGGAAACCTAACGGTCTCCAGGGACCTCTAACGGAACATAAACTTCAAGGATTATATTGTAATTTCCTCAAATAGATGGACTACGTTGTAATTACCCCTAATAGCAGGGTACTCAGATGTAATTCGTCCTAAAATAAAATAAATAAATAAATTATCAATTAAACAGTACTAAAAAGATAAATAGAAAATCTAAAGAAACTCATATTCCTAAATAGAAGAATTCAATCTCTATTTTGTCGGTATAAATTGGCTTTTGAATTTTGCATTTCTTCAAGAATAATCTGAAATATGAAAAGTTAAAAACTTGCAGCATGAAAACATGAAATAAGAAGAGGAATACAGAGAAGCATACAAACTCAAATTAAGAACTACAAACTTACAATATACCAATAGAAATCCTAGAAGTAGTAAATTAGGTTGAAGAAAAAGAAATAGAAAAGATTACTAACCTTGTAAGAGCTCTCTGGAACTAGATTGTAAGAACTCACTCCAGAATGATGTTTAACGCAGAAATAGGGTAGAAGAATGAAAACAATTTTCTATTTTTCTTAGAGATTTAGATAATTTCAATTTCTCATAAGCAAGTAGAAGATAAGAATCGATATTTATTGACAAAAGAAACCTAAATCCATCCATAATTTTGATGTTGGGAAGTGAAGAGTTTTTGTTGGAATCGAAAAGACAGCCATAGATTCTGAAAATCCGTTGTGTATATTTCTGTAAATCTTTGCCTCTTTGGACAGTATATAATATAGCAGGTGGGTCGGGTATATGGCGGGTGTAATATTTTAAACCCGCAACCCGACCGAATTTTAGCAGGTATACAAAATTTAAACTGTTAAAAAAATAAAATAAAAAAACCGACGGATCACGGGCGGATCGGCTCAGTTCAGGCGGATTTTGCGGGTGGTGCGGGTTTATGTTCACCCCTACAAGTCTAAATCAAATTAAAATCATACAATTAAGCCCTTAAATCTTATATATCACATAATTCACGGAATTAGCATGTTCGGGAATTAAATTCACAAATCATAAATTCATAAATCATAAGAATTCATATCATAAAATCACTTATAGCATATTCTTGACATTTAATTCAAATAATTCATTTATTTTCAAATAATTTCATATAATTCATATAATAAAGAATTGAATTTAAAATAATGCTTCGAATAAATATGAAAGTAAATGTAAATGCGGAAAATAAACTTACACGTGGTACGGACCTGTACGTACGAAAGAGCGGGGTGTCACATACAACCTATCTCTCAATCAAGATCTAGGGCAAGGGAATAACTAGAACCCTAATAATCTCGATCTAAAAGTTAAGTTCATTTCATATCCTTTTGATCTCGATCCAAGAAACCTATTTCTTGATCTTAATCTCGATCCACTACCTTGGCCAAGGTCTCCTTGATGGCATATGAATGACTTACACAATAAGAGATCAACTTGCTTATGCAAGTGTAGGTCCTTTGTTGATTCTCATATGCTTCCATGTGCCACTTGTGCAGCCCCCGCATATGCCTTGAATCAGCTGTCTCGGGCGACATCCTTTAAAGCTTACACCTAAGACTATAGAGTTAGCTCACAAAGCATCGATGGAATCTCAAGTCTAGGGACTACTGAATCACATCAATGACTTGTGAGATATTTTCTAATCTGGAAGTTTCTATTTCCTGCAATAGAAACTTCCTTTCCCATTTTGGAATCTTCTCACACAGGACACCTCTGTGTACCCACTTAGAATAAGTAAGCACCCCCACGTATCACGCACATATCAACCATACACTTTGCACCCCATGAAATAAGGTAGTCGTTCTTAAGGGTGTGATCACACTAGCAAGCCTCGAACGAGTCATATCGACACTCCCATTGTATTTTGGACTCATCGGCTTGGAGTAATACCTAATCGTGACTTATGTGATTTAGGGCTCATTCCATGAACCACTTCGCCTAAGTGATAGAGTCCTATAAGTCATTAAGATTAGGGGAGTTTATACATGCGCAGTCAAAGTAATCTTACAATCAAACAAGAGCATATAAAGAAGTGTTGCCTCGACTCGTTTATTATTCAAAGATTGTCCGTGATTTACAAAAGGAAAAGTACAAAGCGGATTATTACAGAATCTACGACCTAAATGAAAAAACAGAGAACTAAGTGAGCATGTTGAATAATAACTATATACTTGAGATTAGATCTTTAATCTATGTTGCTCCCACTATTTTTAGAAGATCTATAATTCCTTAAAGATCTTAGAGGAAACTTGCTTTCGCAATGGGTACTAAGATCCTAAGCACTTTATCTCGAACCCACGACTCACATACATTCTAAATAAGGCCTTAGGTAGGTACGATTACCAATTCCATCTCTGTAGAATTCTTAGTAATATTTTTTGCACCACCTATCTTTCAATATGGACCCATGACTCGTACGACATCCATATTTACTTAGGCGTTAAGCTAGACCCATCAATCATAATATCATGATCGAAACTTAGTTCGAACGACCCACGACTCACGGACATTGCCTTCCCCAAAATTGGCCATGAAATATCGATCACTTAGAGTGATCAATCAAGAAACTAAGAACGAATAGGTTTCACATAGCCACCCCACGACTCATGGACAACAACTAGCTCCCCTATTAAACTTAAATCCTATTGATGGAATGCTAGGAATTTAATTCAAAGTTTGCATCTCGAATAAAACACCTGTTTTCAAAATTAGCTTTAATATTTTAAAGCGAATTTTTTATTTTAACCGAAGAGTTATCCGGTTCAACTACACCAACATATATGTTATCCAATTTTTAGTCTTGATCAATGCAAGTACAACATATGCATTTCACATAAGCACATTGCACATAACATGTCCTAGTATGATACTAATATGAGATGATCATGGTTTTCCTATGTTATGTATGTGGGAGCCACTCCACAACCACAAGTTCTAACATACATGCCACATAAAATAGTTTAAGTCAAATAAGGGAATTGGAAATAAAATGATGTTCTATCTATTACAATAACAGAAAACCTCCCTAACATCTTGAGTGGACTTCCTCCTTGTTACTTATTGGTGGTTCCATCTTACTCCATGGGTGGAAATCTTCAAAGTAAAAGAAAAAACTCACTTCCTAAGACCTACTCTCTTTACAGAAATTAATATGGTTCAATCTTCATATTGGCCATAGATAAATACATGGGGCATACCCCGGTCCAAGAACAGTAATATGGAAAGCCACATAATAAACACATAAAAGTACGCACATAAGTGGGGCACCGGCCCCAATTGAAAAACGCAACTTGGGGCTCCAACCCCAAATTTAAACCATCCATGTGCATAAATTAAAGCATCCATAAGACTAAACCCATAATCACCTAATATTCTAAATTATAAGAATTTAAATTTACCAATAAATTAAAATTCCCGCCTTTAAGTTCTAATAACTTAAAAACATAACTTCGATGCAATCCCTTGTTCATAAATATTTTCAAACAATCCAAGAAAAATTAAATTAATAAAATTCCAATTAATTTACAAAAATTAATAATTTTATCTTTCAATTATTTCAAAAATAACTTATGCAATTTTTTTTCTCAAAAATCAAATTCGTTTTAATTTCATAAAGATCCCAATTTTAATAACTATTACAAAAATAATTTCAATTCTAAAACATATTTTTTTCAAAAAATTAAATCAGGATTAGATCTATCAAAATACGGACGAAGACCATCGCGACTAAGCCCATCCGCCATGCCTACCAATTGGCTTGGGCAGAGCGCATGCTTTGCGCGTGAGCATAGCGCCGTGCACACCAGCAGCAGAGCTGCCAGTACGGGCGTGCATAGCGCACATCTTCTCGCGTGCAGGCGCCCGGGCCAACAGGCTGGACCATGGCGGAAGGCTCCCACGCGGTTGCGGGAGCTGTCGGGCAGGATCCTTTTGCGCGTTGCTGGAGAAAGCGGGCGGCATCGCCGACAGGCACTACGTGCCTGCGCAAGGCATGTGCCCCAGCGTGTGCTGGACGGCGACAATGGGAGTCTTGTCGTGCGGGGCTGGGCTTGTGACGCCTTAGCACGCCCAAGCCTCGCATTTTTGTTCGTAACGCGATTTTGTGTTTCGTAATTTATTTCAAAAGGCCAAAATCAATCCAAGAAACTAAAACACGATTTAACAAGTTTGATTAATACAGTTTTAAATCAAAGGTTTTCAGAAAATAATTTTCAGAAATTTCAAGAAAAATTGCAGATTCGTTTTCTTAGATTTCTAAAAAATTCAAGAATACTTAATTGCATCAAAATCTAAGAATTTCTACCAAATTTGTAATACGAAGACGAATTAGAAATAGGCCTTGCAAGGTGGCTCTAATACCATTTGTTGGGAAAACACGAAACAGTAACGCAGCGGAATTTAAGATTTTTTTTTTTCGAAAGCAAGATCTAGACTTGCAATTCCTATTCCCGATTCGTAGAGATTCAAGAAACTTACTTAGATCGACGTTTTCTTGACAGGTTTTGAGCCACCCTCAAATGTACTTCAAGCGGCAAGTCCACGAGCTCCTTTCGAATCTTTCAAGACATCAAGATAGTAGCCCTCTAGAGTAATAATCCACACCAACCTCGATCACGATCTAAACAGGGAGGATGCTAGTTTATGTTTAGTGTTTAGGCTTTCTACGGTTTATGTGATATAATTTGGAGAAGAAGATTTTCTTTAAATTATCATGAGGTTCGAACCCCATGTATTTATAGCTCGAGGGGTTCGAACCGCTCTTCCTTGTGGGAATGGGATTCCTTAACCTTCAAGCTAAGGGATTTCTTGCTTGGAAAGAAAGCCTTTCTACTTTGACCAAAAGTCTCTTTTGACCAACTTATCTTACAAGAAATAATATCTAACTCCTTTAGATATTTTATTTATTTATTCACAATAAATAACTTGATTTTAATAATTAATTAATTCATAATTAATTATTTATTAGACTTAATATCTCCAAATTAGAACTTTAACAATAATTCATAATTAAATTAAAGTCCATTAAATAATTAATCATATTAATTATTTAACCATCATCACAACGTAACACGTGTCACGCAAGGACACGTACCCCACACGTTTGGCCCTTTTCCAACACTTTGTTGGATCGATCAAATTGTTTAATCGATTCAAGCCTTAACCCTCGTGATCGGGCATTTGTGTGTGACCCTCTAGGTTCTTAATTCAATTAGTAGTGACCCTGATTAATTAACAACTTATTAATCAATCAATCCACAGATCTCACCACCATAGTTTAGCAACAGGTGTGTTACCCCTAGCTGAATAAGAATGTCTCAATTCGAAAGAACCTTAAAGTCATTGACATATGTGAAATAAGGTCCTCCGAGAACCTATCTCTCAAGCAAGATCTAGGGAAAGGGAATAACTAGAACCCTAATAATTTCGATCTTAAAGTTAAGTTCATTTCATATCCATTTGATCTCAATCCAAGAAACCTATTTCTTGATCTCGATCCACTGCCTTGGCTAATTTTTCCTTGATGGCATATTGAATGACTTACACAATAAGGGATCGACCTATTTATGTAAGTGTAGGTCCTTTATTGATTCTCATATGCTTATATGCGCCACTTGTGCAGCCCCAATAGGAGCCTTAAATTAGTTGTCTCGGGCGACATCCTTTGAAGCTTACACCTAGGACTGTAGAGTTAGCTCACAAAACATCGATGGAATCTCAAGTCTAAGGACTACTGAATCACATTAATGACTTGTGAGATATTTCCTAGTCTAGAAGTTTCTATTTCCAGAAATAGAAACTTCCTTTCCCACTTAGGAATCTTCTCACACGGGACACCTCAATGTACCCACTTAGATTAAGTAAGCACCCCCATGTATCACGCACGTATCAACCATACACTTTGCACCCCATGAAATAAAGTGGTCCTTCTTAAGGGCGTGATCGCACGAGCAAGCCTCGAATGAGTCATTTCGACACTCCCATTGTCTTTTAGACTCATCAGCTTGGAGTAATTTCTAATCATGATTTATGCAATTTAGGGTTCGTTACATGAACCATTTCGCCTAAGTGATAGAGTCCTATAAGTTATTAGGATTAGGGGAGTTCTTATACATGCACATTCAAAGTAATCATACAATCAAACAAGAGCATAGGGATGACAACGAGCCGAGCCGAGCCTTAGTCATTTTTAGGGTTCGGGCATTAAAATTTTGTCTCGGGCTTGGCTCGCGAGCCAATGAATGTCAATATTCTGGCCCGGGCTTGGCTCGCACTATGGTTCGGCTTGGCTCGTTAGCCTTGCTTTTTTGAGAAAAAAAAAAACAAGACATAGAAAAAAAATTCCTCCTACAGTTGTACTCTCTATATTGATTCAACAAATATATCAACCAAGCAATTCGGTAGAAGAAAATTAAGAGATTCAATATATACATCAACAAAGAAATTGAAAGTAGAAGGATATTAAGAGATCGAGCTTGCAACATTAATTTACTTTTAAATACTCAGAACAAAATTTAAGAACAAATTCAAATTTGAAAAAAAAAACTAAAAATCTAAATAATCAGATCTGGTTTTAAGAATGAAAAAATAAGAAATTTTAGGAAGAAATCTAAAGAAAACAAGTTCTGTGTCACCGGTGGTGGTCACATTTCAGGGGGTCGGTGGCGGGCGGTGGTGGCATATTGAAGGCGCGGAAGATAATGGTGGTGGCGGCTTGAAGCGAAGCGGTGGTCGCATTCGGCGGTGGTACAGCGAGCGGCGGCGTACGACATTTGGCGGTGGCGTGTTGTGGCCTGAGTGAGTGGGAGATGCTGAGAGTGGAAGGGGTGGGCGTGGGTTGGGGTGGAGTGCGGCTTGCCTAAACTTAATGGTTGGAGGGTGATTGTGAGTGATAGGGTTTTGTGAAGTTGTGAGAGATCTGTATTACAATATATATACCTTATTTATTATATGTATAATATATATTATTATTATTTTATATTAACCTAGTTCACGAGCTAGCTCACGAGCCACGAGCTCTGGAAAGCATGGCTCAGGCTTGGCTCGCGGATCTCACGAGCAGAACCAAGGCTCGACTTGGCTCGCCGACTTCAAACTCAAGCCTAAGCCTTCCTCAAGTTTTGCGAGCTGGCTCGACTCGTTGTCATCCCTGCAAGAGCATATAAAGAAATGTTGCCTCGATTCGTTTATTATTCAAAGATTGTCTGTGATTTACAAAAGGAAAAGTACAAAGAGGATTATTACATCGGCTTTAAGGGCACTATTCCCAACAATACATATATTCACATTTAATCAATTAAAATGTAATAAGTGAGAAGGGCTTACCGAGAAAAGAACGAGGGGGTTGTGGGTTGCTCGTGATGGCCGGAGAGTTGCCAGAATTGAGCTCACTGGAGGTATGGTCTTGAAATGGAATTTGCCCCTTTTTATCTTAGCTTGAGATGAATGAAGAAATAAAGGAGAAAGGAAGCAAGGTGGTGTTTGGTGGTGCTTGAACGGTGGCCGGATGGCGGTGGAGCAATGTGGTGGCCAGTGATAAAGTGGTGGCGTGGTGGGTGGTGTCGGATAGAGGAGCAAGAAATGAAAAGGGGGAGAAAAATGAATGAAGGAAAGAAGAAAAGGGAAAGAAAAAAGAAAAAAAAGAGTGGGGCATGTGTGTCGTGAGTGGAGGGGGAAAGAGAGAGAGTGAGAGAGAAAAGGAAAAGTAAGCGGGGCCCGGTGCTAGATATTTTCGGTAGGCTTTAGGCTCGAATTGAAACGCGATTTAGAAAAGAAATAGGTTCCCAAATTAAATAAAAAGGTAGTCAACAAGTTTGGGAATTTTTTAGGGATAAAATGGCGAGACTCGGGAAATGCATATGCGTGTTAGTGTGTGATATTGCAATTTAAATTCAATTAAATAATTAATCACGTACGTCATGTACTTACAATTAAATCACACAAACAATTAATTAAACGTGACGCCCCATTTCTTCGCCAACCCAGGTATGACGTCACGAGAGTGCTACTTGCCTATTTAATTATTTAATTATGCAATTATATGTTGATTATAATGATTATATCCTATCTTCGATTTATATGAATTATTTGTTAAGGATATGTGCTTATACTTGAGCGTTTTGCTCGCATGATTTAGAACTTGATCCATTTACTTCCGAATTTGATTTTGATTTTTGTGAAAACTTGGTATGCATGAGATATGTGAGTTATGAACATTATTATATGCTCGTTGCATATTTTTGGGTTCGTTTGTTGAGGTTTTGGACCGTTGGTGTTTGAAGAGGGACTTAAGGGCCAAAAATATTTTTAGTGTACCTTGGGTTTCGGGCGGCATAAATTGAGTTCGGGAATTCGGATTTGAGTTCTGACACCATCTTTGGACTTGTATTGATGATACGGATCCAATGGAACAAGACTTATATTTTTCTAAGCTCGTTTGAACCTCCGAAACTTCATCGAACCGAGCCTTGTGTACCGAAATTGCCACCTTTGACCATTTTGAGCACCATTGACTCATTTCTCCACCTTTTGATCTAATTCTTGGACCCACACCTCACAAAAAAAAAGCACCCTCTTTCTCACCCTATACCCTCTCATTCGAACCACCCTCAAGAAAATAAGGAATAGGGCAGCAACAAAGGAAGGAAAGAAGAGGAAGAAGGAACTATTCACTTTCTTGCACATTTGAGCTGATTACTCCTCTATTTCTCATCCGATTCAAGAGGTAAGCATATATTTGTGTTCTCCATCTCTTTTTAGTTCTTTTAAGTTATGGTTTGTAGATTTTAACCTAGAATCAAGCATGTTATGAGCTATGGAATGAATAGTAAAGGTTTTTGAGATTTTGATGAGTATATGTGCATCCTTACTTTATTTCTTAAATTGAAGCTTGTTATATGTTCTAGCTAGCTTCTCTAATGCATTTGTGATCCTATATTTCATGGTAGTTGAGGGTATGTTGATCCACCATTAAAGCACCTAAGAATTCTTCAACTATAAGTTGGTAAATGTAGACTAAGCTTCCTTGTTGTTCTTGTTGCACCTATTTACTAATGTGATGAACAATCATATTATCACTGTATTTATTCTTTTTTCTACTTTTTCTTCCAAGTCAAGATAACCCCAAGGGTTATGGGTTTTTTTCTACCAATTGGGCTCTCCCTTCACCACCCATGGGGATGGTCTACAAGGTTCATAACTACTTCTCTTACTACAGGACGCTTACCTAGCCAACACTTGGATCCGGCTCTACCCAAACTTTTCTAGTTCGCCCCAACATTCCCCGCTTGTCCGACTATTGCTGAACAATTTTTCGATAGCAAACGGACCTCCCCATAAGGTAATTTTAATGTAGCCGATTTCTCTTCTTTTGCAATCAGTTTCGCTACAGCACCCACTACCCGAACTAATTGTCCATCCTTTCCACTTGTAAAATATTAATCGATGGGGCCGCTGCTATTGTAGGCCTGAAATATAGTTGTTTCTTACATGATTTTCGTGTTCCTTTGTTGCTGGTGTTACTATTCATCCCCTCCACAGACCTGCCCTGTTTTTTGCCTTGTTTTTATGGTTGTTGGTTCAGAGGCGGTTGCGATCGCACCATGCACAAACTTGATTGCGGCCGCGGTGCATACGCTGTTTTGCTACTGGAATGGTGTCACGGTCGTGACATTTTCTTGCATGAATGGTGTCACGGCCGCAATATGCATGCTGGAGAGCTTTTGGAGTTGCAGCGTGGCCGCAACAGATGCAGGTTCAGGGATGTTTATTTCTTATTTGGTTACGTATTGTATGATCTTCTTGCTTCGTTTATAATTCGTATGCATCGTTGACTCATTATATTACATTTTATGCTTCTCGTTATGAACTTATGACGTGATTTCGATGCTTACATGCGAAGTATGACCTAATGTGACCTAAGTGCCACCTTGTTTCATTTCATACGCATCACTTGCATTTATATGCATTTGCCGAGCATCTAATTGGTTCATTATTTGAGTCTAAGTCTTGCATTTGTCTTCAGTTTGTTCAGATGCACCCAGGGTGGTGTTTTGTTAGTCGAGTTGATTCCGGGGTGAATCGATCGTGTGTCTTCGGCTTCGTCGGTGTAAGGTGAGGTTAGGATATCGTTATATCCTAATGTAACGTGCTCATTTTTTAATGCATGTGACTTGCCTTAGGTATATGTAAGTATGTGCGAAGTAAGTACTTTGATGGCTTTGTTATATGATTTGAAAACATGAAACGCTATGTACGAGCCTATGTATGCTTGCTTTTGGATTTGTTATGTTGGGCCTTGCTACACCATGCTTCAAACCGTCACGACTAGAAAAACGGGTTTTTGTGACGCCGTAAAGCGTCACGAAAAATGGGCTTTTGTGACGCTTTTGTTTTTGTGACGCCAAGAAAAAGTGTCACTTGTGTAACCGTCACAATATGTTATAGTGACGCTTCTATTATGACGCTTTCAATGTGTCTTTAAAGTCAAGATATTATGACGCTTTTTGGCGTCATATTTAAGTTTTTAACTACCCTAACTAACTACTAATAGGACATTCAAAAGCGTCACAATAAACTTTATTATGACGCAATAAAGCGTCATTAAAAACTCTGTTATGACAGTATAAAGCATCATAATAAAGTGTATTATGACAAAAATAGCGTGACAATAAATGGTATTATGATGAAATAATGCGTCATTAAAATGTTTATTATGACGGATTATAGCGTCACATTAAGTTTATTATGATGAAATAAAACGTCACAATAAGTTGTATTATAACGGTATATAGCGTCATAATAAGTTGTATTATGGCGGATTAAAGTGTCATAATAAGATATATATAAATAATATTATATAATTAATATTAATATTAAAATCATATTTTCCCTAATAATTGCAATTCTATTCCAATAAATTAGTTTCTACAAACAAATGTAAGTAACAACATAATTAAAAAAACAAGATCAAATAACTTAATTTTAATATGTTCACAAAATTTCCAATCCAAAATAATATTAGTTACAGAGAACACCTAATATATAATATTGGTCGTATGCAACAAAAATGACATAAGGTTAAGTATCAATACCACTTACAGTACTTAGTATAATTGTGTATTAAACTAAAACAAAGCAAGTCTTGCAAATTGCCGGTGTCAGTCTTGAGCCATAGTAACCTATATAAAAATTCCCTTGTTGTAGTCAATATTAAATATAGGTTGAAAGAAATCTTGTTAAAGCTAATGAACAATCCTTACCATATTTTTCGGCCATGGAACAACCTCCCCAATTGCATCACCAATAGTTTTGAAATGTGATGTAGGTCGAATTAACTCTTCATCAACTTCCACTGCAACATTGATGACCACCTCACACCAATTGTTTCCCAAAGATACTTGTCCAACTCTTTCTGAAGGATCTAAACTTCGAAGACTACCAATTGCCACAGTTTTCGATGAATCAAACGCACTCTTTAATAATACTTTTGACCCAACCTATACAATTTAAATGAAATGTAAGCAAATTCCATTTAGTCTCAAGCAAGTTGCACAAAAAGGATATAAAATAGACAACTTCACTCCCACAATTAATGCTTTAATAAAACTACCAACTTCACAAAAAACTGCATAACTGATAGTTCTATGCTAGTAACAGACAACTCAAAAGTGAATACTTTGTATACAGAAACTCAGGTTATGCCAATGTAATAATCCCAATTCATTTAACCTCAAAAAGTGTTTTAGAAAACAACACTAGTGCAATTCTGCGACATCTGCTCCAATTTACTTATAACAATCAACATGAGAAACAACTAATTAGACCAAGCAGCTTTGTTATCCACGAAAAAAAAAAAAAAAAAGACAAATGCAATTGGAATGCATACCTAAATTGTGTCTCACAACTGCAATATAAGTCTATTCACATATGGCACAAAACCAAGGACATCCTAATGCTGCTTTCTTCATATAAATATCATAACTTATATATGTGAACTAACATGCATCAGCATGTCTGTACCCTCAGATCCATATGAGCAAGATAGACAGGTACATGCACTTAATCGAAGTCTCCAATTTCACCAATTTCATCACAATATCCGAAAATCAGAAAATCAGAAAATTATGTCTGTATTTAACCCTTGCACCAATTTCACCAGAATATCAGAAAATCAATGCCAGAAACGAGACACATGATGTCAAAAATTTAGCACCACCACTAGAAACTACAAATTCTCCCAAAATTCAATGTAGTTAACACGTAGAGTCTCCAAATCAGAGGCCATCAACATCACTCATTGAAATATGGTTCAAATAAAAGAGAAGGGACTGAAATCTACCATATTTATAACAAAAGTGAATAAAACTAGATGGTAGAAATAATAGAATTAATCTATTGTTCATCGAAATATACTAAAAATTAGAAGAATCTCCAACTAAATTAAACATTGAAGCACACCTTATACCAAACTAATTAATTATAAGTTTTGCTTTAATTAATGTATCAACACGCAACTGCTATATTCATTAAATCAAAAACTTAGTTTATTCTTATACTGCCAACAAATGTCTATAATCTTATCATCACACAACTGCTATAATCTTATACTGCTAACAAATGTCTATTCACAAAAAAGATATTGAATCTTAGTTTAGGCCAACCAAAAACTTTAGTACTTGTAATAACACATAATTGAGTAGTATAAGATAATACTGTAAAATATTTTATGATTTTAAACTAATTATACTCGAGGAAATACTTAACCCATTTGATAATTCAATTAGCATGTCAGTAAGTTATTACTTGTGGAAAAAAATTATTATTAGCGTATGGTGAGAGGGTAAAGTGTATTTATACGGTGAAAGGGTCAAATTGGAACTAATGAAAGTCATAGTTTTTTGGAAAAAAATTATGGTTCAAACAATGCTCGAATGCAAAAAACATATCATAGCTTGCAAATCCTTTCGTTGCCTTCTGATAAGTATTCACTTTACATATCACTAACCTGACCCTTAAACCAGGCAGCAAAGGAATCACTATGGATTCTTTTGATTTCATGTTCCCTCGAACGATGCTTCTTACGTCTGGCCTGAGCTTCATGTTCCCTATATAATTAAGAGAAAAATGTTTTATTACTATCTAATTTACGAATCTGTATTGAACAATATAGAATTAGAAAGGAAAATTTTAGCTCAATTAACTTACACTCTATATTGTTGAATGTCATCGCAATTGAATAAGACATACCGGTAAGCTTTCGTTAGTTGGCCATTATTCAAAACAATCTACTTGAGAAAGCCTCAATCTACTTGTTCTGTGTCAAAACCAAAAATGGTCTCAACTTACAAATCTATACGTCAATCGATTTGGACCTCGAATTCTCAATGTTCTCATTGGCCAAGTTCAATAGGTCTATTGAAGGTGGCCTAGTTCAAGTGGAGGAGCTCAGGCACTAGTCAATCTGTTTGTTAACTGAACAAAACTATAAATCGGATTCAAATTAAGAGTTATCCCACAATCAAGAGCAACAATTTCATACATGAAATGCTTACAAGTTTGAGAAACTGCTTCAAAAGTTTCTTCTCATCAGCAAGTCTGAAAGATTTTGACAGAACAATATATTTTTAGTTAAACATATGTATCAACTATTGTAGTATTTGGGTAGGTATGAACTTGTCACAAAATCAATCATGTAACTAACAGCCTAACACAACACACAACAGCCTTAACAAATAATTTTCTCTAAGAGTTCGAGTTCGAAACCTTTAATAATTCCTGTAACTTAGAATCTATGATTCACGGCAAGTTCTAAAAGCTTAATTTTACAAAGAGAAAATCAGTGTCTTAGCTTAAAATACACTTATACTTGTCCTGGAGAACATTTTACGGGGCCAAAAATCAGCTACAGATATATATTTTAGATTCCTTTCGTCTTACAACCAAATCAAAATCACAAGGATCAAGCAAGAAGCAGAAATGAGAAGGATAAAATAATCAGAATTACCAGATTTAAGATTATATGATAAGCAATTTTCAATATAAAATGTCACAATGGAATAATTTACAACAAGCGTCAACTACATCCTTAATAATCCAACACCCTAGAAAGAAATCCAAATTGTCAGTAATAACATTTTACCTTTTGTACAATTTTCTAAACTATACATATTGCAATCATCTCCGGCAGAAGCAGAAGCTGAAGCTCCTGAAAAAGGAAAGTGAGCAGATAATGGGAGGGGAAAAAAAGGAAAAAGAAAAAGCTAGTTGAGGAATCACTTGCCAAGAATTTAATGCCCTTTGAATGTGGGATAACAGCTGCAGATGTAGAGTCCTCAGCATTATAATCCTGATGTTCTGATTTCTGACAAAAGAACAAAAAATCTTAAATGGACTATCATTTCGACTGAAAAAATACTTCGAACAAGAAATCTCAAATAGATTGTCATTTCGATTTAAAAATACTTCATAATTCTCTAGAGCAATAACATATGATTCCATATATTACAAAACACCCCTTTAACTATAAAAACATTAGAAATCCACCTTTTACGATGTACTAATATCAAAATTTATGAGTCCAACAAAAGAGCAAAATTTATATATACAAAATCCCTCAAGGTTTCTCAAGGCAGAAACTTAGATGGGAGAATTTGGTAACTACGAAAGATTAAAGACAAACAATAGGTAAAAAAAAAAATAGGGAGTTTGGATAAAGCTTACTTTCAAGAGCTTATTTGGAAATTATAAAGTGTCTGATCGAATTTCAAATCTAACATCTTAAAGTTTTTGGATGAAATAAGATAATTAACTTACAGATGTACGGTTAAAATGTAACAAACACATATCTTATGAAACATACATATCTTATAATCATCTATGGATAAGGTCCTGGCATTTTCCCGAAAGGACATTACAAGATTTAGTTGAAGAGTACATAAGCCACCAAATGACCAGTGAATAAGATCCATGTTGGGTTTGGTGTAACATCAATATATATGAAAATTGCTCCTCTAATTATAGGATTCAAGAATAAGAAACCTGTATAACTAAAATGCCTAAATACTTATATTCAAAATGCATCAAAATCAATAAGTACTAAAAATCCATATCAGTTCAAACCATGGTACTCAAAACATCAATCAGTGTGGGTGCAGCATGCCATTGTGGTGATTTTCGATAGTTAGGGGTTTGCGATAGCCACGAGAATCGATTTATATCCACCAGGACATTGAGATGCTATGGATCATCTAATGGTCACAGAAATACAGAATGGGATGCTGGCTGGGGCAATGCAGATATCTCAATTTCGTCTAAATTGGATATCTGTTTGCTATTCTAGTAAATAAATATAGCAGACTAAATCCACTGATTTTGGCTGAAGAAAAAACTAATACTGAATGAAGAAGGAAGTAAAGTTAGAAAATATCACTTATATTTCACAAATACTTTAGAATCAGAGTGAAAAGAAACCTGAATGAGTCTCAAAAAAGAAGTTCCCCCCAAAATTCACTCACTGCTACACAATGTATAAGTGTGGAACGGGCAGTAGAGGCGGCCAATCCAACTAAACCAGGAAACAACCCAATAAAACGAAAAGCTTAGTGATGGCTAGTTATATTAATTGATAAATGCCAAACAGTCCACATAATTCATAAATACATAAAAACAAATGTTGATAGCACATTTAAAACGAGCCATTGTTCAGTCATCAATTTTCTCATTGAACTCCAAAACTCATACCTTATAATCGAAACATACATTCCAACCCTATAATCGAAACACTAAAAATTTAACAAAACTGATTTAAGAATCGAATCACATAAATTTAAATCCTATACTTGAAACACCAAAATTTTGAGCTAAAAAAATTATTAAAAAGAACTTCGACCAAGGAAAACAATCAGTTCCTCCAGAGGTGAAAACCAAAGGGGGGCAAATCTATTCTTGGTTAAAAGGAAAAGAGAAGTGTTCAATTCTTACTTTCAAGAGAAGAAAGCGAGAGGCGGTGGAGGCTAGTTGCGGAGGTCTACACAGTCGCGGTGGTGGAGATGAATACAGGCCTCGAAATGAAGTAGGCGGACAAAGATGGTGGTTCTCCGTCTGAGCTTCTCCGATTCTCGTCCGACTTGTAGGCTGAAGTTTTTCCGATTCTCGTCTGAGCATCCCGATTTTCCCGTTTGAGCTTCTCGATTTCGTGTAATTACTGATTTCTTGTCTTCAGTTGATTTGGGTGAAAATTTGATTTGGGCTTCTCCGTCTGAGCATTGGGAATTGGAAAGTAGTATTTCGGCACTTCTCAATTGGAAAGTAGATTTGTTCCCTCCTTTTTTTTTAGAGAAAGCGGTAATTTTTGGTCTGAAAAGTGAAAACAACGAGACTTACCAACATAGTTAAGACACTTTTAATTAAAAGTCATGATATATATTAAGATATAGAGACGCTTTTAATTTAGCGTCTCGATAACATACTATATTATGAAGCTGAGTACAAAAATGTCTTAATATAATTAATTAAATTAATAAGTAATTTAATATATAAAATAAATTATATCAAATATGGCAATTTTAGAAAAAGCGTCATAATAGGTGATATATAGTGACGCCTTTTTAAAAGTGTCATATTAGGGCGTCATTAAAGGCTATTTTTCTAGTAGTGCGTGTGCCTCTCATGAGCCAACCATCATAATCGAAGGGTGAGCTATGGATTGACACAGAGAGATAAGTAAAGCTTTATGCTTCACACCGTGTGCCTCTCATGAGCTCCGTCCCGTGTAAAAAGGTGAATGATGAAATGACACGGAGAGGCGAGCAAAGCATAGTGGTGGCAAAGTGTGGTATATATGTGCGGTAGGTATGTATGATACGTTTGTATGGTACGTGTGTACGATACGTGTGAGTTTGGTAAGTGTGATTGTCTAGAGGGTTAAGAATTTGAATATGATATGAATTTGACTTTGAGGGGCCCTAGAGAATTGGGTATAAAGCCCCAGGACGGTGTCGGGCCATCGGGTCAACTCCTGAGAACGATCTCCGTTTGAAAGGATCAACCCGGAACCCACCAGGAGGTTTGATTGGGGGATGGAATCCTCGGGCGTGAGAGTCATGCACTCACGACCCATACATACATGTTTGGATGGTTAGGACGTATACACCCTTCCATCACCCGGAGGAGAGGTTGGCTTGTTTGAATATGTTTTGATATGACTTGTCTTGGGAGTAAGATGGTTTGAACTCGTACCTGCCAAGTCTCGTTACGTTTGTCTTAGGTTCATGAAACGCGAATGGATTTATAATTAATAAAATTGGTTGTTTTGGCCTTCGACCCCAAACCCTTTCCTATATATTTAATATCACGGGAGAAAATTTTTTAGATTGCAAAAACCATGCCCCGGTTCATGAATATTCACATTTTGAATATGCTTTGCTCTGTATAAATGTATAAGTGTGGGTGTGTTAGCCCTTCACTCAGTCTGTGTGACTGACCCTCGCCCTCCCATTTTTTTAATTTGTGGGTTTTGCTTGGAGTTCGAGTTAAGCGATATGAGTCGGTCTTTGGAGTCTATATTTAAATTTGGGTCTTTGCATACGCATTCTTGATTCGTTTAAGCTTGTACGAACAATCTTATGTTTGTATGATTTTGATTTACATATTGATATGATTTCGGGATGGGCTTCTAGGGATAGATTGAACCCCATTTGCAATTATGCTTTATGATTTATGTTTGAAATTCGGGATTAGGTACCTATGCTAGTTGAACCCAGTCACCTACTTACCTTTGAATTTTTGTATGGCATGTTTACGCTTCCGCACTTGTTCTTGTTTGATTTGTGAAGTCAGGGTCTACGTCCCGCCGAGCTTAGATGTGAGTTTGTTTGTCTCCCGTTCGCCTAGGCTTGGTTCATACGGGCTTACCATCTCGTATGTGGATTGGGCTTAGGTGCGAGGGATGTGGTGACCCTTCGTGCGGGGTGCTACATTAAACATATAAAGCACTTAAGTTACGTAATTAAATAAATAAAACACGTAATACTCAACCTAACCTCACTCATGACGCCATACCTGATCAATTTTTAAAACACGGGGCATCACATTTAGGCCTTGTAGGCCAATGTTGTATAACTTTTAGATTTATGTGGAGAATGTGAACTCGTGATGATGTTATTACGTTATTATATGCTTCCGCTTAAGTTGGTGTATTTTTGTATATTTGGTTTAAAGGTTAGCCCTACTTAGTTAGGTTAAGTTCTTTTACTCTTATCACCCATTCGCCACATATTTGATTCATATATGGACTTCTGTGACACCCTATTTTTCCGGCAAGTAAGGTACGACGTCACGAGAGAGTTTAATTCATATGTTCGGGTTCGCCTTGCGGCTCCGAACGATCGTTTCGAGTTTTGGCCTGTGGCCAAAATGGCCTTTCTGGGGTGTTTCGCCTGGGGATAGAAGGTCCCCAAACGAACGTTTTCACTTTGTTCAGTGGGTCTGAACGACCGTTTGGGAGCTGACTGCCTTTCGGCCGTTTTTGCTTAACGGCCATTTCCGCTCGGAAATGGTCCGTTCTCATTCGTGCTTGCTTGTACGTATGGTGCATGACCTTTACATGTTTTTAATTTGTGTTTCTTGCTCTTTATGACTTGTTTCCCATTTTAACGCATGTTTCAATATGAATTTGTATCCATGCCCATATGTGAGACATTAATTGAGCACATGAACATGATCACACCATTCCATGACATCCTTATGATTTATTTCGTATTGATTCATGCTATGACATGTACGACGCTTCATGAACATTTGTCGTAGGTCCTACTTGGTTCCATTTTGAGTCGAGTCTCACAAGTACACCGTGTTTCCTTTCTTGTACAGTGATCACCTCACTGGGGACTTTCCAGTCTTGTAGCTTCTCTCTTGGTCCTTCTTGCACATGGAGGAATCAAATACTTTAGAATCAGAGTGAAAAGAAACCTGAATGAGTCTCAAAAAAGAAGTTCCCCCCAAAATTCACTCACTGCTACACAATGTATAAGTGTGGAACGGGGCAGTAGAGGCGGCCAATCCAACTAAACCAGGAAACAACCCAATAAAACGAAAAGCTTAGTGATGGCTAGTTATATTAATTGATAAATGCCAAACAGTCCACATAATTCATAAATACATAAAAACAAATGTTGATAGCACATTTAAAACGAGCCATTGTTCAGTCATCAATTTTCTCATTGAACTCCAAAACTCATACCTTATAATCGAAACATACATTCCAACCCTATAATCGAAACACTAAAAATTTAACACAACTGATTTAAGAATCGAATCACATAAATTTAAATCCTATACTTGAAACACCAAAATTTTGAGCTAAAAAAATTATTAAAAAGAACTTCGAGCAAGGAAAACAATCAGTTCCTCCAGAGGCGAAAACCAAAGGGGGGCAAATCTATTCTTGGTTAAAAGGAAAAGAGAAGTGTTCAATTCTTACTTTCAAGAGAAGAAAGCGAGAGGCGGTGAAGGCTGGTTGCGGAGGTCTACACAGTCGCGGTGGTGGAGATGAAGACAGGCCTCGAAATGAAGTAGGCGGACAAAGATGGTGGTTCTCCGTCTGAGCTTCTCCGATTCTCGTCCGACTTGTAGGCTGAAGTTTTTCCGATTCTCGTCTGAGCATCCCGATTTTCCCGTTTGAGCTTCTCGATTTCGTGTAATTACTGATTTCTTGTCTTCAGTTGATTTGGGTGAAAATTTGATTTGGGCTTCTCCGTCTGAGCATTGGGAATTGGAAAGTAGTATTTCGGCACTTCTCAATTGGAAAGTAGATTTGTTCCCTCCTTTTTTTTTAGAGAAAGCGGTAATTTTTGGTCTGAAAAGTGAAAACAACGAGACTTACCAACATAGTTAAGACACTTTTAATTAAAAGTCATGATACATATTAAGATATAGAGACGCTTTTAATTTAGCGTCTCGATAACATACTATATTATGAAGCTGAGTATAAAAATGTCTTAATATAATTAATTAAATTAATAAGTAATTTAATATATAAAATAAATTATATCAAATATGGCAATTTTAGAAAAAGCGTCATAATAGGTGATATATAGTGACGCCTTTTTAAAAGTGTCATATTAGGGCGTCATTAAAGGCTATTTTTCTAGTAGTGCGTGTGCCTCTCATGAGCCAACCATCATAATCGAAGGGTGAGCTATGGATTGACACAGAGAGATAAGTAAAGCTTTATGCTTCACACCGTGTGCCTCTCATGAGCCCCGTCCCGTGTAAAAAGGTGAATGATGAAATGACACGGAGAGGCGAGCAAAGCATAGTGGTGGCAAAGTGTGGTATGTATGTGCGGTAGGTATGTATGATACGTTTGTATGGTACGTGTGTACGATACGTGTGAGTTTGGTAAGTGTGATTGTCTAGAGGGTTAAGAATTTGAATATGATATGAATTTGACTTTGAGGGGCCCTAGAGAATTGGGTATAAAGCCCCAGGACGGTGTCGGGCCATCGGGTCAACTCCTGAGAACGATCTCCATTTGAAAGGATCAACCCGGAACCCACCAGGAGGTTTGATTGGGGGATGGAATCCTCGGGCGTGAGAGTCATGCACTCACGACCCATACATACATGTTTGGATGGTTAGGACGTATACACCCTTCCATCACCCGGAGGAGAGGTTGGCTTGTTTGAATATGTTTTGATATGACTTGTCTTGGGAGTAAGATGGTTTGAACTCGTACCTGCCAAGTCTCGTTACGTTTGTCTTAGGTTCATGAAACGCGAATGGATTTATAATTAATAAAATTGGTTGTTTTGGCCTTCGACCCCAAACCCTTTCCTATATATTTAATATCACGGGAGAAAATTTTTTAGATTGCAAAAACCATGCCCCGGTTCATGAATATTCACATTTTGAATATGCTTTGCTCTGTATATATGTATAAGTGTGGGTGTGTTAGCCCTTCACTCAGTCTGTGTGACTGACCCTCGCCCTCCCATTTTTTTAATTTGTGGGTTTTGCTTGGAGTTCGAGTTAAGCGATATGAGTCGGTCTTTGGAGTCTATATTTAAATTTGGGTCTTTGCATACGCATTCTTGATTCGTTTAAGCTTGTACAAACAATCTTATGTTTGTATGATTTTGATTTACATATTGATATGATTTCGGGATGGGCTTCTAGGGATAGATTGAACCCCATTTGCAATTATGCTTTATGATTTATGTTTGAAATTCGGGATTAGGTACCTATGCTAGTTGAACCCAGTCACCTACTTACCTTTGAATTTTTGTATGGCATGTTTACGCTTCCGCACTTGTTCTTGTTTGATTTGTGAAGTCAGGGTCTACGTCCCGCCGAGCTTAGGTGTGAGTTTGTTTGTCTCCCGTTCGCCTAGGCTTGGTTCATACGGGCTTACCATCTCGTACGTGGATTGGGCTTAGGTGCGAGGGATGTGGTGACCCTTCGTGCGGGGTGCTACATTAAACATATAAAGCACTTAAGTTACGTAATTAAATAAATAAAACACGTAATACTCAACCTAACCTCACTCATGACGCCATACCTGATCAATTTTTAAAACACGGGGCATCACATTTAGGCCTTGTAGGCCAATGTTGTATAACTTTTAGATTTATGTGGAGAATGTGAACTCGTGATGATGTTATTACGTTATTATATGCTTCCGTTAAGTTGGTGTATTTTTGTATATTTGGTTTAAAGGTTAGCCCTACTTAGTTAGGTTAAGTTCTTTTACTCTTATCACCCATTCGCCACGTATTTGATTCATATATGGACTTCTGTTACACCCTGTTTTTCCGGCAAGTAAGGTACGACGTCACGAGAGAGTTTAATTCATATGTTCGGGTTCGCCTTGCGGCTCCGAACGATCGTTTCGAGTTTTGGCCTGTGGCCGAAATGGCCTTTCTGGGGTGTTTCGCCTGGGGATAGAAGGTCCCCAAACGAACGTTTTCACTTTGTTCAGTGGGTCTGAACGACCGTTTGGGAGCTGACTGCCTTTCGGCCGTTTTTGCTTAACGGCCATTTCCGCTCGGAAATGGTCCGTTCTCATTCGTGCTTGCTTGTACGTATGGTGCATGACCTTTACATGTTTTTAATTTGTGTTTCTTGCTCTTTATGACTTGTTTCCCATTTTAACGCATGTTTCAATATGAATTTGTATCCATGCCCATATGTGAGACATTAATTGAGCACATGAACATGATCACACCATTCCATGACATCCTTATGATTTATTTCGTATTGATTCATGCTATGATATGTACGACGCTTCATGAACATTTGTCGTACTTCCTACTTGGTTCCATTTTGAGTCGAGTCTCACAAGTACACCGTGTTTCCTTTCTTGTACAGTGATCACCTCACTGGGGACTTTCCAGTCTTGTAGCTTCTCTCTTGGTCCTTCTTGCACATGGAGGAATCAAATACTTTAGAATCAGAGTGAAAAGAAACCTGAATGAGTCTCAAAAAAGAAGTTCCCCCCAAAATTCACTCACTGCTACACAATGTATAAGTGTGGAACGGGGCAGTAGAGGCGGCCAATCCAACTAAACCAGGAAACAACCCAATAAAACGAAAAGCTTAGTGATGGCTAGTTATATTAATTGATAAATGCCAAACAGTCCACATAATTCATAAATACATAAAAACAAATGTTGATAGCACATTTAAAACGAGCCATTGTTCAGTCATCAATTTTCTCATTGAACTCCAAAACTCATACCTTATAATCGAAACATACATTCCAACCCTATAATCGAAACACTAAAAATTTAACAAAACTTATTTAAGAGTCGAATCACATAAATTTAAATCCTATACTTGAAACACCAAAATTTTGAGCTAAAAAAATTATTAAAAAGAACTTCGAGCAAGGAAAACAATCAGTTCCTCCAGAGGCGAAAACCAAAGGGGGGCAAATCTACTCTTGGTTAAAAGGAAAAGAGAAGTGTTCAATTCTTACTTTCAAGAGAAGAAAGCGAGAGGTGGTGAAGGCTGGTTGCGGAGGTCTACACAGTCGCGGTGGTGGAGATGAAGACAGGCCTCGAAATGAAGTAGGCGGACAAAGATGGTGGTTCTCCGTCTGAGCTTCTCCGATTCTCGTCCGACTCGTAGGCTGAAGCTTTTCCGATTCTCGTCTGAGCATCCCGATTTTCCCGTTTGAGCTTCTCGATTTCGTGTAATTACTGATTTCTTGTCTTCAGTTGATTTGGGTGAAAATTTGATTTGGGCTTCTCCGTCTGAGCATTGGGAATTGGAAAGTAGTATTTCGGCACTTCTCAATTGGAAAGTAGATTTGTTCCCTCCTTTTTTTTTAGAGAAAGCGGTAATTTTTGGTCTGAAAAGTGAAAACAACGAGACTTACCAACATAGTTAAGACACTTTTAATTAAAAGTCATGATACATATTAAGATATAGAGACGCTTTTAATTTAGCGTCTCGATAACATACTATATTATGAAGCTGAGTATAAAAATGTCTTAATATAATTAATTAAATTAATAAGTAATTTAATATATAAAATAAATTATATCAAATATGGCAATTTTAGAAAAAGCGTCATAATAGGTGATATATAGTGACGCCTTTTTAAAAGTGTCATATTAGGGCGTCATTAAAGGCTATTTTTCTAGTAGTGCGTGTGCCTCTCATGAGCCAACCATCATAATCGAAGGGTGAGCTATGGATTGACACAGAGAGATAAGTAAAGCTTTATGCTTCACACCGTGTGCCTCTCATGAGCCCCGTCCCGTGTAAAAAGGTGAATGATGAAATGACACGGAGAGGCGAGCAAAGCATAGTGGTGGCAAAGTGTGGTATGTATGTGCGGTAGGTATGTATGATACGTTTGTATGGTACGTGTGTACGATACGTGTGAGTTTGGTAAGTGTGATTGTCTAGAGGGTTAAGAATTTGAATATGATATGAATTTGACTTTGAGGGGCCCTAGAGAATTGGGTATAAAGCCCCAGGACGGTGTCGGGCCATCGGGTCAACTCCTGAGAACGATCTCCGTTTGAAAGGATCAACCCGGAACCCACCAGGAGGTTTGATTGGGGGATGGAATCCTCGGGCGTGAGAGTCATGCACTCACGACCCATACATACATGTTTGGATGGTTAGGACGTATACACCCTTCCATCACCCGGAGGAGGGGTTGGCTTGTTTGAATATGTTTTGATATGACTTGTCTTGGGAGTAAGATGGTTTGAACTCGTACCTGCCAAGTCTCGTTACGTTTGTCTTAGGTTCATGAAACGCGAATGGATTTATAATTAATAAAATTGGTTGTTTTGGCCTTCGACCCCAAACCCTTTCCTATATATTTAATATCACGGAAGAAAATTTTTTAGATTGCAAAAACCATGCCCCGGTTCATGAATATTCACATTTTGAATATGCTTTGCTCTGTATATATGTATAAGTGTGGGTGTGTTAGCCCTTCACTCAGTCTGTGTGACTGACCCTCGCCCTCCCATTTTTTTAATTTGTGGGTTTTGCTTGGAGTTCGAGTTAAGCGATATGAGTCGGTCTTTGGAGTCTATATTTAAATTTGGGTCTTTGCATACGCATTCTTGATTCGTTTAAGCTTGTACGAACAATCTTATGTTTGTATGATTTTGATTTACATATTGATATGATTTCGGGATGGGCTTCTAGGGATAGATTGAACCCCATTTGCAATTATGCTTTATGATTTATGTTTGAAATTCGGGATTAGGTACCTATGCTAGTTGAACCCAGTCACCTACTTACCTTTGAATTTTTGTATGGCATGTTTACGCTTCCGCACTTGTTCTTGTTTGATTTGTGAAGTCAGGGTCTACGTCCCGCCGAGCTTAGGTGTGAGTTTGTTTGTCTCCCGTTCGCCTAGGCTTGGTTCATACGGGCTTACCATCTCGTATGTGGATTGGGCTTAGGTGCGAGGGATGTGGTGACCCTTCATGCGGGGTGCTACATTAAACATATAAAGCACTTAAGTTACGTAATTAAATAAATAAAACACGTAATACTCAACCTAACCTCACTCATGACGCCATACCTGATCAATTTTTAAAACACGGGGCATCACATTTAGGCCTTGTAGGCCAATGTTGTATAACTTTTAGATTTATGTGGAGAATGTGAACTCGTGATGATGTTATTACGTTATTATATGCTTCCGCTTAAGTTGTTGTATTTTTGTATATTTGGTTTAAAGGTTAGCCCTACTTAGTTAGGTTAAGTTCTTTTACTCTTATCACCCATTCGCCACGTATTTGATTCATATATGGACTTCTGTTACACCCTGTTTTTCCGGCAAGTAAGGTACGACGTCACGAGAGAGTTTAATTCATATGTTCGGGTTCGCCTTGCGGCTCCGAACGATCGTTTCGAGTTTTGGCCTGTGGCCGAAATGGCCTTTCTGGGGTGTTTCGCCTGGGGATAGAAGGTCCCCAAACGAACGTTTTCACTTTGTTCAGTGGGTCTGAACGACCGTTTGGGAGCTGACTGCCTTTCGGCCGTTTTTCCTTAACGGCCATTTCCGCTCGGAAATGGTCCGTTCTCATTCGTGCTTGCTTGTACGTATGGTGCATGACCTTTACATGTTTTTAATTTGTGTTTCTTGCTCTTTATGACTTGTTTCCCATTTTAACGCATGTTTCAATATGAATTTGTATCCATGCCCATATGTGAGACATTAATTGAGCACGTGAACATGATCACACCATTCCATGACATCCTTATGATTTATTTCGTATTGATTCATGCTATGACATGTACGACGCTTCATGAACATTTTTCGTACGTCCTAATTGGTTCCATTTTGAGTCGAGTCTCACAAGTACACCGTGTTTCCTTTCTTGTACAGTGATCACCTCACTGGGGACTTTCCAGTCTTGTAGCTTCTCTCTTGGTCCTTCTTGCACATGGAGGAATCAAATACTTTAGAATCAGAGTGAAAAGAAACCTGAATGAGTCTCAAAAAAGAAGTTCCCCCCAAAATTCACTCACTGCTACACAATGTATAAGTGTGGAACGGGGCAGTAGAGGCGGCCAATCCAACTAAACCAGGAAACAACCCAATAAAACGAAAAGCTTAGTGATGGCTAGTTATATTAATTGATAAATGCCAAACAGTCCACATAATTCATAAATACATAAAAACAAATGTTGATAGCACATTTAAAACGAGCCATTGTTCAGTCATCAATTTTCTCATTGAACTCCAAAACTCATACCTTATAATCGAAACATACATTCCAACCCTATAATCGAAACACTAAAAATTTAACAAAACTGATTTAAGAATCGAATCACATAAATTTAAATCCTATACTTGAAACACCAAAATTTTGAGCTAAAAAAATTATTAAAAAGAACTTCGAGCAAGGAAAACAATCAGTTCCTCCAGTGGCGAAAACCAAAGGGGGGCAAATCTACTCTTGGTTAAAAGGAAAAGAGAAGTGTTCAATTCTTACTTTCAAGAGAAGAAAGCGAGAGGTGGTAAAGGCTGGTTGCGGAGGTCTACACAGTCGCGGTGGTGGAGATGAAGACAGGCCTCGAAATGAAGTAGGCGGACAAAGATGGTGGTTCTCCGTCTGAGCTTCTCCGATTCTCGTCCGACTCGTAGGCTGAAGCTTTTCCGATTCTCGTCTGAGCATCCCGATTTTCCCGTTTGAGCTTCTCGATTTCGTGTAATTACTGATTTCTTGTCTTCAGTTGATTTGGGTGAAATTTTGATTTGGGCTTCTCCGTCTGAGCATTGGGAATTGGAAAGTAGTATTTCGGCACTTCTCAATTGGAAAGTAGATTTGTTCCCTCCTTTTTTTTTTAGAGAAAGCGGTAATTTTTGGTCTGAAAAGTGAAAACAACGAGACTTACCAACATAGTTAAGACACTTTTAATTAAAAGTCATGATACATATTAAGATATAGAGACGCTTTTAATTTAGCGTCTCGATAACATACTATATTATGAAGCTGAGTATAAAAATGTCTTAATATAATTAATTAAATTAATAAGTAATTTAATATATAAAATAAATTATATCAAATATGGCAATTTTAGAAAAAGCGTCATAATAGGTGATATATAGTGACGCCTTTTTAAAAGTGTCATATTAGGGCGTCATTAAAGGCTATTTTTCTAGTAGTGCGTGTGCCTCTCATGAGCCAACCATCATAATCGAAGGGTGAGCTATGGATTGACACAGAGAGATAAGTAAAGCTTTATGCTTCACACCGTGTGCCTCTCATGAGCCCCGTCCCGTGTAAAAAGGTGAATGATGAAATGACACGGAGAGGCGAGCAAAGCATAGTGGTGGCAAAGTGTGGTATGTATGTGCGGTAGGTATGTATGATACGTTTGTATGGTACGTGTGTACGATACGTGTGAGTTTGGTAAGTGTGATTGTCTAGAGGGTTAAGAATTTGAATATGATATGAATTTGACTTTGATGGGCCCTAGAGAATTGGGTATAAAGCCCCAGGACGGTGTCGGGCCATCGGGTCAACTCCTGAGAACGATCTCCGTTTGAAAGGATCAACCCGGAACCCACCAGGAGGTTTGATTGGGGGATGGAATCCTCGGGCGTGAGAGTCATGCACTCACGACCCATACATACATGTTTGGATGGTTAGGACGTATACACCCTTCCATCACCCGGAGGAGAGGTAGGCTTGTTTGAATATGTTTTGATATGACTTGTCTTGGGAGTAAGATGGATTGAACTCGTACCTGCCAAGTCTCGTTACGTTTGTCTTAGGTTCATGAAACGCGAATGGATTTATAATTAATAAAATTGGTTGTTTTGGCCTTCAAACCCAAACCCTTTCCTATATATTTAATATCACTGGAGAAAATTTTTTAGATTGCAAAAACCATGCCCCGGTTCATGAATATTCACATTTTGAATATGCTTTGCTCTGTATATATGTATAAATGTGGGTGTGTTAGCCCTTCACTCAGTCTGTGTGACTGACCCTCGCCCTCCCATTTTTTTAATTTGTGGGTTTTGCTTGGAGTTCGAGCTAAGCGATATGAGTCGGTCTTTGGAGTCTATATTTAAATTTGGGTCTTTGCATACGCATTCTTGATTCGTTTAAGCTTGTACGAACAATCTTATGTTTGTATGATTTTGATTTACATATTGATATGATTTCGGGATGGGCTTCTAGGGATAGATTGAACCCCATTTGCAATTATGCTTTATGATTTATGTTTGAAATTCGGGATTAGGTACCTATGCTAGTTGAACCCAGTCACCTACTTACCTTTGAATTTTTGTATGGCATGTTTACGCTTCCGCACTTGTTCTTGTTTGATTTGTGAAGTCAGGGTCTACGTCCCACCGAGCTTAGGTGTGAGTTTATTTGTCTCCCGTTCGCCTAGGCTTGGTTCATACGGGCTTACCATCTCGTATGTGGATTGGGCTTAGGTGCGAGGGATGTGGTGACCCTTCGTGCGGGGTGCTACATTAAACATATAAAGCACTTAAGTTACGTAATTAAATAAATAAAACACGTAATACTCAACCTAACCTCACTCATGACGCCATACCTGATCAATTTTTAAAACACGGGGCATCACATTTAGGCCTTGTAGGCCAATGTTGTATAACTTTTAGATTTATGTGGAGAATGTGAACTCGTGATGATGTTATTACGTTATTATATGCTTCCGCTTAAGTTGTTGTATTTTTGTATATTTGGTTTAAAGGTTAGCCCTACTTAGTTAGGTTAAGTTCTTTTACTCTTATCACCCATTCGTCACGTATTTGATTCATATATGGACTTCTGTGACACCCTATTTTTCCGGCAAGTAAGGTACGACGTCACGAGAGAGTTTAATTCATATGTTCGGGTTCGCCTTGCGGCTCCGAACGATCGTTTCGAGTTTTGGCCTGTGGCCGAAATGGCCTTTCTGGGGTGTTTCGCCTGGGGATAGAAGGTCCCCAAACGAACGTTTTCACTTTGTTCAGTGGGTCTGAACGACCGTTTGGGAGCTGACTGCCTTTCGGCCGTTTTTGCTTAACGGCCATTTCCGCTCGGAAATGGTCCGTTCTCATTCGTGCTTGCTTGTACGTATGGTGCATGACCTTTACATGTTTTTAATTTGTGTTTCTTGCTCTTTATGACTTGTTTCCCATTTTAACGCATGTTTCAATATGAATTTGTATCCATGCCCATATGTGAGACATTAATTGAGCACATGAACATGATCACACCATTCCATGACATCCTTATGATTTATTTCGTATTGATTCATGCTATGACATGTACGACGCTTCATGAACATTTGTCGTAGGTCCTACTTGGTTCCATTTTGAGTCGAGTCTCACAAGTACACCGTGTTTCCTTTCTTGTACAGTGATCACCTCACTGGGGACTTTCCAGTCTTGTAGCTTCTCTCTTGGTCCTTCTTGCACATGGAGGAATCAAATACTTTAGAATCAGAGTGAAAAGAAACCTGAATGAGTCTCAAAAAAGAAGTTCCCCCCAAAATTCACTCACTGCTACACAATGTATAAGTGTGGAACGGGGCAGTAGAGGCGGCCAATCCAACTAAACCAGGAAACAACCCAATAAAACGAAAAGCTTAGTGATGGCTAGTTATATTAATTGATAAATGCCAAACAGTCCACATAATTCATAAATACATAAAAACAAATGTTGATAGCACATTTAAAACGAGCCATTGTTCAGTCATCAATTTTCTCATTGAACTCCAAAACTCATACCTTATAATCGAAACATACATTCCAACCCTATAATCGAAACACTAAAAATTTAACAAAACTGATTTAAGAATCGAATCACATAAATTTAAATCCTATACTTGAAACACCAAAATTTTGAGCTAAAAAAATTATTAAAAAGAACTTCGAGCAAGGAAAACAATCAGTTCCTCCAGTGGCAAAAACCAAAGGGGGGCAAATCTACTCTTGGTTAAAAGGAAAAGAGAAGTGTCCAATTCTTACTTTCAAGAGAAGAAAGCGAGAGGTGGTGAAGGCTGGTTGCGGAGGTCTACACAGTCGCGGTGGTGGAGATGAAGACAGGCCTCGAAATGAAGTAGGCGGACAAAGATGGTGGTTCTCCGTCTGAGCTTCTCCGATTCTCGTCCGACTCGTAGGCTGAAGCTTTTCCGATTCTCGTCTGAGCATCCCGATTTTCCCGTTTGAGCTTCTCGATTTCGTGTAATTACTGATTTCTTGTCTTCAGTTGATTTGGGTGAAATTTTGATTTGGGCTTCTCCGTCTGAGCATTGGGAATTGGAAAGTAGTATTTCGGCACTTCTCAATTGGAAAGTAGATTTTTTCCCTCCTTTTTTTTTAGAGAAAGCGGTAATTTTTGGTCTGAAAAGTGAAAACAACGAGACTTACCAACATAGTTAAGACACTTTTAATTAAAAGTCATGATACATATTAAGATATAGAGACGCTTTTAATTTAGCGTCTCGATAACATACTATATTATGAAGCTGAGTATAAAAATGTCTTAATATAATTAATTAAATTAATAAGTAATTTAATATATAAAATAAATTATATCAAATATGGCAATTTTAGAAAAAGCGTCATAATAGGTGATATATAGTGACGCCTTTTTAAAAGTGTCATATTAGGGCGTCATTAAAGGCTATTTTTCTAGTAGTGCGTGTGCCTCTCATGAGCCAACCATCATAATCGAAGGGTGAGCTATGGATTGACACAGAGAGATAAGTAAAGCTTTATGCTTCACACCGTGTGCCTCTCATGAGCCCCGTCCCGTGTAAAAAGGTGAATGATGAAATGACACGGAGAGGCGAGCAAAGCATAGTGGTGGCAAAGTGTGGTATGTATGTGCGGTAGGTATGTATGATACGTTTGTATGGTACGTGTGTACGATACGTGTGAGTTTGGTAAGTGTGATTGTCTAGAGGGTTAAGAATTTGAATATGATATGAATTTGACTTTGATGGGCCCTAGAGAATTGGGTATAAAGCCCCAGGACGGTGTCGGGCCATCGGGTCAACTCCTGAGAACGATCTCCGTTTGAAAGGATCAACCCGGAACCCACCAGGAGGTTTGATTGGGGGATGGAATCCTCGGGCGTGAGAGTCATGCACTCACGACCCATACATACATGTTTGGATGGTTAGGACGTATACACCCTTCCATCACCCGGAGGAGAGGTAGGCTTGTTTGAATATGTTTTGATATGACTTGTCTTGGGAGTAAGATGGATTGAACTCGTACCTGCCAAGTCTCGTTACGTTTATCTTAGGTTCATGAAACGCGAATGGATTTATAATTAATAAAATTGGTTGTTTTGGCCTTCAAACCCAAACCCTTTCCTATATATTTAATATCACTGGAGAAAATTTTTTAGATTGCAAAAACCATGCCCCGGTTCATGAATATTCACATTTTGAATATGCTTTGCTCTGTATATATGTATAAATGTGGGTGTGTTAGCCCTTCACTCAGTCTGTGTGACTGACCCTCGCCCTCCCATTTTTTTAATTTGTGGGTTTTGCTTGGAGTTCGAGCTAAGCGATATGAGTCGGTCTTTGGAGTCTATATTTAAATTTGGGTCTTTGCATACGCATTCTTGATTCGTTTAAGCTTGTACGAACAATCTTATGTTTGTATGATTTTGATTTACATATTGATATGATTTCGGGATGGGCTTCTAGGGATAGATTGAACCCCATTTGCAATTATGCTTTATGATTTATGTTTGAAATTCGGGATTAGGTACCTATGCTAGTTGAACCCAGTCACCTACTTACCTTTGAATTTTTGTATGGCATGTTTACGCTTCCGCACTTGTTCTTGTTTGATTTGTGAAGTCAGGGTCTACGTCCCACCGAGCTTAGGTGTGAGTTTATTTGTCTCCCGTTCGCCTAGGCTTGGTTCATACGGGCTTACCATCTCGTATGTGGATTGGGCTTAGGTGCGAGGGATGTGGTGACCCTTCGTGCGGGGTGCTACATTAAACATATAAAGCACTTAAGTTACGTAATTAAATAAATAAAACACGTAATACTCAACCTAACCTCACTCATGACGCCATACCTGATCAATTTTTAAAACACGGGGCATCACATTTAGGCCTTGTAGGCCAATGTTGTATAACTTTTAGATTTATGTGGAGAATGTGAACTCGTGATGATGTTATTACGTTATTATATGCTTCCGCTTAAGTTGTTGTATTTTTGTATATTTGGTTTAAAGGTTAGCCCTACTTAGTTAGGTTAAGTTCTTTTACTCTTATCACCCATTCGTCACGTATTTGATTCATATATGGACTTCTGTGACACCCTATTTTTCCGGCAAGTAAGGTACGACGTCACGAGAGAGTTTAATTCATATGTTCGGGTTCGCCTTGCGGCTCCGAACGATCGTTTCGAGTTTTGGCCTGTGGCCGAAATGGCCTTTCTGGGGTGTTTCGCCTGGGGATAGAAGGTCCCCAAACGAACGTTTTCACTTTGTTCAGTGGGTCTGAACGACCGTTTGGGAGCTGACTGCCTTTCGGCCGTTTTTGCTTAACGGCCATTTCCGCTCGGAAATGGTCCGTTCTCATTCGTGCTTGCTTGTACGTATGGTGCATGACCTTTACATGTTTTTAATTTGTGTTTCTTGCTCTTTATGACTTGTTTCCCATTTTAACGCATGTTTCAATATGAATTTGTATCCATGCCCATATGTGAGACATTAATTGAGCACATGAACATGATCACACCATTCCATGACATCCTTATGATTTATTTCGTATTGATTCATGCTATGACATGTACGACGCTTCATGAACATTTGTCGTAGGTCCTACTTGGTTCCATTTTGAGTCGAGTCTCACAAGTACACCGTGTTTCCTTTCTTGTACAGTGATCACCTCACTGGGGACTTTCCAGTCTTGTAGCTTCTCTCTTGGTCCTTCTTGCACATGGAGGAATCAAATACTTTAGAATCAGAGTGAAAAGAAACCTGAATGAGTCTCAAAAAAGAAGTTCCCCCCAAAATTCACTCACTGCTACACAATGTATAAGTGTGGAACGGGGCAGTAGAGGCGGCCAATCCAACTAAACCAGGAAACAACCCAATAAAACGAAAAGCTTAGTGATGGCTAGTTATATTAATTGATAAATGCCAAACAGTCCACATAATTCATAAATACATAAAAACAAATGTTGATAGCACATTTAAAACGAGCCATTGTTCAGTCATCAATTTTCTCATTGAACTCCAAAACTCATACCTTATAATCGAAACATACATTCCAACCCTATAATCGAAACACTAAAAATTTAACAAAACTGATTTAAGAATCGAATCACATAAATTTAAATCCTATACTTGAAACACCAAAATTTTGAGCTAAAAAAATTATTAAAAAGAACTTCGAGCAAGGAAAACAATCAGTTCCTCCAGTGGCAAAAACCAAAGGGGGGCAAATCTACTCTTGGTTAAAAGGAAAAGAGAAGTGTCCAATTCTTACTTTCAAGAGAAGAAAGCGAGAGGTGGTGAAGGCTGGTTGCGGAGGTCTACACAGTCGCGGTGGTGGAGATGAAGACAGGCCTCGAAATGAAGTAGGCGGACAAAGATGGTGGTTCTCCGTCTGAGCTTCTCCGATTCTCGTCCGACTCGTAGGCTGAAGCTTTTCCGATTCTCGTCTGAGCATCCCGATTTTCCCGTTTGAGCTTCTCGATTTCGTGTAATTACTGATTTCTTGTCTTCAGTTGATTTGGGTGAAATTTTGATTTGGGCTTCTCCGTCTGAGCATTGGGAATTGGAAAGTAGTATTTCGGCACTTCTCAATTGGAAAGTAGATTTGTTCCCTCCTTTTTTTTTAGAGAAAGCGGTAATTTTTGGTCTGAAAAGTGAAAACAACGAGACTTACCAACATAGTTAAGACACTTTTAATTAAAAGTCATGATACATATTAAGATATAGAGACGCTTTTAATTTAGCGTCTCGATAACATACTATATTATGAAGCTGAGTATAAAAATGTCTTAATATAATTAAATAAATTAATGAGTAATTTAATATATAAAATAAATTATATCAAATATGGCAATTTTAGAAAAAGCGTCATAATAGGTGATATATAGTGACGCCTTTTTAAAAGTGTCATATTAGGGCGTCATTAAAGGCTATTTTTCTAGTAGTGCGTGTGCCTCTCATGAGCCAACCATCATAATCGAAGGGTGAGCTATGGATTGACACAGAGAGATAAGTAAAGCTTTATGCTTCACACCGTGTGCCTCTCATGAGCCCCGTCCCGTGTAAAAAGGTGAATGATGAAATGACACGGAGAGGCGAGCAAAGCATAATGGTGGCAAAGTGTGGTATGTATGTGCGGTAGGTATGTATGATACGTTTGTATGGTACGTGTGTACGATACGTGTGAGTTTGGTAAGTGTGATTGTCTAGAGGGTTAAGAATTTGAATATGATATGAATTTGACTTTGATGGGCCCTAGAGAATTGGGTATAAAGCCCCAGGACGGTGTCGGGCCATCGGGTCAACTCCTGAGAACGATCTCCGTTTGAAAGGATCAACCCGGAACCCACCAGGAGTTTTGATTGGGGGATGGAATCCTCGGGCGTGAGAGTCATGCACTCACGACCCATACATACATGTTTGGATGGTTAGGACGTATACACCCTTCCATCACCCGGAGGAGAGGTAGGCTTGTTTGAATATGTTTTGTTATGACTTGTCTTGGGAGTAAGATGGTTTGAACTCGTACCTGCCAAGTCTCGTTACGTTTGTCTTAGGTTCATGAAACGCGAATGGATTTATAATTAATAAAATTGGTTGTTTTGGCCTTCGACCCCAAACCCTTTCCTATATATTTAATATCACGGGAGAAAATTTTTTAGATTGCAAAAACCATGCCCCGGTTCATGAATATTCACATTTTGAATATGCTTTGCTCTGTATATATGTATAAGTGTTGGTGTGTTAGCCCTTCACTCAGTCTGTGTGACTGACCCTCGCCCTGCCATTTTTTTAATTTGTGGGTTTTGCTTGGAGTTCGAGCTAAGCGATATGAGTCGGTCTTTGGAGTCTATATTTAAATTTGGGTCTTTGCATACGCATTCTTGATTCGTTTAAGCTTGTACGAACAATCTTATGTTTGTATGATTTTGATTTACATATTGATATGATTTCGGGATGGGCTTCTAGGGATAGATTGAACCCCATTTGCAATTATGCTTTATGATTTATGTTTGAAATTCGGGATTAGGAACCTATGCTAGTTGAACCCAGACACCTACTTACCTTTGAATTTTTGTATGGCATGTTTACGCTTCCGCACTTGTTCTTGTTTGATTTGTGAAGTCAGGGTCTACGTCCCGCCGAGCTTAGGTGTGAGTTTGTTTGTCTCCCGTTCACCTAGGCTTGGTTCATACGGGCTTACCATCTCATATGTGGATTGGGATTAGGTGCGAGGGATGTGGTGACCCTTCGTGCGGGGTGCTACATTAAACATATAAAGCACTTAAGTTATGTAATTAAATAAATAAAACACGTAATACTCAACCTAACCTCACTCATGACGCCATACCTGATCAATTTTTAAAACACGGGGCATCACATTTAGGCCTTGTAGGCCAATGTTGTATAACTTTTAGATTTATGTGGAGAATGTGAACTCGTGATGATGTTATTACGTTATTATATGCTTCCGCTTAAGTTGTTGTATTTTTTTATATTTGGTTTAAAGGTTAGCCCTACTTAGTTAGGTTAAGTTCTTTTACTCTTATCACCCATTCGCCACGTATTTGATTCATATATGGACTTCTGTGACACCCTGTTTTTCCGGCAAGTAAGGTACGACGTCACGAGAGAGTTTAATTCATATGTTCGGGTTCGCCTTGCGGCTCCGAACGATCGTTTCGAGTTTTGGCCTGTGGCCGAAATGGCCTTTCTGGGGTGTTTCGCCTGGGGATAGAAGGTCCCCAAACGAACGTTTTCACTTTGTTCAGTGGGTCTGAACGACGGTTTGGGAGCTGACTGCCTTTCGGCCGTTTTTGCTTAACTGCCATTTCCGCTCGGAAATGGTCCGTTCTCATTCGTGTTTGCTTGTACGTATGGTGCATGACCTTTACATGTTTTTAATTTGTGTTTCTTGCTCTTTATGACTTGTTTCCCATTTTAACGCATGTTTCAATATGATTTTGTATCCATGCCCATATGTGAGACATTAATTGAGCACATGAACATGATCACACCATTCCATGACATCCTTATGATTTATTTCGTATTGATTCATGCTATGACATGTACGACGCTTCATGAACATTTGTCGTACGTCCTACTTGGTTCCATTTTGAGTCGAGTCTCACAAGTACACCGTGTTTCCTTTCTTGTACAGTGATCACCTCACTGGGGACTTTCCAGTCTTGTAGCTTCTCTCTTGGTCCTTCTTGCACATGGAGGAATCAAATACTTTAGAATCAGAGTGAAAAGAAACCTGAATGAGTCTCAAAAAAGAAGTTCCCCCCAAAATTCACTCACTGCTACACAATGTATAAGTGTGGAACGGGGCAGTAGAGGCGGCCAATCCAACTAAACCAGGAAACAACCCAATAAAACGAAAAGCTTAGTGATGGCTAGTTATATTAATTGATAAATGCCAAACAGTCCACATAATTCATAAATACATAAAAACAAATGTTGATAGCACATTTAAAACGAGCCATTGTTCAGTCATCAATTTTCTCATTGAACTCCAAAACTCATACCTTATAATCGAAACATACATTCCAACCCTATAATCGAAACACTAAAAATTTAACAAAACTGATTTAAGAATCGAATCACATAAATTTAAATCCTATACTTGAAACACCAAAATTATGAGCTAAAAAAATTATTAAAAAGAACTTCGAGCAAGGAAAACAATCAGTTCCTCCAGAGGCGAAAACCAAAGGGGGGCAAATCTACTCTTGGTTAAAAGGAAAAGAGAAGTGTTCAATTCTTACTTTCAAGAGAAGAAAGCGAGAGGTGGTGAAGGCTGGTTGCGGAGGTCTACACAGTCGCGGTGGTAGAGATGAAGACAGGCCTCGAAATGAAGTAGGCGGACAAAGATGGTGGTTCTCCGTCTGAGCTTCTCCGATTCTCGTCCGACTCGTAGGCTGAAGCTTTTCCGATTCTCGTCTGAGCATCCCGATTTTCCCGTTTGAGCTTCTCGATTTCGTGTAATTACTGATTTCTTGTCTTCATTTGATTTGGGTGAAATTTTGATTTGGGCTTCTCCGTCTGAGCATTGGGAATTGGAAAGTAGTATTTCGGCACTTCTCAATTGGAAAGTAGATTTGTTCCCTCCTTTTTTTTTAGAGAAAGCGGTAATTTTTGGTCTGAAAAGTGAAAACAACGAGACTTACCAACATAGTTAAGACACTTTTAATTAAAAGTCATGATACATATTAAGATATAGAGACGCTTTTAATTTAGCGTCTCGATAACATACTATATTATGAAGCTGAGTATAAAAATGTCTTAATATAATTAATTAAATTAATAAGTAATTTAATATATAAAATAAATTATATCAAATATGGCAATTTTAGAAAAAGCGTCATAATAGGTGATATATAGTGACGCCTTTTTAAAAGTGTCATATTAGGGCGTCATTAAAGGCTATTTTTCTAGTAGTGCGTGTGCCTCTCATGAGCCAACCATCATAATCGAAGGGTGAGCTATGGATTGACACAGAGAGATAAGTAAAGCTTTATGCTTCACACCGTGTGCCTCTCATGAGCCCCGTCCCGTGTAAAAAGGTGAATGATGAAATGACACGGAGAGGCGAGCAAAGCATAGTGGTGGCAAAGTGTGGTATGTATGTACGGTAGGTATGTATGATACGTTTGTATGGTACGTGTGTACGATACGTGTGAGTTTGGTAAGTGTGATTGTCTAGAGGGTTAAGAATTTGAATATGATATGAATTTGACTTTGATGGGCCCTAGAGAATTGGGTATAAAGCCCCAGGACGGTGTCGGGCCATCGGGTCAACTCCTGAGAACGATCTCCGTTTGAAAGGATCAACCCGGAACCCACCAGGAGGTTTGATTGGGGGATGGAATCCTCGGGCGTGAGAGTCATGCACTCACGACCCATACATACATGTTTGGATGGTTAGGACGTATACACCCTTCCATCACCCGGAGGAGAGGTAGGCTTGTTTGAATATGTTTTGATATGACTTGTCTTGGGAGTAAGATGGTTTGAACTCGTACCTGCCAAGTCTCGTTACGTTTGTCTTAGGTTCATGAAACGCGAGTGGATTTATAATTAATAAAATTGGTTGTTTTGGCCTTCGACCCCAAACCCTTTCCTATATATTTAATATCACGGGAGAAAATTTTTTAGATTGCAAAAACCATGCCCCGGTTCATGAATATTCACATTTTGAATATGCTTTGCTCTGTATATATGTATAAGTGTGGGTGTGTTAGCCCTTCACTCAGTCTGTGAGACTGACCCTCGCCCTCCCATTTTTTTAATTTGTGGGTTTTGCTTGGAGTTCGAGCTAAGCGATATGAGTCGGTCTTTGGAGTCTATATTTAAATTTGGGTCTTTGCATACGCATTCTTGATTCGTTTAAGCTTGTACGAACAATCTTATGTTTGTATGATTTTGATTTACATATTGATATGATTTCGGGATGGGCTTCTAGGGATAGATTGAACCCCATTTGCAATTATGCTTTATGATTTATGTTTGAAATTCGGGATTAGGTACCTATGCTAGTTGAACCCAGTCACCTACTTACCTTTGAATTTTTGTATGGCATGTTTACGCTTCCGCACTTGTTCTTGTTTGATTTGTGAAGTCAGGGTTTACGTCCCGCGAGCTTAGGTGTGAGTTTGTTTGTCTCCCGTTCGCCTAGGCTTGGTTCATACGGGCTTACCATCTCGTATGTGGATTGGGCTTAGGTGCGAGGGATGTGGTGACCCTTCGTGCGGGGTGCTACATTAAACATATAAAGCACTTAAGTTACGTAATTAAATAAATAAAACACGTAATACTCAACCTAACCTCACTCATGACGCCATACCTGATCAATTTTTAAAACACGGGGCATCACATTTAGGCCTTGTAGGCCAATGTTGTATAACTTTTAGATTTATGTGGAGAATGTGAACTCGTGATGATGTTATTACGTTATTATATGCTTCCGCTTAAGTTGGTGTATTTTTGTATATTTGGTTTAAAGGTTAGCCCTACTTAGTTAGGTTAAGTTCTTTTACTCTTATCACCCATTCGCCACGTATTTGATTCATATATGGACTTCTGTGACACCCTGTTTTTCCGGAAAGTAAGGTACGACATCACGAGAGAGTTTAATTCATATGTTCGGGTTCGCCTTGCGGCTCCGAACGATCGTTTCGAGTTTTGGCCTGTGGCCGAAATGGCCTTTCTGGGGTGTTTCGCCTGGGGATAGAAGGTCCCCAAACGAACGTTTTCACTTTGTTCAGTGGGTCCGAACGACGGTTTGGGAGCTGACTGCCTTTCGGCCGTTTTTGCTTAACGGCCATTTCCGCTCGGAAATGGTCCGTTCTCATTCGTGCTTGCTTGTACGTATGGTGCATGACCTTTACATGTTTTTAATTTGTGTTTCTTGCTCTTTATGACTTGTTTCCCATTTTAACGCATGTTTCAATATGAATTTGTATCCATGCCCATATGTGAGACATTAATTGAGCACATGAACATGATCACACCATTTCATGACATCCTTATGATTTATTTCGTATTGATTCATGCTATGACATGTACGACGCTTCATGAACATTTGTCGTACGTCCTACTTGGTTCCATTTTGAGTCGAGTCTCACAAGTACACCGTGTTTCCTTTCTTGTACAGTGATCACCTCACTGGGGACTTTCCAGTCTTGTAGCTTCTCTCTTGGTCCTTCTTGCACATGGAGGTGAGGATTTTCTTTTATAAACGACCTATAACATTGCATGCTCTAAATAAGCTAAATGACTTTTCATATTAAACAAGCCATATATTTTATACCGGCTATGTACCGGAAATGCTTTACAAATTACGTAGTGTTAACCCTGAGCCTAGCAGGTGTGGATTACTGTACCTGTTCTTGGGGCCTAAGGACTTGTGTATTGAGGGAATCGGGGAGGTATCGGGCCGTTGGTGAACTCTAGCACAAGTCTCATCCTGTTGGAGCAGCCCGGATATCTGCCAGGAGGTTTGGTAGAAGATGGGATTCCGGTCTAGGGGTGTCATGAACCCGCCTGATCACCCTTTCCTGGATGGCTAGGGTTAGCTACCCGAACCATCACCGAAGAAGGAGGTTAACCTGTACTTGTTTTCCCGTTATTGATAATATAATAACTTTTGTTCCTGCTTGCTTGACTGTTTACTTGCTCCTGATCCTGTCATGTAATAAGTGAAAAATGGAGTCTAGGATAGAATAAATACCTGTTTTCGTCGGGTCCCCTAAAATATAATACATAGATATCCGTAACCTCTGGGATTTCCCAGTCCCTGTTCAGCACCTGAGGATCGTTAAGGTAAAATGAGCATCAACAGAGGACGTACGGATATCGAGACACGCATATATATCCTGTTTACCTGATTGCATGCTTGGATATAATTTCACATGTACGTGTTAATTGATTCCTGATTTCTTGTTACTTATTTTAATAATAAATCACGTATGGTGGAATTACGCCTGCCTGACTGCCTGTTTATACATATATACGTGTGTTAACCCCTTCACTCAGTCAGTTGGCTAACACCTCCCCCTCGTTGTTTTTAGTGGTTGCCTTGCAGGTTCTGTGGTCGTTAGGCGGGAGTCTTTTGAGGTCTTTGATCGAGTCATGGTCCTGTATACCTTGCAACGTGTTGCACACATTCCTCCTGTATTGTACTGGACCTTGCAGGCCATTCTTATTGTATACTTTTATTGCTTTATTGAACTCGGGACAGGATTCTAGGGCCTTAGTTGAACCCGTTTGAATTGTATTGTTCTATTGATTGTGAAAGCATGTTTGCCTTGCTTTCGCATACTTGTTTCTGTTGATTTTGTTAGTACAAGGTCTAGTCCAGCCTAATGCAGAGTGTTTTTATTTCTGTCTCCGTTTGCCGTGAGTTTGGCTCATGTATGGACTTCCATTTCATGTGTGTGTCCGGCGCACGGTGCGGGGGATGTGGTGCCCTCCGTTTAGGGTGTCACATCCTAAAGTGGTATCAGAGCTCTAGGTTGTAAAATCGGAGTTCTAGTGTTGTGTCCTGTCGAGTCTAGGTCATACGACTTAGGAATTACCTGTCAACGTGTGCATTGCATCATTCTTGAATATTGAATCGTGCTTCCTTCAAAATTTGTTGAGGTATATGCTGCATTTTGCATTAAATTCGTGGCCTTGGTGTTGATTATGTGTCATGAGCATGCACTAACCACATACATTTATTCTCGAATTAAGTTGTACATTATAGGTTACGAAGATAATATCAAACCACGACTAATCTCTACGGCAACAATGAGCTATCACAAGCTCTATCTCCAAACATGGAAGATGTAAGGAATGCACCGGGGAATTATATACAGGAATTTGAGAGTCGTGGCCTTTGCTAAAAGGGGCTATGGCTCGAGTGGTAGAGTCCGGAACAGGAGGCCAATGTATGGGAAAATTTTGCAAGCTCTATTGTAGATGGTGAATCCTCAATGAGATGGAATTTCGGGTGCGTGATGACTATGATTCACGAGATCAACAAGTATGCCTATGATACGAAGATTATCTAACCAGATTCCATATGATCACCCCATCTAAGAGAGAAGTGAAGGAAATCTCGAAAGTACTTTAGTTCAAGGTTTGAATCAACGAAGAGGCGATGATAATCAATGGGACTCAAGGTAAATTAGGTTGCTGAGAGATAAGCAACAAAGATAGTCGAGGACGAGCTTCCAAGTGAACCAAGCTATATGAATTCAAGTTCAGAGTAGAAGATTTGGAATATACTAAGATCAGGGGATAGTGAACAATACAATTCATCAAAGAAGAGCTTTCAACTAAACCAAGCTATTAGAAGTCGAGTTCAAGGTAGAAGGAAAGGAAGAGATGACTTGGGATGCTTCAGATTTCAGATAAGGTGGGTGTTAGATTTGGAAAGATTTAAAGAAAAATCGATCAGTGCGGTGAATACAAATCTAGGGAAGGTAACAATACTAAAGGTTCTATCTTCGGTCGGATTGAAGTTTATTTTCCAGAATTAAGCTGAATTGTCGTGTTGTGAGATCGAATTAGGAGATATGGAGTAACAACTGGAAACAATAAAGAAAGAAAAAGAGCATTTTGAGGGAAGTTATGTGCTCAAGTGTAACCAATTGGGGGATGATTCCTTCAACCAATTTGAACTCACAAGAATAAACGGAGGGAACTCTGACCAAGGTGATAACTATGGTGAAGATTCGGACAATAATTGGAGATCGATACTTGAAAAAGAAATCAAGATACCGATTCCATGGGCGTAGAAGAGTTTGGGTTCAAGAATTGCAATCTCGGATCATGGGAACATGTAAGTTGATACAAGAAAACTTTGAAGATTTAGGAGATCGTGGGAAAAACAAGAAATAATCAACAAATTCGAGATAAACCCATAATTGAAGAAATGAAGAACAAGTTGTCCAGCTAAAGTTTACCACTATGGTGACAGGTGTATCGCATTCACGGCACTTGCATTATACTTCGCCTTAAATTACTTAATCTTCTCTATAAATATGTGCATGCATCTCTACTTGATATAATTGCTCCAATGTGTCGCATCTTTAATTGGTTGCTACGTTCATTGGCATCTTAACCCAACATGCATTGTTTAGTCTTTACTTGATAGGAAATTTCTCCCACTCCGTTCATCGAATGTTACTTCAACCGAGCCACATGCGGATCGAGATAAGAAGAATTTTGGGGTTGCAAAGTGTAGAATGAAAGGGAATAGGAATTCAGAGACTCGGAAAAGTAGAGACTGGGTTTGGAACGAAAGAAGTAGGTTGCAATACATACTAATCACTTCAAAGTGAATGTGAGTGAGATCACCGGACACATAGATTGGTTAGAACCACCGATACCGAGGAAGCTAAGTTGAAGAGGTCGAGAATCTTTGATACGAGAGGCTGTAGAACAAGTTCAAAGAGTTAGAATGTAAATTTTAAGGGGGAGAACCGACCGGGAGATAATTTAAATTTATAGTTGTGCTCGAACGGACTACCTCTAGTAGGAACAACGGAAATGCAAGAATCCACAAGTAACAGGCGTCTGCAAAGGCTTTAAGAGACAAAGATATGGATTGAATGAGTGTTTGGGAATTGAAACGATAGGATCGGGTAAAGGGTGACCGATGATAACTTCGAGTGCAGAATCAACGTTGTTGGTACCTTCTTATAGGTCACATACGAACTCAATCGCCTAAGAGTGAAAGGATCTTGTTTTGGATAATGTATTTTATACCATGAAGACGATAGGACCATGAAGGAATGGTAAGAAGGGTTGAGTATAATTCATGGAGAAGAATAAATTGATTGTGTCAAGATTGAGTGCATACTCGAGAGTGGAACTTTGAACCGTGGGGGGTTTAGTAAGGATAAGAGAATAAATTGTGGATGAAGACCAAGTGATCATTGAAGAATCAAGTATGTCGAAATTTCGAAAGCAAGACTCTACGAGCAAAGGAATCTCTAATAAAGAAATCCAACTCCAATTGGATCACTACAATGAAAGACCTCCAGACAATGGTGAACGGTACATTAAACATACATATCACATGCATCATGCATTCCTTTAATTATTATTGTAGGTGGTTGCTTGTTATTTGTTAGTTGCTTTTGGAGTGAGGGAGTGCCTTAGTAACACGGTGAAACGAGGTTCGTGCCGTGCAACGGACCTTGCAACAGGTTTTTGGAGACCGTGTTTTGAAGCTAGTGGCCTTTCAAGAAACCAACTTCAAACCATGAAGTTGATGTGGTGATAGAAGACCCCATTTGGGGTTGGAGAACGAGTGGTGAAAGTTCGTTAACTACTCCACTTATGATACCGAGTTGTGGGATGGTTAGGATGGATTCAAATGGCGAGAGCTGAATCTCATTTTAGACCCTCCTACCGTGCGAGATGTCTGGACTACTCATGGTCGGATGAAGCTCGTGTGTAGCTTGCAGAGATCGTTGAAGCCCCTTTGGGCTTGAAGACCCTTCTCCGAACTAATTCCTGTTCGGATGTTGCGAACCCGGCATGGGAAGAACACAGAGAGGTTTTTGCTTAGAGTCCAAAACTCGAGGCAGTGGGTCTGAGGATACGTCCTTCTTAAGGGGGAGAGTTTGTGACACCCCGTTTTTTCGGTAAGCCAGGTACGACGTCACGAGAGAGTTTAATTCAGTAATTATGTGATTTATGTGACGTCGCATGGCATACGTGCCAACGTGAAATTTATTTTAGTTACGTGCGCTTTAGAGTTTATTTAAATTGTGCTTGGACTCAATTGTTCAATATTTGCAAGTTAGGGACCTAATTTTAATTAGGGTGTTTTGGGCCATTCATGGCTATCTTAACCTCGGGGATTCGAATTCGAATCCCAACCTTACCATTGAGTTCGTTTCGATGATTCGGATTCAACAGATTAACCTTTATTTTCTAAAGCCATTTGATTACCCTACCGTTTTAAAATCCGATACGAATGGATCGGATACCGTTTGACCCTGCCAATTTCAACCGAACCGTTTGCTCGGCCCTAAAAAGGGTCAAGCCTCTTCTTTCCTCCCTCATTGATCGATCAGTAAGAGAGAAGAGAGAAAGGAGAAGGAATTTTCTCCCCTTTGGCCCCATGCCTCTCGAGCTCGAGCGAGCAAGATCCAGCCGTTCGATCAACGACCCAAGTTAAGATTTGTACTCTACTCATTATGTGCTTCGATTTAACTCCTCTTTCGTACCTCGGATTTGTGCCTACGTGTTATTTGGGAAAATTAGTGAATAGTATCGGGTTAGGGATTTATGTGTTCGGGCTCGTTTTGGGAGCTCTAACTTGCAAATATGTGATCTACGTATTGAATATGCTCTGTGGTGTGATTTTCGTGTGTTGGAGTTTTGTGTGTGGCCGTGTGTGTGAGTGCTTTGCTCCCTTTTCTGCCATGTCTGCTGCTGTTGAGCTTTTTCAAGCAGGATGGGTCGAAACGGCCGTTTCAGGTTGACCTTGCAGCTCCGAACGGCCGTTTGCGTGAGGTTCACGCGCGGCAGCAAGGGCCAGAACGGTCGTTCCGAGTTTTGGCCTGTGGCCGAAATGTCCGTTCCGGGGTGTTTCGCCTGGGGACAGAAGGCCCCCAAATGACCGTTTCCACTTTGTTCAGTGGGTCCGAACGATCGTTTGGGAGCTGGCTGCCTTCCAACCATTTTGCTAAATAGCCATTTTCGCTCGGGAATGGTCCGTTCTCGTTCGTGCTTGCTTGTACGTGTGGTGCATGACCTTTACATGTTTTTAATTTGTGTTTCTTGCTCTTTATGACTTGTTTCCCGTTTTAACGCATGTTTCAATATGAATTTGTATATGTGCCAATACGTGAGACATTAATTAAGCACATGAACACGATCACACCATTCCATGACATCCTTATAATTTATTTTGTATTGATTCATGCCATAACATATACGCCACTTCATAAACATTTGTCGTGCGTCCTACTTGGTTCCATTTTGAGCCGTGTTTCATTTCTTGTACAGTAATCTCCTCGTTGGGGACTTTCCAATCTTGTAGCTTCTCTATTGGTCCTTCTTGCACAAGGAGGTAAGGGTTTTCTTTTATAAACGACCTATAACATTGCATGCTCTAAATAAGCTAAATGATTTTTCATATTAAACAAGTCGTATCTTTTATACCGGTTATGTACCGGAAATGCTTTATAAATTGCATAGTGTTAACCCTGAGCCTATTTTGCAAGATCCTGATTGCCCCCGACTCTCTAGCACTGGGCTAGCCGGTGTGGATTCTTGTACCTGTTCTTGGGGCCCAGAGGCTTGTGTATTGAGGGAATCGGGGAGGTATCAGGCCGCGGTGAACTCTTGCACAAGTCCCATCCTATTGGAGCAGCCCGGATATCTGCCAGAAGGTTTGGTAGAAGATGGGATTCCGGTCTAGGGGAGTCATGAACCCCCCACCAGATCACCCTATCCTGGATGGCTAGGGTTAGCTACCCGAACCATCACCGAAGAAGGAGGTTAACCTGTACTTGTTTTTGTTGGAAAACACGAATCAGAAAACAGCGGAATTTAAAAATTTTTCCCAACAACAGGATCTAGGACTCGTAATCGTGTAACCAAATTCGTAAAGATAGAAAACTTACTTTTCTTTTGTTCTTTCTTGAAGCGTTTCAAGCCACCCAAGAACGCTCTTCTCGCGGCTTGATCCCCTCTCCTTGGTAAAGCTCGAATCTTCAAACTTCTAACTTGAAGTCTCTAGAGAAAGTCCACCAACTTGATCACAATCTAACTAGTAAGGATGCTAGTTCTCTAGTTAGTGTTTAGGCTTAACCTAGGGTTTAATTTAATCTTGGAGAAAGGAAGGTGTTCAACACATGAACCAAGAATTGTCTATTAGCTCTAAAGGGGAGCATGATAGGAAAGGGGAGGGGCGGCCGAACCTAGTCCTTATGGACAAAGGATTTGGTCCCTCTCTCTCCTATTACTTGATCATCAAGTATTTTCCAACTTTGACTTTGAATTCTAATTCAAGTCAACTTTTAAGAGAGCCAAAAAAATATCCAAACTATTTTTGGATAATTTTATACTTTATTTATTATAAAATAAATAACTTATTTTTATCTAATTAATTAATTCGTAATTAATTAACTAGATTATTTTCTTCAAAATTAGACTTTCTTTTTAATTCAAAATTAAACCAAAGTCTATTAAATAATTAACTAATTAATTATTTAATATATATAATATATATATATACACACACAGTGACACGTGTCACTCACGTGAGCCACACGTGTGACTTCACACGTGTGGAACCCTCTTGGCCCGATTAACTCGTTTAATCATTTTCAAGCCTCAACTCATGTAACCAAGTTGTTGTGTGTGACCCTCTAGGTTCTCAATTCAATTAGCAGTGACCCTAATTAATTAATTCACTAATTAATTAATCAGTCCACAGATTAAACGACCATAGTCTAGCAACAGGTGTTTAACCCCTAGCTGAATTGGAATGTTCGGATTCGACAGAACCTTTAAGTCATTGATTCATGTGAGATACAATCCTCCTACTTACTATCTCTCAACCAAGATCTAGGGCAAGGGAATAATCAGAACCCTAATAATCCGGTCTTAAAGCTAAGTGCATTTCATATCCATTTGATCTCAATCCAAGAAACCCTTTTCTTGATGTCTTGATCTACTGCCTTGGCCAAGGACTCCATATGGCATATGAATGACTTACACAATAAGAGATCACCTTGCAAATGCAAGTGTAGGTCCTTTCTTGATTCTCATTCACTTTCATGAGTCACTTGTGCAGCCCCAGCATAAGCCTTGAATCAGTTGTCTAAGGCGACACCCTTTAAAGCTTATACCTAAGACTACAGAGTTAACTCATAAAGTGACAAGGAACCTCAAGTCTAAGGATCAATTAATCACATCAATGACTCGTGAGATATTTCCTAATCTGGAAGTTTCCATTTCCTGAAATATAAACTTCCTTTCCCATTTAGGAATCTTCTCACACGGAGCACCTCAGTGAACTTACTTATTAAAGTAAGCACCCTCATGTATCACGCACGTATCAACTATACACTTTGCACCTCCATGAAACAAGGTGGTCCTTCTTAAGGGCGTGATCCCACAAGCAAGCCTTAGAGGAGTCAGGTTGACACTCCCACTGTCTGTAGGACTCATCGGCTTAGAGTATTTTACTAATCATGACTTATGTGATATAGGGCTCGTTTCATGAACCATTTCACCTAAATGGTAGAGTCCTATAGTCATCAGGATTAGGGGAGTTCTCATACATGCACAGCTAAAGTAAACGCATACCAAACAAGAGCATATAAAGAAGTGTTGCCTTAATTCGTTATTTCATTCAAAGATTGTCTGTGATTACAATAAGGAAAAGCACAAAGCGGATATACAATCGGCTTTCTAGGGTACTATTCCTAACAATCTCCCACTTGCCCGTCAAAGCCATTCTAAAGCTACTCTAAGTCCCATCTTCTGAAGATGACCTTGGAAAGCTTCTCGACTAAGGGGTTTAGTAAGTGGATCTGCCACGTTCTCTGCTGATGTGACCCTCTCAATTTGCACATCTCCTCTTTTGACAATATCACGGATTAGGTGATACTTCCTCATAATGTGCTTGGTCCGTTGGTGAGATCTTGGTTCTCTTGCTTGAGCAACCGCCCCAGTGTTGTCACAAAACACAGTAATGGGGTCTTTCATGCTAGGAACAACATTCAACTCTTGAATGAAGTTTCTAATCCAAACACCTTCATTAGCTGCATCATTTGCAGCTAAGTATTCGGCCTCAGTGGTCGAATCCCCAGTGGCTGTTTGCTTGGAACTCTTCCAACTCACTGCTCTGCCGTTTAGGCAGAAAATGTATCCTGACATTGACTTAAAATCATCTAAGTCAGATGCAAAGCTTGCATCGCAGTATCCTTCGACAGTAAGATCTTTTTGACCTCCGTAAACTAAGAATAAATCTTTAGTACTTTTCAAGTACTTAAGAATATTCTTCACGGCAGCCCAGTGACCATCTCCAGGGTCAGATTGGAAACGACTTGTCACACTAAGTGCATAAGCCACATCCGGTCGAGTACATAACATTGCATACATTATGCTACCTATTGCTGACGCATAAGGTGTATGAGTCATTCTCTTCTTCTCAAGGTTAGTCTTAGGACACATCTTCTTTGTAAGACATGTTCCTACACTCATAGGAAGGTTCTTAACCTTTGCTGACTCCATATTGAATCTCTTCAATATTTTGTCAATGTACATCGACTGTGACAGTCCTATTAACCTTCTAGATCTATCTCTATAGATTTTAATTCCAAGGATATAGGACGCATCACCAAGATCTTTCATCTCGAATTGGTTCGATAACCATAACTTAGTCACTTTCATGTCATCCTTCGAATTCCCAATAAGAAGGATGTCATCAACATAAAGTACTAAGAATTGCACTGAGGTCTCCAATTCCTTTTTATACACACATGATTCATTCGAAATTTGGATGAAGCCAAACGCTTTGACCGATTCATCAAATCGAATGTTCCAATTCCTAGAAGCCTGTTTCAATCCATAGATTGATCTTTGGAGTTTGCAAACCTTTTGCTCACTCCCACTAAATGTGAAACCTATGGGTTGCTCCATATAAATGTCTTTGTCAATGTCACCATTGAGAAAGGCAGTTTTCACATCCATTTGCCATATCTCATAGTCATAATATGCAGCAATGGCAAGCATGATTCGAATGGACTTTTGCATTGCAACTGGTGAAAAGGTTTCGTCAAAGTCCACGCCGGGTCTTTGAGTGAATCCTTTTGCTACCAGTCTTGCTTTGTAGGCTGCAATGCTTCCATCAACTCCAAGCTTTCTCTTAAAGATCCATTTGCAACCTATGGGTTTGACCCCATCAGGCAAATCTACCAAGGTCCAAACTTGGTTGGAGTTCATGGAGTCCATTTCGGATTTCATGGCTTCTATCCACTGTTCAGAGTCAGAATCTGAAAGTGCCTCCTCATATGTTAAAGGATCATTATCCTTTTGAGAGATTTCATGGAAGAATCCATACCATCTCTCCGGCTGTCTAGGAGTGCATTCAGAACGCCTTAGAGGAGGATTTACATGTGTATCGAAATTCGTGATTGGTTGTGGTTGATCAGAGTGGGACGTTTCTTCAGTGGGTGGTATGGGGTCACTTTGTACTTCTTCTAATTCTATGATCTTGCCTTTCTTTTCTTTAAGGAACGGTTCCTCCAGAAAAGTAGCATTTCTGGAAACAAACACCTTTTGCTCAGATTGATCATAGAAGTAGTATCCTATGGATTCCTTAGGATAACCTACAAAGTAGCATAAGTTAGAACGAGATTCTAACTTATCTCCCACTGTCCTCTTCACGTAAGCAGGACAACCCCAAATTCTTAAGTAAGAATAACTAGGGATTTTACCATGCCACATTTCATAGGGCGTCTTGGGGACTGACTTAGAGGGAACAAGATTCAGAATCTTTGCTGCACTTTCTAGGGCATAACCCCAGAAAGAAGGTGGTAAGTCAGTGAAACTCATCATGGAACGAACCATATCAAGTAGGGTTCGATTCCTTCTCTCAGAAACTCCATTAAGCTGAGGAGTTCCCGGAGGAGTCCACTGAGAGATAATCCCATTATCTTTGAGATGATTAAGGAATTCTTCACTGAGATATTCGTCTCCTCAATCAGATCGAAGTGCTTTTATCTTGTGACCAGTTTGGTTCTCAACCTCCTTTTGAAATTCTAAGAATTTCTCAAAAGCTTCAGATTTATACTTCATTAAGTATACATAACCATACCGACTAAAGTCATCAGTAAAGGTTATGAAGTACTGATGATTGTTTCTAGTGCTTACACTAAGCGGTCCACAAACATCAGCATGGATCAAATCCAAAACCTTAGTGGCACGTTCTACAGTTCCTTTAAAAGGGACTTTGGACATTTTTCCTTTGAGACAGGATTCGCAAGAAGTTAACTCTTTGAGATCATTTTCAGAGAATGATCCTAAAGTGTTTATCTTGCTAATTCTGTTCTTGGAAATGTGTCCTAATCTAGCGTGCCATAAGGGAGCTGAAACTTTGTCATCTCTCTTACGCTTTGTTTCTCGTTGTATATTCATAATATTGATATTTTGAGTTAGGTAAAGTCCATTACTTAGAGTACCGATATGAACGGAAGAGTTGTTCCGTTTGATAAAGTATTTACCATTCTTAATATAAGTTTCATAACCTTCACAATCTAATATTGGAACTGAAATTATATTTCGAATAATGGTCGGTACATAAAGGACTTTGTTTAATACTAACTCAAAACTACCTAAATCTAATCTAATTGTGCCTAAAGCTCGAGCTTCAACGTTTGAGCCATCGCCGATCTTCAAGACACATTCTCATTCTTTGAGTTGTTGGACTTCACTTAGCATCTGTACATCATTACAGATATGAGTCCCACAACCGGTATCAAGTACCCAAGAACTAGAATTAATAGAAAGATTCACTTCAACGAGAAAGATACCTTTCTTTAGAGTAGCCTTGTACTCTGGGCAGTTTCTCCTCCAATGTCCCGCTTTGCCACAATGGAAGCAAACATCCTCTTTCTGATCACGCTTCTTCTTTTGGGCCTTCCCCTTCGAAATGCCACCAGTGGGCCTAAGGGGTTTCTTCTTCTTCTTTTGGGCTTTCTTGCCCTTACCTTTAGAAGGCCCAGAAGAGGAAGATGGAGCATTCACCATCAAAACCTTATTGTCCTTCTTGATCGTGCTTTCAGCAGTCACAAGCTGACTAATCAGCTCAGCTACAGTAGCACCAGCATGATTCATGTTGAAGTTAAGGACAAATGGGTTGAATGATGGTGGGAGCGAAGCTAGCAACAAATCCACTGAAAGCTCATCTTTCAGTGGCATGTCCATGGAGGCAAGTTTCTCAGTAAGGGCAAGAAACTTGAGTCCATATTCATGGACACTTGAACCTTCCCTCATTCTTAAGTGGAACAATTCCTTTGAAGTGTTATACCTTGTAACACGTTCATGAGGGCGGTAAAGTTGCTCTAAGTGGTCGTAAATCTCCCAAGCAAATTCCATGGCCTCATGTTGTCTTTGCAAGTCCGGAGACATGTTAGCCAACATAAGGCAACGGGCTTGGAGATTATCATCCTTCCACTTCTGAATCGCATCCCGCTCGGCCCGAGTGGGAGCCTCCCCTTCGGGACTGGGCTCCCCTTCGAAGAGAACATAAGTTCTCTTCTCAGAATCTAAAATGATTTTTAGATTCCTCAGCCAATCAGAATAGTTGGGACCAGTCAACTTGTTTGACTCGAGGATCGATACAAGAGGGTTTTTGGTTGCCATTTCAAAACACGTAGAGAATCACAGAATCTACGACCTAAATGGTAAAACAGAGAACTAGTGAGCATGCTGAATTATAACGATATACAAAAGATAAGCTCTTTAATCTATTGTAGCTCCCACTGTTTTTCAAAGATCTAGAATTCCCAAAGATCTAAGAGGAACACGTTTCCCAATGGGTACTAAGATCCTAGGCATTTTACCTCGAACCCACGACTCGCGGACATTCTAAGTAAGAACCCTAGGTAGGTACAACTTACCAATTCTAACACCTTTAGAACTCTTAGTAATTGTTTTTGCATCACCTATCTTTCAATATGGACCCACGACTCGTGCGACATCCATATTTACTTAGGCGTTAAGCTAGACCCATCAATCATAAGATCATGACCAAAACTTAGTTCGAACGACCCACGACTCGCGGACATCGCCCATGCTAAAATTGACCACGAAATATTGATCATTTGAAATGATTAATTAGGTAACTAAGAACTAATAAGCTCCACTAGCTATCCCACGACTCGCGGACAATAACTAGCTTTACTTACTAAACTTAAAACCTATTGATGGAATGCTAGGAATTTAATTCAAAATTTGCATCTCGAATTAATCACCTATTGGTTCGAAATTAGCTTAATATTTAATGGGAATTTTCGAATCAACCGGAGAGTTGTCCGGTTCGACCTCACCAACATATATGTTATCCAATTTTATTAGTCTTGATTAATGCAAGTACACTTAAATGCATTTCAAACAAGCACATAAACAGATAACATGTCCTAGCATGATACTAACATGTAATGATCATGGGTTCTACCTATCTTATGCGTGATATGCGGGAGCCACTCCACAATCACAAGTTCTAACATACATGCCACATAAACAGTTTAAATCACATAAGGGAAAACGGTAACAAAATACGAGCCCTATTTCTATTACATTTAACAATTGAGATTCCCCTCCCTAACATTTTGAGGGGTCTTCACTTATGGCCTCCTTGTTACTTGAATGTGGTCCATCTTACTCCTTGGGTGCATTGTCTCCAAAATGAAAATAAAAAAACCTCACCACCTATCTCTACTCTCAAATTACAATAAAAAGAAAAAGACATAAAGTAATAAGGCTCAATCTTCATATTGGCCTTAGACAATTACACGGGGTATACCCCGGCCTCAAAAACAGTAATATGGAAAGCCACATAATAAATCACATAACAGTACGCACATAAGTGAGGCTCCAACCTCAATTGAAAAACGCAACTATAGGGCTCCAACCCCAATTTAAACCATCCATGTGCATAAATTAAAACCATACATAGATCTAAACCCATGATCACCTAACATGCTTTTGCGAGAATTTAAATTTAGCCAATAAATTAAAATTCTCGTTTCAAGTCCTAATGACTTAAAACACGACTTAGATGCAATTCTTGTTCAAGAGCCTTTTCAATAAAACCCGAAAAACAACAAACCAATAAAATTCCAATTAATTTCCAAAATTAATAATTTTATTCTTTCATTATTTTCAGAAGATAAAGTTCATAATTTTCCCAAAATCCAAATCGCTTCAATTTCTCAAAAATCCCAATTTAATCAAAAAATTTTAAATAATTTTATTTTAACAAAACTGATTTTAAAAGATAAAATTAAAATAAAATTAAATCGGGATTTTACGGACTGAAAACACGAAAAACACGAAACACGAAAACGGGCCCGCAAAGGGGCCTAGCCGCGCGAGGCACAGACGCGCAGCAGCGCGCGCACAGCGCGCGGCAGTTGCCGCTCGCGCGCGCACGCCGGCCGCGCATCATGCGCCCGCCGCGACTAGGCGGACTGGGCAGGCGTCCCGCGCGGTTGGGGGACGGGCTGGGCGGGCGCGCCTAGGCGGGCCCGGGACGGCTCCCGCGCTGTTGCGGGAGGAGCTGGGCGGCGGCGACGGGCCTGGGCATGCGACGTGCTAGCACGCCTAGGCTCGTTGCTTTTCGTGTTCGTTTCGTATTTCTGGGTTTCTCGAAAACCTGGTTCAATCCAAAAATTAAAAATTCGATTTAAATATATTTCAATCAAAACGGTTTTCAAAAACACAATTTAAGAAAACAGTTTCAGAAATTCAGGAAAAATTACAGTTTCGTATTTCAGGCTTTCTAAAAGAACTCTTGAATACCTAATTCGCATCTAAGCCTAAGAATTTCTACCAAATTCAGAGTAATGGAGACGAATCAGAAACACGATTAACGAGGTGGCTCTGATACCACTTGTTGGAAAACACGAATCAGAAAACAGCGGAATTTAAAAATTTTTCCCAACAACAGGATCTAGGACTCGTAATCGTGTAACCAAATTCGTAAAGATAGAAAACTTACTTTTCTTTTGTTCTTTCTTGAAGCGTTTCAAGCCACCCAAGAACGCTCTTCTCGCGGCTTGATCCCCTCTCCTTGGTAAAGCTCGAATCTTCAAACTTCTAACTTGAAGCCTCTAGAGAAAGTCCACCAACTTGATCACAATCTAACTAGTAAGGATGCTAGTTCTCTAGTTAGTGTTTAGGCTTAACCTAGGGTTTAATTTAATCTTGGAGAAAGGAAGGTGTTCAACACATGAACCAAGAATTGTCTATTAGCTCTAAAGGGGAGCATGATAGGAAAGGGGAGGGGCGGCCGAACCTAGTCCTTATGGACAAAGGATTTGGTCCCTCTCTCTCCTATTACTTGATCATCAAGTATTTTCCAACTTTGACTTTGAATTCTAATTCAAGTCAACTTTTAAGAGAGCCAAAAAAATATCCAAACTATTTTTGGATAATTTTATACTTTATTTATTATAAAATAAATAACTTATTTTTATCTAATTAATTAATTCGTAATTAATTAACTAGATTATTTTCTCCAAAATTAGACTTTCTTTTTAATTCAAAATTAAACCAAAGTCTATTAAATAATTAACTAATTAATTATTTAATATATATAATATATATATATACACACACAGTGACACGTGTCACTCACGTGAGCCACACGTGTGGAACCCTCTTGGCCCGATTAACTCGTTTAATCATTTTCAAGCCTCAACTCATGTAACCAAGTTGTTGTGTGTGACCCTCTAGGTTCTCAATTCAATTAGCAGTGACCCTAATTAATTAATTCACTAATTAATTAATCAGTCCACAGATTAAATGACCATAGTCTAGCAACAGGTGTTTAACCCCTAGCTGAATTGGAATGTTCGGATTCGACAGAACCTTTAAGTCATTGATTCATGTGAGATACAATCCTCCTACTTACTATCTCTCAACCAAGATCTAGGGCAAGGGAATAATCAGAACCCTAATAATCCGGTCTTAAAGCTAAGTGCATTTCATATCCATTTGATCTCAATCCAAGAAACCCTTTTCTTGATGTCTTGATCTACTGCCTTGGCCAAGGACTCCATATGGCATATGAATGACTTACACAATAAGAGATCACCTTGCAAATGCAAGTGTAGGTCCTTTCTTGATTCTCATTCACTTTCATGAGTCACTTGTGCAGCCCCAGCATAAGCCTTGAATCAGTTGTCTAAGGCGACACCCTTTAAAGCTTATACCTAAGACTACAGAGTTAACTCATAAAGTGACAAGGAACCTCAAGTCTAAGGATCAATTAATCACATCAATGACTCGTGAGATATTTCCTAATCTGGAAGTTTCCATTTCCTGAAATAGAAACTTCCTTTCCCATTTAGGAATCTTCTCACACGGAGCACCTCAGTGAACTTACTTATTAAAGTAAGCACTCTCATGTATCACGCACGTATCAACTATACACTTTGCACCTCCATGAAACAAGGTGGTCCTTCTTAAGGGCGTGATCCCACAAGCAAGCCTTAGAGGAGTCAAGTTGACACTCCCACTGTCTGTAGGACTCATCGGCTTAGAGTATTTTACTAATCATGACTTATGTGATATAGGGCTCGTTTCATGAACCATTTCACCTAAATGGTAGAGTCCTATAGTCATCAGGATTAGGGGAGTTCTCATACATGCACAGCTAAAGTAAACGCATACCAAACAAGAGCATATAAAGAAGTGTTGCCTTAATTCGTTATTTCATTCAAAGATTGTCTGTGATTACAATAAGGAAAAGCACAAAGCGGATATACAATCGGCTTTCTAGGGCACTATTCCTAACAGTTTTCCCGTTATTGATAATATAATAACCTCTGTTCCTACTTGCTTGACTGTTTACTTGCTCCTGATCCTGTCATGTAATAAGTGCAAAGTGAAGTCCAGGATGGAATAAATACCCGTTCTCGCCGGGTCCCCTAAGATGTAATACATAGATTGTTGTATCTGATTTTACTACTGTTAAAAACCAATCGTGCAAGTGTACACTAACATACGCGTAGCACAATAGGATCGAACTCACAGGGAAGGGAAATCAATCACTACTCTCTATTTCTCTCTAATCTAAAGACTTAACGAATTCAAGGTTATTTCTATTAATCTACTGATGCAGAAATCAACAAGTAACGAAACTAAAATTGCAATTAACAATTTAAATACGCGAATTTACTTCAGTAAACTAAACAGGCAGGGGAAAAAGCTTTGAATCATACAATCAAGAGCCAATGTGATACCCGTTTGACAAGTGTAATTCTACAACCTAGTCACTTATATTTGAATTACTCTCTCTCGAGGTGTAACCAAGTGCTTAATTAGTGTTCAATGTTGCTCTCGCAATCACCAATAGTTAATTAAACCATAGGAACAAGACTAGTGTAATGCAGTATTCTAGCGGCTCGGCATGGAATAAGATTACTGTTGTATAAGCTAGGACCAAATCTCTTTGAACCCTACAACTCACAAGTATTGAAAACCCTCTAAACTACCATCACTCTTTCGATTTATAGGTAATTGTAACACATGCTACGGGTGATCAGGCCATCGCAAGTCAATTCAAACCAGTTTTCAAACTAAGAATTAACACAAGTCACTCAAGTATATCATCAAACATCCATCATGCAATCATCATCACTTCCCCCCAGCCTTAGATAATTAGCTACTCAAAATTGAAGCAAAAATCATAAAACTAAAGGAAACTGCATTAACATAAATCATGGTCAACGAATCTAAATAAAGTCTAACAATTAAACTCATAAATATTCAGCAAAACTCAAGAACGAAACTAGCATAAAACTAAAACTAAAAATCAAAGGAATTAGTTTAGAAATTAAAGCAACAATACAACCAAAGACTGTTCTCGGAATTCAATCCTATCGTCTTCTCGAATTCTCTGAAAATCTTCTGAACCTCTGAGTCTTCTTCCAAACCCTAGGTCTTAATCTTGGAAGGAAACTCTTTTTCTCTGTCTAAATCTCTCCAACGTCTCTCCCTTATTTCTCCTCTTCTCTCCTTACTCCTAAGGACTCCAAAAACGCACATATATAACAGCCCTAGGAGACTTCTCGCCGCCCTAGGTAACGGGCGTTACCAGTTTTTGCCTTGCCATCGTTAACTCCAGTTAATGGCCTGAAACCGCCTTAACACTTTTACTGGTAACGGGCGTTACCGAATTCCTTCTGCGTAGGGGTAATGCCCGTTACCCCTCTGTTCTCGCCAAAACCGTTCTCCTGTGGCTATTAATAAGAGTTACTCCTTTAGTACTGCTAAATGGTAACGGGAGTTACCACTTTTTCTCCCAAAAATGCGTGAAATCGCTCTGCTTCGCCGTTTCGTAACTCCAACTCTAATAACACCTGAACCGAGTCAAATAAACACATAAACGCATCAAACGGCTCCAGAATATCATCTATTTAACGCTTAAAATCATGCAATTTCTTCACACAACAAAGATATCCGTAACCTCTGGCATGCCCCAGTCCCTGTTCAGCACCCGAGGATCGTTAAGGTAAAATGGGCATCAACAGAGGACGTACGGATATCGAGACATGCATTATATATCCTGTTTACCTGATTGCATGCTTGGACGTAATTTCATTCGTACGTGTTAATTGATTTATGATTTCCTGTTACTTGTTTTAATAATAAATCACGTATAGTGGAATTACGCCTGCCTGACTGTCTGTTTATACATATGTGCGTGTGTTAACCCTTTCACTTAGTCAGTTGGCTGACCCCTCCCTCTCGTTGTTTTTAGTGGTTGTCTTGCAAGTTCTGTGGTCGTTAGGCGGGAGTCTTTTAAGGTCTTTGATTGAGTCATGGTCCTGTATACCTTGCATCGTATTGCACACATTCCTCCTGTATTGTACTGGGCCTTGCAGGCCATTCTTATTGTATACTTTATAGCTCTATTGAACTCAGGACAAGATTCTAGGCCCCTAGTTGAACACGTTTTTATATTATTGATTGTATTGTTTTGGGATAGGTTAGGATAGGTTTTCTATTTTAGTTGAACCTGTTTGAATTGTATTGTTCTATTGATTGTGAATGCATGTTTGCCTTGCTTCCGCATACTTGTTTCTATTGATTTTCTTGGTACAGTGTCTAGTCCCGCCTAACGTAGAGTATTTTATTTCTGTCTCCATTCACCGTGAGTTTAGCTCATGTATGGACTTCCATTTCATGTGTGGGCCGGGCTCACGGTGCGGGGGATGTGGTGCCCCCCATTTAGGGTGTCACAACTTCCATTTCGTACGTGGATTGGATTCATGGTGCGGGGGATGTGGCGCCTGACGTCATGGGTGCTACACTAAACTTTCAAAGTTGGACAATTGAGCCCAAACGCATTTTATTTAAATTCTAAAACAACACAAAGCTTGAAATTAAATTCACATTGATACATAAGGCATGTAACGTCATGAAATTCATATAAAATTATGAAATTATAGAAATAAACTCACTCGTGACATCGTACCTGGGTTGCTGAAGAGACGGGGCGTCACACAATAAGAGTTTGATATGATACAATATGATAAAATAAAATTATCAGAAATATCCATACGAATTTCTAATTAAGTAGCACTAAAAACATATTCCATGCCTTATTTTATAATGGGGGAATGTGACAAAATTCCCCAAGGCACAAAATAAATTTGACATCACTCTTTCATGAAAAAAAAAATCAATACTAACTCCCCCGTTCAAATTTGTAATTTGATTTCACTCCCCATTTTTGACGAAATTTCCAAAATAACCTTGAAGAAATATAAAATGACATAACACATCACTCTTCCCTCCCACACACATCATTTTGTTAACATAATACCTCATATACACTGTAACGCCCCAATTTTTCCAGTTGTTCAGGTAAGCGCGCCACGCGTGTGAGTTTTCGAGAGATATGATTTATTCTAATCCTTTTATTTCTTAAGTGTCCATTTCATGTTATTATTTGAATTATTTCCTTAATGTTTATGTGATAAAATGTGAAATTGTTACCAACTTGAGCATTATTGCATGATTCGTATTTAATTGACACGTGAATTAATTGACGAACATGTCTTATTTGATTAATTGTCCTTAATTGGTCACTTTTATAATTTGTGGACTTAATTAATAATTTCTTGAGGACCTATTTGTAACCTTTGTGAATTTTGAATTTAGCTGCATGACTTTAATTTATCATGGATCAAGTTGCAATTTCCCTCATTTTTCCCCTTATATTCACGATTAAAACATATACATACATGTACATATCTTTTCTTCTTCATTTCTCATTCAAGACAAAACAAGAACAACTCCATCTCTTCCTTTCTTCCTTCAATCTCGATCCAAGCCAAGCAAGGAGAAGCCAAGATTTTCTTCCATCTTTGTCAAGAGAACAAGCATCATACTATTATCCCTTCTTTCTCTTTTATCTCCTCCATCTTCAAGATGAGATCATGTATATATCTTTAAGGATTTATGAGGTTAGGTTAGGTTTTTATGGTCTTTGGTATTCCATGAGATTATGTGAGATAAATATGATGATTCTGGATTGATTTCATATAATTACAACTTGAATTCATGAAGGTTAAAGCTTGGTTGATCATAGCATCTTTGTAGGTTGATTAATGAAGTCTTGATGATTTAAGCTTGAATTAAGTGTTTATATTCGTTTTTATTATACTTTAAGTATCTAAGAATGTTTATTTCATGTTTTAATGCATTTACGAGTTGTTTTGATGGTGTTTTTTTTGTTGTGATTTTGTCCCAAGAGCATCCCCTGTTCTGCTCTGTTTCTACATATCCTGCATAGTGGGAATGACCCTTCCCATTCCCAGTTGTTTCCCGGAACGGCCGTTCCCAACCCTGTGAATGATCTGGCACACGAGGCTGGGAACGGCCATTCCCAGTTTTGGTCTACGACCGGAACGGTCGTTCCCAACCGGCAAAAATAGCAAATCTTTACAGACGAGCGGGATTAATTTGGGCAGCCGAGAACGACCATTTCCATTTTACATTGAAACCCGGAACGGCCATTCCCATGCTCCAGAGGGTGTCTGTGATTTTCTGCATGAACTTAGGCACTTCAATTCCTTTCATAAGCTCTTAAATGAACAACACATGCTATTATATTCATTTTATACATGAATATGTTCATGACATTCCTTAAGTGTCAATTCTTGTCATATCATTTCATGATTTCGCCGTGCGTCATAATTGGTATCATTATTGAGTTTCCTCTCACGAGTACACATTGTATCCTTTCTTGTCCAGTTCTTCTCCAGGGTGGAGATCATCGATCGAGTAAACACTGCCTTTCACACTTGTCTTGTCTCATCGCTTGTCAGGTGAGGGTGTTTTCGTTCTAGTTACGTACATAACCCTAAAACTTGCATGAATGGAATTCGGCCTAAAGCCATATTTATACTTATATCATTTCCAAAATGATAATCAAGTAAACATTTACTGAAACTGAACCTACTGTTATTGTTATTTACTGACCCTTCTTGTTTTGGCGAGATATTATACTGCACATTGATTGGGGCCCAGGGTTGAGTGTATTGAGTAATCCGGGGAGGTATCGGGCCGACGGTGATCTCTTGCACTCCCCATACTATTGAGATGAACCCGGAATCCTCTAGGAGGTTAGTAGAGGATGGAGTCTCGGTCCTTGGGGATTCATGCACCCATTGACCACACTGACTGGATGACGAGGGCTAGCTACCCAGACCATCACTGGAAGAAGAATGATGGAATTGATTGTGCATTATTACTGAATTGACTATATTGAATGATTGGAACCTATTGATTGCATGATCGCCTTAAATTGAAACTTAATCATTGTACACTGTCGGAGTTTGGTTGGAGATTGTGCACGCTCACTCGCCGAACCACTGATAGCCTAAAATTGCAACTAAGTGTATAAATTGATAGTTGTAAAATCCGAGCATTGATTAATTGACTTCTTGCCCTTCACGGGAACTACTTTACCTAAAACTTTGCTCGGGATTTACAGCTTGCATGTGCATGTTTTTATATATATACGTATACCTCCTGCTCACTCAGTCTTCTAGAGACTGATCCCTCTTTCCCCTTTCTTCCAGGTTCTTTACAGGTGGTTGCTAGGCGGAATTGAGTTGTCGGTCTTTACTCGAGTCTTGCACTTGTACACTCACTGCATATTGCATTTATTTATTGTATTGATCTATCTCTTGAATTGAATTGAACTCGGGACAGGTTTCTAGGACTTTAATTGAACCCGTTTTATGTTACTTTCATGTATTGATTCGGGACAAGTTAGGACAGGTGCATTATTTAGTGGAACCCGTATTTACTTTCTCGTTGAAGTTGCATTTATTGACTTGATATTGGATAGATAATTGTCTTGCTTCCGCACCTTTGTTATTGTTGAATTGTTCCAGGGTTAGATTCCGCCTACCTAGGAGAGTCTTTTCATTGTCTTCCGTTCGCTGTGAGTTTGGTTTATGTATGGATCAGCCATTTCATATGTGGACTGAGCTCATAGTGCGGGGGATGTGGTGCTCTCATCACGGGTGCTACATACACGATTTTATACTTTTATTTTGTATGCTAATACTTCAAAATATAATTTTCATATTTCATATGTAAAAGTTAATATATATATATATATATAATAGAGTAAAAATTATATTTTGTGTAGGTGGATGGTGGAGTAAAAATTAATTGTTGATTTATATTTTGAAGTATTAATTAAAATCTATAAAGTATCCAAATTATAAAATAGAGTATTATAAAATTTTCGAATTATAAAATAGAGTATCAAAATTATAAAATCGAGTATCCAGATTTAAAAGTAGAGTATTATTTGTTAAAGTTAAAGTACTCAGATTTAAAATTGAAGTACGAGAAAGAAAAATAAAGAAAAAGAAAAAAAAAGAGTATTTTTCATAAAAGTTAGAGCACTTATATTTTAAATTAGAGTATTATTCATAAAAATTAAAGTACTTAAATTTAATACTGGAGTATTGTTCATAGATATTAAAGTATTTAGAATTTAAAATAAAGTATTATTCGTAAAAGTCAAAGTATTCACGTTTAAATTTGAAGTATGAAAAGGAAAACGAAATAAGTAAGGGTATTGCGGTCTATTTAGGTGAGTATAGAGTGAAATTAAATTATAAATTTGCATTGGGGAGTTGGTATAAATTTTTTTAGATGGGAAAATAAATGAAATTATTTTCATCTCTAAAAGTGAGTAATTAATTAAGTCCTCTTTTATAACTGTCCTCTATTTAATTAATTATTTACTGTATTATTTACTGTATTTCAAATCGAGCTAGGTTAATTTTGTTATGCAAAATTAGCTATGATATACGGATACGGCGACACGGACACGATACGATACGGATACGGCGACACGGATTTTTTCTTCAATTTTCCAAGTGGGGTGTGTTGGACACGAGTGTCCGACACGACACGACACGGCAAAATGATATTTTTAGAAGTGTCTGTGCATCATAGAAAATTAGTAATGAATTTTAAAGCTATAAATTTCAATAACTTACTATTGACTTCTATTAATATATAGTACTCTTTAATTCTTAAAAAAATAAAACAACGCTTATACTTTATAGTCCCCTTATTATGATTAAATAGTCCAACAATTTTTGTCCTCACTTATACGTTAGTGGAAAACCTAGTAAGAGTAATTGGCTTGTGCCTCAAAATCAGCCATCCAAATTAGAGACATTGAAACTGCAATTAGACACAAGCAAATTAGGTCGTGTGTGTGTGCATTTCTTTTTCTTTCTTTCTTTCTTTCTTTTTAGTGTGTTTTGTCAAGAGATTAGGTCATGGGTGATTGCGTCATCTTATAGTGAAGCTTTATAAAACTTCACTATAATTGTGAATGTGGTTTAATTAAGGATTCAAATAAAACGATAAAAGTTTCATACACACTATTTGGAAAAATAAAGAGTTGCTAAATAATTTCAGAAGCCTAGTAAGCGCTTATTAGTTTTTTTATTTCAAATTACATTTTGTTAATTTTATAATCCACACATCTTGTTTGTTTATCCAAATGTAAGAGCTTGGCTCAGTGGATACGTGCTTATGAATTAAGATGGACCATAGTAGGTCCTTGTCTGCCTCAATCCACCCACTCATATGACGTATTTTAGTTAGTTCAAGATGTGACGGTTTTATTCTAATTATTTTAATGTTTTGGTTGATATTGAACAATTAGGTGAACCTGGAAAAACCTAAAATTCATGTTTTTAGTGGAATCTGACTCGTGACGCCAAAGCAATGATTTAGAAGTGAAAAGGAAGAAGAATTACGTGATGGGAGCAAACTTCGTTCCCTAAGGCAATATGGCTCGTACGTATCAAGAATAATTTTGATGATACGTTGAAAATTTTTATACAACAGTAGGTCCAATAAGTTATACATTTTGTTGTGTTGAAATAGAGAATTATTTACCTCTAGGCCCCAGATAAGTTTTTAAATAACAAAAGACCCCCACATTTATATTTATTAACATGGAACACCCAAATAAATTTTAAAATTACAAATGATCCCTATTCATTAAAAAATTATTTAAAAATTATTGTGTTCATTTGAGATCTAGATGTAAAAACTCATTTTTGAAGATATTCTGTATTTTAAAAACTCATTTAGATTAAAATTTTGGACAAAATTATCAAAAATTCTAACAGAGAAGGGGTCATTTATAATTTTAAAATTCATTTGGGTGTCCCATGTTATTTAATCTAAATATGGGGATGTTTTGTTATTTAAAAACTCATTTGGGGTTTAGATGTAATTCACCTATATAAATATAAATCACGTAATATTAGTGACTCTCATAATTTTAAAATTATTTCTCTATATATAATATGTTCGTGATCTCCTAATTTAATTTTCTTTGCTCAACATATGTAGTAAGTTATGCATAAAAGATGATTACCCTAACTCTGAAATTCCGCCTCCACCGTGTTAGACAAGACTGTAAAATCGAGAATTAGAAACAAAAATAAGTATTTACAAAGTAATTGACCCATTTCAACTCTTCGTTTGAAAGCATTATGCATTTTATTCGTCCTTAGAGTGCAATAAGTTTGCATTTTATATTTCGCAATTTATATATTAAGATGTGTTTCAATGTGGGAAAACTGATTGATATGGCCGTCAATTTGGTATTTAATTAGAAGTAAAAATTTTAATTATTTATTAAATCATTTGTTCATTTTATATGATGCCCAAATAAAATTTTGATTTTGGAAAAAAAACAATGGGAAAATTGTATAATGATTTCCACATTGATGACATGGAGTTTATTTTTTGAATAAGTAATGGAGGCAAAAGCATGAAAGAAGATAATAATAAGTTGGGTTTTGTTTTGTTCCTTTATTAAGCTAATATGGAATGATGAAAGAAAACCAAAACGAATATAAAGCTGAATATTAATGATATAAAGGAAAGTGGGACATGATATATATTCATCAGGGCTAATTTTAGTACAAATTTGATTCGATCAAATTGGTGTAATAAAAGAACCAGCGTCTTACACTCCTCATATAATTAATAAAAAATTTAATAAGAATAATCAATTAAATAGCAAGTGTAATATTCAAAATTTTGAAAATATTAATTAATCTATTCATTACCCGTTATTATAATTTACATGATTGCCTCGAATATTATCAATAATTTTTCATTATTCAAAGAAATCCAAAAGTTATTTGTGGCCTTTTAAGATATTGGTTAATTTCAAATATCTCCTCATCCTTTGGCCCTAGTGTGTTTTGTTTTTTAATATTTGAATTAATGCGATTGTTCCCCTAATTTTTGAAAAATATCACACTTAACCCGTTTAAGCAGAGTAAATCTATACATAGCACATTTCAGATGTGTCAATATTATATGTTAAATCGAAGTTCTCGACGCAAGAAATACAAGGGTGATCTCACCAAAATCCGACAACCAACAAAGGAAAAATCACCTCTCAAAGACGACACATGAAGGCCAGAGCTTTGCAGCGGCTTCCGAAAGTCAATAGAGTCGACCGGCGTATGGGGCTTGTTCTCGTCGGAGAGACGAACACGATGGCGATGGTCTTGAAACTTAGGTCGCCAAAACTGAGGAAAAATCAACGGTCAAAGTACATGATGGAGGTGGTCTTGAAACTTAGGTTGCCAAAACTGAGAAAAAATCAACGGTCAAAGTATGTTAAAAGAAGTTAAGTGTAACATTCTTTGAAGGTTAGGGGGGCAATCCCACTAATTCAAAGATTAAGAAGTAAAATGCATTAAGGGCCAAAGAATAAGGGAATATTCAGAATTAGCCCTTGAGATAGAAAGGATTTTAGTTGGACTATTGAAGTGAATTAATTAGTTTGGTAGGATAATTAGAAAGGTTTAAATACATTAAAGTAAATAAGTCCAAAATTGATAATTAGACTATTTAATAATTTTGCATATTTTTAACTAAAATTTATTAATTTATTGTATATCAAAGTAAACTGCTTCTTAGATTAGTTTATTTTAATTAATTATATTTGGTGGACTCAATTATCACCCACATAAAATTATTTACTTCACTTTTATATCTCGGTCTTCTCCTAAAAATGAGACCAATAGGTACAGTGGATTAGATAAGGTTTTGTTATTATAGAATTTTGGGGTTATTAATTAGTTTATTTGTTATCCCATAACATAATTTATATGGTTGCCCACAATATTATTCTTTCTATGTAGTTTTCATTTTTTAAAGATACCAAAGGACATTAGTAACTTTTCAAATAAAAAGAATTTTAGGCAAACCATTAAAGCAAATTAAATAATTTGATAAGATAATTATGAAGTCTAAATATATTAAAGTAAGGGGTCTTTCACTAAAACTCCCCATGAGTTGAAAAAATTCTTGTTTGCTCCCCATTTTCAAAATTATTCCTCTTCACTCCCCAGATGAGAATCATAATTCCCGTTTACTACCCATTTTTCGTAAACGTGGTATAAAAACTCAAGAATCACGTACTTAAATACCCAAATATTGTATATTTTTCGCATTTGAATCCCCATTTGGAGATTTTTTAGGAATTCCCCGATAAAGTTAACAAATCTAAAATTGAGTATTGAACTATTCAGTAAATTTTTATATTTTCATATTTCGCACCAATCGATTACTGAAGTAGGCCACATAATGAGTGCGGTTTTACTCAACCCAAATTCAAATTCAAATTTTATCTAATACTTTTTATCAATGTGTCCAAACCTAATGAATTTCTACCCAAATTAGACTCATCTATACTATAATATATAGGAAGGGTGCATTTTGACCCAATTATATAAATTTTGACCAAATACTAATTTTCTAGAATTTTGAATTATTTTAATTGATAAAATAATTTAATGGTAAATTGTTTAATGCTAATTACAATGATTGAATTTTTAAATACACATAAATTTTATTAATTATGTCCTTAATTTACGAAATCATTCAATATCTCTTTAATTTAAAAAATCATTCAATTTAATTAGTTTTCCTTAATTTTCTCTTTTAAGTTTTGTTTTTCATTAAATGCACATGAATTTTATTAATTATCTCCTTGATTTAAGAAATTATTCAATTTAGTTATTTTTCCTTATTCTTTTAGGGTTTCTTTTATTAATTGTTTGTTCTATATAAATACTTCACAAGTTTTATGTTACACCTATGATGCACGGATACGGACACGGCGACACGGACACGACACGACACGGATACGGCGACACGGATTTTTTCTTGAATTTCCCACGTGAGGAGTATCCGACACGGTGTCCGACACGAGTGTCCGACACGACACGACACGTCAAAATGATATTTTTAGGAGTGTCCGTGCATCATAGTGTTACACACTCTCATTTTTTCCTTTCGATGCAGTTACTGGCTATGTTTTGAAACCTGGACCGGACGTCGAACCGGGAAGCCTTACTGGTTACTGGTTTTACTGGTTCGACCGGTTCGACCTGTGGTCGAACCGGTGTGACGTCATAATTACGTAATAATTATATTTAATTGTATATATATTTATAAAATATTACAAATATTAACTAAAAATAATAAAATAAGTAAAATAATATAAAAAATAGATATAACTTCAAATTACTTACAGATACTCATTAATTTTCAAATAACATTCTCCAATAATAAGTTCTCAAAATTATAAATTTACAAAAAATTAGATAAAAATAAAAAAATATCATCCTATTTGTTGTGAAAAAAAAAGTATCACACCTACATTTATATTTTTATAAATATATATTAAAATTAAAATATTTTACATTAGTTTATTCATATTTAAATTTAGTTTATACTACGTAGTTTAATTAATATTTTCTTAACACTCAAAATTTTAATATAATTCTAGAGAGTTTATTATTTAAGAAAGTTATTAATAAATTTAGTAACGTCAAAATTTTCAAATGGGGTGGTAGATCAGTTGGTATGAGCAGGTATGAGCATATTTTAATGTCATGGGTTCAAAACCCCATAGCACTACAATTATTGTTTTAGTTTGGGGGAAAAAAAAACACACACACACACACACACAAAAATCCGGGCCAACCGGCCCGCAAAACAGTCCGGTCCGATTATTTGACCGGCTACTGGTTTTGGGGGGTCAATCGGACCGGACAGCCGGTCGGTCACCGGTCCGACCGGCCGGTCCGGTCCGAGTTTCAAAACATAGGTTACTGGAATCTCATTTTTTTCTTCTTATATTATGTTGTGGCTTTAATATATATTCGTTGGCATTTGTTTTTGATTTACTCTCATCTTTTTCTTCTTATATTATATTGTGATTTTCAAATATATATTCATTGCATCGATGACTTTGGGTTTATTATATTAATAATTTATTTCATTTTTTTCATGGTCATGTTGGAATAATCATTGAGCAGACAAATGTGGAAGGAGATCAAGCCTTCAAATTCCTTTATACTGAGGTATAAACCACTGAACATTTTCTTTGAGGTTACACATCTGTTTTGTAATAAAATTATGTTGATAAGTCTGTAAATAATTTTTCTGAAAAAAGAATTTTGACATCACTTGCGGTCAATCTACTTATATTTTTTCCTGTTTATATTACAATGTAGCTTTAAAGTATATAATCATTGACATCAGTTTCTTTCGATCTATTCTCATTTTTTTTTTGTTCTTCTTATATTACAATACTGTAACTTTCAAGCATATAATTATTGACGTTGATGTTTTGTGAATTTAAACTTTAGTTTTGTGCTTAATTTCTTAATTAACACTTTATCCTTATTTTTTATTGCTTCTACAACTTTATAATTAAATTAGTTTTTTCTTTAATTTAGATTTATATAATAGTTAAAATAATAGAATATTTAGTTTACTTAGCATGGATTTATACCAAAATTACTCTAAAAGATTTGGATATTATCAATTTTTGCCTCCAATTTTCGCAGTTTTTATAATTCTTTAAATTCTCGATGAGTTAGTTAGTTATGTTTGTTTTTAATTTTTCAATTTTTGAGTTTCACCCGGCCCTTTCGTAGTTTTGTTTAATTTCATTTTTCATGACACTTTATGATGATTAGCTATTTAATATCTGTCAAAATAAAATATGTCCTTTGTTTGTTATGTATATTACCTCTTTGTACAAAACTTTCTCGAATATCTAACATTATAGATTTATTATTTTATCACTTATTTCATTTATTATTTTATTTTATTTATATAATATTTTTTTTGTAATTCTATTACTTTTTCCTAATCTAATTTTTATTTCTATTTTTCTAGCTTTAAATTTTATTATCATTTTTTACAATATTTACGGAGCACCTATATAAAATATTTCATATCAAATAGTTTGTCTTATATTTTATTTTTATTTCTCCACTTCTTTTATAACTTATTTTTAGAACTTGACTAAATCCAACAGTATCTCTATGTTAATTAATTCACTCTCTTATATTATCTACAGGAAATTATTTTGTAGCAATTAATTTAAATGTAATTATTGTTTGTGAGTTGTAACACGCGCTTTAATTCTATATTAACTTTATTTACTTGTTATTGTTGCCGCTTACCAAAATATCAAAAAAGTAGATCGTATAATAAATAACTAGAAATATTTTTCTTTAGCCAGTTGTTTATTTCTAATCATTATTCTTTTACATTAATTTCTGTAAAATTGTATTTTTATCCTTTATAATGAAAAAACCAGATGAAGGCAACATCTATGATCAGAAATGAAAGAATTCATTAGTTATAGCTTTGGTTCGATTTAAGCATGTGTATTTGATTTAATGATTTTAATAATTCATTATTTATAACTTTAAAAATTAACAATTTAAAGATTTTTAGTATATATAATTAAAATTTTATGTATATATATTTTATATACTGTTAAATACTCCGTGCAAAGCACGGGGTATATGCTAGTATTTAATTATGGGTTGGATATCTAGACCGACCTATAATTAATTTTAACGTCTAAATTTTAAAGAAATAATTACATCTGACTACCCTATTTCATTTTCTAAATACAAAAAAATCCATTTAAATCGGAAAATTATATTTTAGTTCTTAACTTTTGAGAAACGTTTGTGGTCCCTGAAGTTCGTTAGAGTTCCATTATGGCATTTCAAGAATACTCCTGATTGTTATTAAATTCATAATTTGTAGTGATCTTTTTATTTAATTGATAAATTATTTGCAATTATTTACCTTTTTAAAGTGTGAAAACATATTTGGACACACAATACAATTTTAAAAGTTTATAAGAGAAAACGAGTTTATATCAATTTTAATTCAAGATTTTATAAATTTGCTATGTCAATTTATAAAATTGTTGAAAAGAAAACAAATTATTTTTAAAAACTTAATAATTTAGTGAATATAGATTGTTTATCAAGTATATAGTTAGGAAATTTTGTGACTTGTTTACATTTTATTTATTTATTTATTATTCAAAGTATATGTATGTTGGAATGTTATAGGACATGATACTGAAAATATGTCCAACATGTTTTGAAGCGTCGGATTAATTATAATTTAATAAGTCTTGTATACGTTTTAATACGGTATTGAAAGTTTTGGAATCGCCTATACATGGAACGGTTGAGTATATCCCTAATTAGTAGAGATGGGGTCTGATTTGTAGGGATTTGTTCCTTGTATAATTTATTATATATCTAGGACTCTTATACTCTGTCTTCATACGAAAAATATACGATTCACAATGAATACAAATGAAAATCTTCCACAAATATCATGTTCTAACATGGTATCAGAGCAATGTTAGAACCCTTGGGACTCAGTATTAACATCATCGTCCCTACCAATCCCGAACCTAATCAGCCTAACCCTAGTATCAACCAAACCTGTCAACCCCAACCGAAACAAATCGGATAGCAAATCTGTTGAGAAATAACAACCAAAATCAACAAATCGTGCCTAACTCCGGAGAAGACTGGGCGGAGCAACACCTGCTCAGACGGTGCTGGACACAGCTATGGCGCCGACCACCAGACATCATCACGGGAAGGGCACCAGAAAACTGACTTCGGAGGCGACGAGAGAAGGGAACAGGCGGGCCAACGTCGCGATTGGCGATGGGAAAGCCGCCAGAGAAACGGGATCTGAGGAGACCACTGCAGGCATCGTCCAGAGAGATACCGGTGCAGCGGCAGCGGATATCAGCAGGGCTAACACCGTCTTCATCCCCGACAAAAGGTCTAGCGAGAGAGACGGGTGCGGCGCAGCAGGTAAAGGGTTTGGGGGTGGTGACCCAAACCCTTAATCCCCTACTTATACGATCCCCCAAGTTGATGACAGGCCCTCTAACTTTAAAAGTTTGCAGTTGAGGGCCCAGATTTCTGATAATTGTGGTTTTCACACCCAGACCACTACCAATAGAATTTCAAATTGGATTTTTGATTGTGGAGGTACTGATTCTATGGCATTTGACTCATCTGATATAGTTGGGCCTATGAATCCGAAAAAATCCCATATTCGAACGGCAAATGGAGATCTGGCCGTGGTTGAAAAGGAGGGCTCGATTCTTGTTACTCCTAAACTTAAATTGAGCAACTGTCTTTTATGTGCCATCTTTATCTTGCAAGTTGCTTTCTTTGAGCCATATTATGAAAGAGTTAAATTATGTGGTCCTAATATATCCTCGGTTTTGTTTGTTACAGGACATTCATACGAAGGAGATCATTGGGCATGGTACTGACCGGGGAGGATTATATTATGTTGATGAAGTGGAGAACCCGTCTAAAGCTCTTCTTTCAATGGGAACGGTAGATACACAACTTTAGCTTTGGCACCGACGCCTTAGACATCCCTCAGTCGGGTATTTGAGATTGTTATTTCCTGCATTATTTCAGAATAATCAGAATGTGAAATTATCGTGTCAGACTTGCCTTGCTGCTAAGAGTCATAGGGCTTCTTTTAAACCTAATAATACAAGAGTTGAGACTGCGTTTTCTTTGGTACATTCAGATGTTTGGGGGCCAGTCCCGGTTACAAATCAAAATCAGTTTCGATACTTCGTATTATTTGTTGATGAATTCTTACGCATGACTTGGGTGTATTTTCTGCATCACAAATCTAAGGTTTATGATACGTTTCTTGCCTTCTTTAAAATGGTGCAAACTCAGTTCAATCAGAAAATTAAAGTGCTCCGGTCAGATAATGGGAGGGAATTTGTTAATCATGAAATGGACAGGTTTTCTCGAGAACAGGGCTTTGTACACCAAACCACTTGTCCCAACACCCCGCAGAAAAATGGTGCGTACAAAAAAAAGAACCACATCATACTAGAAATGACTCGAGCCCTGTTAACAGAATCCCATGTCCCAAATCACTTCTGGCTCGAAGCTGTTGCCACTGCCACCTACCTGAAAAATCGGTTACCTACTAAAATCCTCGGCCACAAAACACCACTCTCGGTACTCCAAACCCAAACCAACATACCTCTCACCTTACCTTACCACCCCGGATCTTCGGATGCATAGTGTTCATTCATGTTTCGAGGATTGACTGAACTAAACTGGACCCGTGTGTAGTCAAGTGTGTCTTCGTGGGTTATGCCCCTCACCAAAAGAGGTACCGTTACTATAACCCGGTTACTAAGCGAGTACTTGTCACTATGGATTATGATTTTGTAGGGACTAAGTACTTCTTCCTTACCTAGTCTCGGGTTCAGGGGGAGAGTCAGAATAAACCCTTGTAGTGGTTGACCTATCCGTGATACAGTAACTGCACCTGAACCTGAACAAAGCAAAGAAGACCTCAATACCACCACCACACCAACGCCCGATGATCCTCCTCCGAATGATGTCCAAACCGAGGTAACAGAAGCTCTGAACTCCTCCCTCTCTAATATTCATAATAATTTTGATGTCACAAATACTGCTGATAGTGTTTTTGAGAATGTAACAGCAAGTCAAAGGTATTTCTTGCCACAGCGAAGCAATAGAGGGGTCCCTCCACATAGATACTCTCCAGAGAATGTTTCTCGATCAGCTAAATATCCCATAGGAAACATGGTCAGGCGAGCATGTCTGAAGTTGCTAAAGATTTCTTTGGGAACCTCTGTAAATAAGTTATCCCGAAAATAGTGTAAGAAGCCAAACAGAGTAGAAAATGAGAGGAAGCTATGGAAGCTGAGATGAGTGCTCTAATAAAAAATGAGACTTGAGAAAACTGTCGACTACCCAAAGGGAAGAAGCCGGTTGGGTGCAGAGGGGTATTCACTGTAAAACATAAAGCTGATGGATCTGTTGAGAGATATAAAGCCCGGTTAGTAGCAAAGGGGTACACTCAGACATACGAAATTGATTATTCGGAAACCTTCTCTCCGGTTGCAAAGTTAGACATAGTTCGAGTGCTACTTTCAGTTGCTGCTAATAAGGATTGGCCCTTTCGTCAGTTCGATGTGAAGAACGCCTTCCTGCATGGTAACTTGTCAGACAAAGTGTATATGGAACCCCCACCGAGGTTTACAGGGGAATTTGGGAAAGATGAAATCTGCAAACTCCGTAAAGCTTTGTATAGATTAAAACAATCACCTCGGGTATGGTTTGGCATATTCACATTGGCGATGCAACGCTATGGGTACGTTCAGAGCAACTCAGACCATACTCTGTTTCTGAAGCGACGAGGGGGAATTGATCACATATTTGATTATCTATGTGGATGACATGATCATAACAGGGAGCGATATGGAATAAATAAATCAACTCAAGGGGAATCTCTTCAAAGAGTTTGAAATGAAGGACCTTGGAGGATTGAAGTATTTCCTAAAGATTGAAGTTCTAGGGTAAAAAAGAGGCATCTTCATTTCACAGAAGAAGTATGTCCTCAATTTGTTAGTTGAAATTGGTATATTGGATTGCAAACCAGTTGAGACTCCGATACAGGTGAATCACAAACTAAAACTAGGAGAAAGTGGGTAACCAGCTGAGAACGAACGGTACCAATGTCTGGTTGGTAAACTCATCTATTTATCTCATACGAGACCTGATATTGCTTATGTTGTGGGGATTGTAAGCCAATTCATGCATCAACCACAGAGAGAACATATGGAAGCAGTGATATTGTAGCACCCGCATCGATAGGCGTCACATCCTCCGCACCATTAGTACAATCCACACATGAAATGGATTTCCATACATGAATCAAACATGTGGCGAACGTATAGCTAAGCAGGGCTAACCCTTAACCATAAACATAACGATGCAAACATATAGAGGCGAAAGTATAAACAATAAACTAGCATATCACAGTATGCAACTCCAACATACAATTTCATAATTACAATACCAATGGCCTACCTTGCTCAAATATTACAAGTACTCCAAAAACAGAATGGTACATAATCCAAAATATCATAGTAGCAAAATGTAAAGGATGAACATGAGACGTGCTAGACCCAAAATAAACTCCTTAAGACTTTATTCCCGGCCGATCATACCTGCAAAAGATCTAAAACAACGTGGGGGTCAGTCAAAAGGCTGAGTGAGGGGCTTAAGTAAATATATCGCATGCACATGCAATTCATAACTCCGAGTAAAGTTTTATAAAATCCCTACTGGGAAAGTTGAGAAATACATCGCTCGAAATTACGAATATCAATTAATTACATTACAATTTCATAATAATAATACGTGGCCCGACGAGAGGGTAATTCTCCAACCTTACTCCCATAGTATGTACGTTAAGTTCAAGTTATAAAGCGTTCATACACGTTATTAATCATAAAGTAATTATAATCGTAATAAAACATAATTTTCCATCCTTCTTCCTCTGGGGAGGTGGAAGGGTTTGCAAGGTCCTACCACCTCGTTGGTCCGTATCGAGTCGGGGGATCATGACTCCTACCCGCTCCTTTGGGTAACACCATCGGCTCAAGAATATCCCTCATTCCAGCCACCCAAGTGGTGTGGAGATATTCTCAAAATGTACTTTAAATGGGATGGATTATCCGACGGCCCGATATCGTACCGGGTCCATTCACACATTTCCCCGGACCCAATAATAGGTGAATAATTCTTGCCAAAATACTTTTCGTGAAAACATCTGCGTAAGTAATCATTTTCCAAATCATACGTAATAGTATTACATTTTGGCTTAAATAGTCACACAAGGTATTACGGGTTCTAATAGTTTAGAAATAAAACCTCACCTTGACAAAAGAGAGTAGAGGGAATGAAGAAGAGAAGCCTGCGGACCCTTCTCCTCGACAACCGGATCAAGCTCTGTGCAAGAAGTACAAGTGTATGTGAGACTCTAGACTTATGAACTAAATATTCGACGAACAGCATGATTATGCATGTCATGAGATGTTAAAATTGATGAAACAATTATTGACAATTCATAATTGATTCACAAGAAGGCATAGATCGAGAGAAAATGGTTAAAAGGTATGAATACATTAAAATGTACAAAGTTGAACTCCCAGTGGTCGATTGATAAGTTTGGATTTTCATGGTTTTATTGATGATATTAATAGGACTGAGACTATATTTTCTAACTCTTTAGTGTTGAAGTTGTAGCTTAATAAATCAATTAGTTCAATTGTAGAAAAAAAAGAGGAAAAGTACCTAATGACTCAAAGAAGTACAAAATTCGAGTATTTGCGTGAAGAATTTGGAATATCTACTCAAAAGAAAGAAGCGTGCAGAAAATGCCCTAAATTCCCAGTACTTTTGAGTACCTGTGCAAAGAATTTTGAGTACCTACTCAACTGATGGTTTTCAAGTAAAAGAGAAGTTACGTGAGCGGTTTTAAAAGGGGTGATACACATTTTTAGAGTCATAACTCAGATCTAAAAATTCATTCATCACTTTTTATTCATTTTTTAGGAGTAGTTCATAGCTTTGGAAACTATCAACCTTGGGAGAATCAATAGAGCTCAAATTTGGGAGGAAGAACGGAATCAATTCGGAAACGCTTTGCGTCAAGAGTTTTTCTTTCTCTCTTCCTTTTCTTATTTGTTTGTAACAATGAATTCAATCTTGTTGATGGATTTTAGCATGTTTAGTTAAGCCTTCTTTTGGATTACAATGGATCTTGATTCGTAATTTGAATTTCAATTGCCATATTTATGACTCGGTGTTGTTCTGATCGTTTAATTTGGTGGTGTTGTGATAATTGACTGGCTATCGATTATTTTGAGAGATGATTAACCGAGTATTAAGAAAGGTTAATATAGGATGAGAACTAAATGTTACATGTTCAATTAACTAGGAATAGATTAGTTGATTCGTTAGTGAGATAGACATATACTCGCTAGCCGTGTATTAACGTAGGAGCGGGAAATAAATGCGTAATTGGTTAATTGATTACCATAGACATGTAGGAATCATTAGCTAATTATAGGTTTACATGACTTTGACAGAAGCTTATAGACATTATTGTTCTCTAGTCTTTCAAAATCCAACGCTAAGATTGAATACGGTGAATGAGAGTTAAGTACGAGTCGAGTGAAGTTGTGATCCAATTTGATTCATAATTGTTGTATTTTCATTGTTATTGCATTGTTAAGTTAGCTTTGTTATCACTACTCATTTAATTGTTCAGTTAGAATTCAACTAGAGAAATTATGTTGGTGTTTAGCACTATAATTTAGTAGTCTCTGTGGATATGACACTTGCTTTCCTAATCTACAATTCTCACACGTGCACTTGCGTGTTGTTTATTATTTTTATGCCAATAAGTTTTTGGCGCCGTTGCCGGGGACTATTTTAAAATTATATTTGTGCTAAAATTGACGCTATTTTATCTAGATGTAGATTTAACTTTTGTTTTTATTGTTTGCTGTAGGTTTCTAGTGGTATTAGTGCATGCCAAAAGGACGTGAAGACAAGCTAGTACCACTTGACCCCGAAATTGAAAGGACTTCCTGTGTTCGTCGTGAAGTAGCACGCATTAATAGATTGGTTGGAAGAATGGAGGATAATCAAGATTTGCCACTTAATGTTCATAGGGATGGACAAGATGTAGAGCAGGAATACCGTTCCATACCAGATTAGGCTATGCCAGTTTTGGATGAGCTACATTCAAGTTTTCGGAGGCCGAGAGTACAAGCTAATAACTTTGAGCTTAAACCATTAATGATTCAAATGTTGCAATCAATGGGACAATTCTCTAGATCACCAACAGAGGACCCGAATTTGCATATCTCAAAATTCCTAGAGATATGTGATACGTTTAAGCAAGCCGGAGTAACAAGTGATGTTATTTGGTTGAGGTTGTTCCCATTTTCTCTACAAGATCGAGCAAAGTTGTGGCTTAACTCTCTGTCGGCGCAGTCAATTACAACATGGCAAGAGCTTGTTCAAAAGTTCCTATCTAGGTATTTTCCTCCTGCAAAGCCCACTGAGCTAAGGAATAGCATCTTTACATTCAAGCAAGGTGATGGTGAATCAGTGTGTGAAGCTTGGAACGGTTTAAAGAGCTGTTGAGAAGGTGTCTACACCACGGTCTTCCACAATGGATGGAATTGCAGACATTCTAGAATGGGTTGATTGATCAAACTCGGATGACAATTGATGATATAGCAGATGGAGCTTTAATGAGAATGTCGGTTGAGGAAGGATACGAATTACTTGACAAAATGGCTTCCAACAATTGTCAATAGCCGTCGAGAGAGCAATGACTAAGAAGGTAGTCGGGATACATGAAGTGGATGCAATTACAACCTTGCCAGCATAAATTGCAGCTTTACAAAGAAAGTTGACACCATGGGAGTACAATCGTGTGCAAACATTGATAGTGCACTTATCATTTGTGAGAGTTGTGGTGAAAATGGCCATTTGGGTAATCGTTGTCCTTCTAATCTGGAGTCGATCAATTACTTGGGAAATAGCAACCGGAATTTGAATAATCCATATTCGAACACGTACAATCCCGGTTGGCGTAACCATCCCAGTTTCTCATGGAGCAATCCACAAGCATCAATTTCTGCTCCTAGACCAACTCATCCTCTCGGATTCCAGCAACAACAAGGATTTTACAATCAATCGAGGATGTAAGCTCCGGAGAAACAGCCATCTTTAGAAGATATTTTGACTCAATTCATGGGAAAAACCAAGCAATTCATGGGAAACACCGATGTTGTTATTCAAAGTCAAGCTGCTTCATTGAGGAATTTGGAAACACAAGTGGGGCAATTAGCAAGTGAATTGAATAATAGACCTCTTGGTAGCTTACCAAGTGATACCGAGCCCAACTTGAGAAGAGATGGAAAGGAGCATTGCAATGCTGTCACATTGAGGAATGGGAGAGATTTAGATGCTGAGATGGAGGCAAGTAAGACAAAAGTTAATGAAGTTCAAGTGCAGAAAGAAGCTGAAAAGCAAGAAGAAATTGTGAAAAAGCCTACAATGCGACCTCCACCCCCTTACCCACAAAGACTTCAGAAGTACAAGCTAGACAAGCAATTCCCCAAGATTTTTGTTGTTTTGAAGAAAGCCCACTCCGTTGGAGGAAGCTCTGGAGCAAATGCCCAATTATACAAAATTCTTAAAAGAAATGTTCTCCAAGAAGAGAAAGTTGCTCGAGTTCGAGACCATTACACTTACTGAAGAGTGTAGCGCTATCTTACAAAATAAGCTACCCCCAAAGTTGAACGATCGTGGAAGCTTCAACATTCCGTGCACTATAGGTAACAAATGTTTTGGTAAGGCTCTTTGCGATTTAGGTGCAAGTATAAATTTAATGCCTTATTCTGTTTTCAAGAAACTTGATTTAGGGGAAGCTAGGCCTACTACTGTGACTTTACAACTTCTTAATAGGTCTATAACTCATCCTAGGGGTATTATTGAAGATGTGTTAGTTAAGGTTGACAAGTTTATATTTCTTGTTGATTTCATTGTTTTAGATTATGAGGAAGATAGGGATATGACTGTTATTCTTGGGAGACCATTTCTTGCTACAGGTAGAACTCTAATTGGTGTGGAGAAAGGAAAATTAACTATCAGAGTTCAGAACGAACAGGTAACGTTTAAGGTTTTTAAATCTATGAAGTTTTCTGATGATTCTGAACAATGTTTTGCAGTGAATGGTGTAGATGATTGTGTTAGTGAGTATGATGCAACAAAATATCCTAATGATCCATTTGAAGCTATCACATCATCTAACTTAAATAGAGATGATAATGGATTTCATCTACAAGATCATGAGAATGCAAAGCTTTACAAGGAAAAGACGGAATTATGGGATGATGAAAGAATCTTTGAAATGCAATTTGAGTCAGGCCAACAAGTTTTTCTATTCAATTCAAGATTGAAGTTATTTCTATGTAACCTCAAGTCTCGTTGGTCCGAGCCGTTCATCATAAGGAAGGTTCTTTCTCATGAAGCAGTGGAGTTAATCAATACAAAGTCAAATGAATCATTTATGGTTAACGGGCAGCTATTGAAGCATTATTGGGGTGGTGACATTGATCGTGATCACACCTTAATTTCATTGAGCAACCCTTGATCCATTTACAAAGTCGGGCTGATGACTATAAATGAAGCGTTGCTTGGGAGGCAACCCAAAGTTTTATTGCTTTCATTGTTTGTGTTTTGTTGTGTTAAGTGGTGAATTGTGAAGTTCTTGAGTAATTGGCCTTATTTTTTGTTTGGTTGTTTGTGCAGATGGAGATTTGATGGCTTGACCAGATGAAAGAAGGGTCTGAAAGTTTGAGTATCAAGCGAAACTTATTTGAGTATTTACCCGAAAGAAAAAGACTAAGAGAGGAATTCTCAAAAAATTTCCTGTACTTTTACATATTGGAATTCAAGTATTTTGGGCACCTACTCAAACTTTTTAAGAAAGGCTAAAGGAAAATTTTTCTCAAAAAAAAAAATAATTCCCTGTACTTTTAAGTATTGGATTTTGAGTATTTTGAGTAACTACTCGAACTTTCTTAAAAAAAAAAAAAAGAAAAGAAAGAAAAATTGGCCCTTAATTAAGAGCCAAGCCCTAGCCCCAATTTCATTCCTCCAAACACACGTATACACCCCACTCAGCTAATCTCTCTTACCATTCTCTCACACCTCACCGATAACGACCTAAACCCATCCTCCGCCCTTTCGACGGCCGACAACCCCCACTATAAGTAGAACAGGACGAGAACGATAACAAAAATACGGGTGCTTTCTTACCCTTTATCTCTTTATTTCCTACTTTACATTCATCTTCCTTGATGCTTAGGTTGATCTAGTAGAATTATTGTCTTTCTGTGTATGATGTTGAATGCATGTTAGTATTTGCGTTATTTTGAGGACAAAATAAGTTTCAAGTTTGGGGGGAATTTTTTATCTTTAGGTGAAGTCAAATTAAGTTAGGTGAGTATGTGATGATAATGTGAGTAGTGCCCAAATTGATAGAATATGCCTTTTTGGAATAAGTATACTTGAGCTAAATCTTTCATTCTATGATGATATTATGCTTGAAGTGATGAAATTAATTGGGAATTTGTTCATGCATGATCATTAAGTGTGCTTTTGAGGCATTGTTGTTGTTATTTGTATTCTCAAAAAATTTGAGCACAAAGTGTGAGTGATAATTGTTGATGATTTGGAAAGACTTGGTGCATGCATAGGTTCATTCGGAATACTAGAAGTCTTTTGTGGTGGAAAAACAGGAATCAGAAAGCAGCGGAAATTTAAAAAAATTTCCAACAAAAGGATCTAGGACTCGTAATCGTGTATCCAAATTCGTAGAGATTAGAAACTTACTTTTCAATAATCTTTCTTGAAGCGTTTCAAGCCACCCAAGAACGCTCTTCTCGCGGCTTGATCCCCTCTCCTTGGTAAAGCTCGAATCTTCAAAACTTCTAACTTGAAGCTCTCTAGAGATAGTCCACCAACTTGACTACAATCTAACTAGTAAGGATGCTAGTTCTCTAGTTAGTGTTTAGGCTTACCTAGGGTTTATTTTATCTTGGAGAAAGGATGGTGTTCAACACATGAACCAAAAGAAATCAATCACTCTCTAAGGGGAGCATGAGCTCCCCTATATATAGGAAAGGGAGGGGTGGCCGAAAATCCCTAGTCCTTATGGGCTAAGGATTTTGGTCCCTCTCTCCTATTACTTGATCATCAAGTAATTTTGACTTTGACTTTGAATTCTAATTCAAATCAACTTTTAAGAGAGCTAAAATATCCAAACCCTTTTGGATATTATTATAGTTTATTTATTAATAAATAAATAACTTATTTATCTAATTAATTAATTCGTAATTAATTAACTAGATTATTTTTCTCCAAAATAAGACTTTTTTTTTAATTCAAAATTAAACCAAAGTCTATTAAATAATTAACACATTTAATTATTTAATATATATATATATATACACGTGTGAGACACGTGTCCCAAGTACACGTGTCCCAAGTACACGTGCTCCTCACGTGACCCACACGTGTGGTTTCACACGTGTGGAACCCACTCGGCTTGATTAACTCGTTTAATCATTTCAAAGCCTCAACTCATGTAACCACGTTGTTGTGTGTGACCCTCTAGGTTCTCAATTCAATTAGCAGTGACCCTAATTAATTAATTCACTAATTAATTAATCAGTCCACAGAGTAAACGACTATAGTCTAGCAACAGGTGTTTAACCCCTAGCTCAATTGGAATGTATGGATTTGACAGAAGCTTTAAGTCATTGATTCATGTGAGATACAATCCTCCTACTTACTATCTCTCAACCAAGATCTAGGGTAAGGGAATAATCAGAACCCTAATAATCCGGTCTTAAAGCAAAGTGCATTTCATATCCATTTGATCTCAATCCAAGAAACTCTTTTCTTGATGTCTTGATCTACTGCCTTGGCCAAGAACTTCATATGGCATATGAATGACTTACACAATAAGAGATCACCTTGCAGATGCAAGTGTAGGTCCTTTCTTGATTCTCATTCACTTTCATGAGTCACTTGTGCAACCCCAGCATAAGCCTTGAATCAGTTGTCTAAGGCGACACCCTTTAAAGCTTATACCTAAGACTACAGAGTTAACTCATAAATTGACATGGAACCTCAAGTCTAAGGATCAATTAATCACATCAATGACTCGTGAGATATTTCCTAATCTGGAAATTTCCATTTCCTGAAATAGAAACTTTCTTTCCCATTTAGGAATGTTCTCACACAGGGCACCTCAGTGAACTTACTTATTGAAGTAAGCACCCTCATGTATCACACATGTATCAACTATACACTTTGCACCTCCATGAAACAAGGTGGTCCTTCTTAAGGGCGTGATCCCACAAGCAAGCCTTAGAGGAGTCAGGTTGACACTCCCACTGTCGGTAGGACTCATCGGCTTGGAGTATTTTACTAATCACGACTTATGTGAAATAGGGCTCGTTTCATGAACCATTTCACCTAAATGGTAGAGTCCTAAAGTTATCAGGATTAGGGGAGTTCTCATACATGCACAGATAAAGTAAACGCATACCAAACAAGAGCATATAAAGAAGTGTTGCCTCAATTCGTTATTTTATTCAAAGATTGTCTGTGATTACTGTAAGGAAAAGTACAAAGCGGATATACAATCGGCTTTCTAGGGCACTATTCCTAACATTTTGTTCCCTTATTGAAGCGAACTATAGACAATGTGAAATTAACAGAATGACGTAGTCCATCTTTAGAAATTTTTAAAGCCTTATATGCCTTTCTATTGTTAAATCATACCCATTGGCCCCCTTTTAACCACACTGTGCTTGTTCCTTTCATTAACCATATAGAAAAGCCCAAAGTACAATGTTTAGAAATCCCACCAATTATGCACCCTAGAGCTTATGTTATGATTCATATTATCAAATAGGTGGAGATGGGACTGTCATGACAAATCTGGAGCGGTGTGATGAAAGAAAAAGAAAAAAAGAAGCAAAAGAAAAAGAATAGAAAAGAAAAACAAAGGCAAAAAAAGGAGAAGAAAAAAAGAAGAAGAAAAAAAATGATTGTAAGGCACAAGAAAAAGCAAGAAAAGGAAGTGTCAAGCGAAATAAGTTTAGGGGAGAAGTATCAAGCTATTTCTATGGGTAATTTCTCCAACTTTATCTAACATAAGTAAATCTTGGGTGTCGAGCTACTGTTTACCAAAATTATCCTACCCTCACCCAAGCCTTACGTTACAAGCCTAGAAAAGTCCTACCAACTATGAGTTTGGCATTTGTTTATAGTAGTGGAGATAGGGAAGAAAAACCAACTGATAAGTGCGTCTTGTGTATGTTGCAGTTGATTTGAATTATTATCAATTGTTATTCATATGTCATTTACACACAACATGGGAATACAGTAATGGCAATATGTGTATCGAATTGTGCATGAGATGTGAATGTATGTGCATTGAACCAATTTATGACTTCATGAATTGCAAGCTGAGAATGAAAAAAGGATTGAACTTAAGTATATTCTAAATCAGGCATATGTGTTGGGCCATTGTTGTTCTTCTGTGGTGTTGTTAACTCTTGCTCGAGGGCGAGCAAGATCAAGTTTGGGGGAGTTGATAAGTCTGGATTTTCATGGTTTTATTGATGATATTAATAGGACTTAGATTATATTTTCTAACTCTTTATTGCTGAAATTGTAGCTTAATAAATCAATTGGTTCAATTGTCGGAAAAATGAGGAAAAGTACCTAAAGACTCAAAGAAGTACAAAATTAGAGTATTTGCGTGAAGAAATTTGGAGTATCTACTCAAAAGAAAGAAGCGTACAGAAAATACCCTAAATTCCCTGTACTTTTGAGTACCTGCCCAAAGAATTTTGAGTACCTACTCAACTGACGGTTTTCAATTAAAAGAGAAGTTACGTAAGCAGTTTTAAAAGGGGTGATACACGTTTTTAGAGTCATAACTCAGATCTAAAAATTCATTCATCACTTTTTATTTGTTTCTTAGGAGTAGTTCGTAGCTTTGGAAACTATCAACCTTGGGAGAATCATTAAAGCTCAGATTTGGGAGGAAGAACGGAATCAATTCGGAAACGCTTCACGTCAAGAGTTTTTCTTTCTCTCTTCCTTTTCTTATTTGTTTGTAATAATGAATTCAATCTTGTTGATGGATTTTAGCATGTTTAGTTAAGCCTTCTTTTGGATTACAATAGATCTTGATTCGTAATTTGAATTTCAATTGTCGTATTTATGACTCGATGTTGTTTTGATCGTTTAATTTGGTGTTGTTTTGATAATTGACTGGCCATCGATTATTTTGAGAGATGATTAATCGAGTATTGATGAAGAAAGGTTAATATTGGATGAGAATTAAACGTTACATGTTCAATTAACTAGGAATAGATTAGTTGATTCGTTAGTGAGATAGATATATACTCGCTAGCCGTGTAGACGTAGGAGCGGGAATTAAATGCGTAATTGGTTAATTGATTACCATAGACATATAGGAATCATTAGCTAACTATAGGTTTACATGACTTCGACAGAAGCTTATAGACAATATTGTTCTCTAGTCTTTCAAAACCCAACGCTAGGATTGAATATGGTGAATGAGAGTTAAGTATGAGTCGAGTGAAGTTGTAATCCAATTTGATTCATAATTTTTGTATTTTCGTTGTTATTGCATTGTTAAGTTAGCTTCGTTATCACTACTCATTTAATTGTTCGGTTAGAATTCAACTAGAGAAATTATGTTGGTGTTTAGCACTATAATTTAGTAGTCTCTGTGGATACGACACTTGCTTGCCTAATCTACAATTCTCACACGTGCACTTGCACATTGTTTATTATTTTTACGCGAACATCGATCCCGGTCGGGATGGTTTTCAGAGTAAAATGGGTCCCGGTCGGGACGGCCTTGCAGAGCATTTCGGACCAAGCCATCCCGGCCGGGACAGGTCATGCCAAAACCCTCCTACCATGTGATCCCGACCGAGATGAGTTTTGTGAAGAAATGGATCCCGGCCAAGATCCCATTACCGAGAGCAGTTGCATAGTGATCCTGACCGATATTTATTTTGAACTAAAAGGGATCCCGATCGGGATCCACTGCTCGAAAAATAGGGGCAGCAGCAGTTGAAGGGAAAATGCACCAAAACTCAACTCAAAAGATGATCAATGCTAGAAAACAAGGTCACCACAAGTTCATATCATTCATACACACATTATATCTCAAGTAGGCATCATATAACACAAGTTTATGTTCAAAATCACCCACCACTATTCACAAAACCCTTATATATACACATATTCATTAAATTCACAAACAACCAAGTCATATGAGCAAAATGCAAGGATCTTCATATATATATATACATAATCATGCTTAGCAACAAGAATATAAACTTAAATCATAAATTCCTTAACAAATTCCACGTTCACACACACATACGCACACTCACACACACACACACATACACACACATACATATATATATATATATATATATATATATATATAGAGAGAGAGAACCAACCTTGGATAAAATGAGAGGATGAGATGATGTAGATGATGAAGATGATGGTGATGCCTTGATTCTCCTTCTCCTACCTCCTTGCTTGAATCAAAGATGGAGTTGTGTGCATGAAGAGTTTGAGAGAAAGAGAGAGATGTGTGTGTGTGTTAGAGATTTAGTGTGCGTGTATAGTGTTTGGGTAGTGTATATAAGTGTAATGTGTTATGATATATTTGTATGTATATGTGTGTGTATAAAGTGGAAGATGTATAATATATCTGCATATGTATGTAATGTAATATAGTGTATATTACATATATATATATAAAGTGAAATGTAATTTTTTAAGTATATAAGTACATGTACTTTATAGTATGATATATAATATATGTATGAAATGTATGTAATGTCTAGGTACATATATGAGTATGTGTATATTTATATAAGTATGTATGAATATGAATTACATAATGATACTATTTTATAAAATAGTTTTAGTATATATGTATATATATATATATAAGTTTGAAAAATATGAAATGCTTATTTAATGAAATAAAATATGTATATGTTATGAAATGAAATGGAATGGAATGTGTAAAAGTTACGAAATAAAATGAATATAAATACAATTAAGGTACTCGCATAAGGAAAATAAATCACATAATTCACTTAGACACATAATTCAAATAGGCATGCAATTAATTCTAACTCTCAAACCCACATGTGTGGCGCGCGTACCTGTATGACGAAATCACGGGGCGTCACAGATACGAATCATCCGATATCTGAAAGGGCCTAGTGGAACAGGAATCATGTTTGACAAACATGGTCATCTTGACATTGAAGCCTATACTGAGGCAGATTGGGCAGGAAACCCAAATGACAGAAGATCCACTTCTGAATACTTTACACTTATTAGAGGGAATGTGGTAACTTGGCGAAGCAAAAAGCAAAAGGTCGTGGGTTTATCTAGCGTAGAAGCAGCGGTCAGGGGCATAGCGAAAGTGGTGGCTGAGATAATTTGTCTAAGGAAGCTAATGACTAAGATTGGCTTGGCTTCCCTAGAACCGAGTCCTCTAAAGTGTGATAACAGAGCTGCTATCAGTATCTCGGAAAATCCCGTTCAGCATGATAGGACGAAACATGTGGAAGTAGATCAACACTTCATTAAGGAGAAACTGGACAATGCCACTATCACGATTCCGTTTGTCAGGTCAGAAGATTAGTTGACAGGTATACTGACCAAAGCAGTCACCGGTCAGATATTTCATACGGCGTTAAGCAAGTTAACGATTGACAAATCCATCACTTAACTTGAGGGGGAGTGTTGGATATCACCTATATATGGAACGGTTGGCTATATCCCTAATTGGTAGAGATAGGGTCTGATTTACAGGGATTTGTTCCTTGTATAATTTGTTATATATCTAGGACTCTTGTATCTGTTTTCATACGAAAAATATACGATTCACAATGAATACAATGAAAATCTTCCCCAAATACCATGTTCGAACAGAAAGTATTGAATTTAACAAGATATTTAATAAATGTCTCGTAACTCGGAATCAAACAATAAGGTACTTTATCAAAAAAAACATACATTTGTCGTATTATTGAATATTGATCAACTCGCTGATCAAATTCGAAAATATTAAAATTGTCGGTTCTGTTTGATGAGAATCTGGTTTGCTGGAGGCATTTGGATTTGAATTGCAACACTAACGAACTGTGGTAGAAGATTGACGAGTTCTGGTCCAAGGACAACCACAGTAATAGCAATAGTAGACTATTAGTAATATGTTTTTCCCTTAATAATATATTTTTTTTTGGGTCACTTAAATTTTAGGTTGAGGGGATGGCGCTCCAATCCAAGGTAGGGAATGCCTCTAGACTCAGTGAGCACCTACAGAGGTTCTTACATATACCTCGCCCTATGGAGACAAGGGGGTTTGAACGCCTTAATAATATGCATCATTAGCAAAAACTTAATATTGATCATTAATAAAGAATGCCCTATTACTGAATATACATTTATGTTAATAATATATTAGGAAGAAAAGACAAGAGTAATCTGTGCTAAAATTGTAATTTTTCTAATAATATTTTCTTATGATAATTTGTTGTCTTAAAACATATACTTCTTACGCAGAATTAATAAAAAGTTCCTAATAAGGTTGAATTTTTTTTTCTAAACCCCCCATTTTAAAATTCGCCTCGCCTATTTTAGATTCTAATACACAACATATTTTTCCTAAGCCTCCAAAAATGCAGAGAAATACCATAATACCCTTCATGAATTGAATAAAGTCACTTCATACCCCATAATTTGCTCTCAACCCATTTCTTTTCCTCCTCTTCCAGAGATAGCCCGGAGACTGGCGGTGCTGGCGGTGGCGGTTGACGGTTGGCGAGGGGTGGTTGATGGTCGGCAACCGGTGAAGCTGTCGGATCTGGGAAAAATCGGTGGCCAAGGGTGGTTAGAGATGGAGATCGAGGTCGCCGGATTGCCGCCGGCGAGAAGGTGGCGGAAACCGCGATTTTAAGACCTCCGGTGCATCTCCATCACCTGTTTTCGGGCCACAAAATTGGTACTATCGTGTTCCTCTCGTCGAGTACGTCGATTTCGACTATTTATTTGCGTGATTCGATGGTCGGACAGATAAGTTTGAAATTGGGGCTAAAATGGTAGAGATGGAGGCTGACATGGCGATGATGGTGGATATGATGTGAGGAAGATGAAGATGAGGAAAGAGGGGTGTGGAGGAAGCACAAAGGGTGAGGATGAACGGAAAAAATAAGGATAAAATAGATTTTTTAGGACAATAAAAAGTTTAGAAAAAAATAAAAAGTGTATTGGGAACGTAAAAGATACAATTTTCAAATAGGGGGTTTAAGATAAGTTTTATAGATGGTTTGGTACTCATAAATTACTTTCCCTAATTCTTACTACGTAATAAAATTAATATTTCGCGATGTTTGTAATAAGCGACAACTTTCGTGCATGCTTTAGCGTGATTTCTTGCTTCCCAGTGCATTAATTTTAGTGCGAAATGCCTTATACTTCATTTTATTTTTATTTTGTTGTAATTAAAATGTCATATTTATTATCGTTCTTCATCTAGCTTGAAAATATTCTGCCTTTTGTCGCATTTGGGTCTAAGAAGGAAATAACTAGTGGCCTAACAGGTGAAGTTCCTTTTGAAGGAACAAGAAATCCCACAAAAATTGCACAAAAAAATAAATAAATAAATAAATCCCACAAAATCATCTAACCATGCATCATACTAAAAATAAATTAAAATATTAACATACTAAACTGATACTCAGTAAATTATGATGTATGTAAAAAAATACAAAAATACATAACAAAAATACGACAATAAATAGCTGCCCATTTAAATGTCTAAAACAAAGGATTTGATATTGACTTGGCCCGAACCCACTCTCCCACATGGATCGGTCATAACACGCTATCTGGCATCTCGATCAGGTCGATGCCCTTCGTCGACGGGATCGATCCCCCAATTAACCGTCCCCAACTTTTACCGTTCCATACTTCGATTGTCGAGAACTCCACACCCTCGACCCATGTGTCCCGACCCACTCCGACCCCTTAGCTGGCCAGCCCACTATCCCTCTCCAAGGTGAGTGGCCGACCAAGCATTAAATGCTTGGGGATAATGGGACACCTGTCAGCTTGAGACACCGACACGTCGAGGGAATTTAACCTCTCTCTTCCCCCTATATAAAGGCCAGTATTTATGACACAAGTAAGTTTTCACCTACCGCACTCTAAATTCGACCTTCTCAACTTGACACTGACTTGAGCGTCGGAATGCCAACCCGGGTCTCACCCCCATCTCCTCTGAGTTGGCCTCGAGCTCACCCCTCATTTCGTCTTTCACCAAATTTCTAGCGAAAAGCGGCAACTCCCCAATCAACATATTCAAGTACTCGGACCAGAGATCCGGACCAACCCATCATCAGAAATTTAGCTAGATCATTTTGGCGCCGTCTGTGGGAATTTGCAATGAAAAGTCATCAGTCATGGCAACTTGTAACCTGACCAGTACTCGCATCTTCGATGAGAACGGTCGAGAGATTCTTCCTCAAATTCCAGTACGCATACCCCCTCCTGTGGCCACTGCACCCCATCTTGTCTACTCGACGCCCGAGTTAGATAATTACCTGAAAGCTTGACGCGAAGAGGCTATAGTTGTTGTTGTAGAAGGAAGAGAACCTCGGATGCCCGAGTGTCCTCCCACTTGACCCATAGAGATATTGCAGCCTGTAGCGAACTATCCAGGGTACGTCCAGCAAGTACCCTACCATCAGCCGGTAGGATATTGGGCAGGGGTCGAACATACTTCTTCTCACCCCTCTCAATATCAACACCCTCCACCCACGGCTCAAGGGAATGTGCAACGATCGGTCCGGGAATGACTCTCCATCCATGCCGATGACGAGGCCGATTGTCGAGTGTCCACCAACACCGATAAGTGCTATGCGAATGGTCTCGAGAATCGAGCAGACTCTAGGCAAAGGAGCCGGCGCACGAATTCCAGGAGAAGGAATAATAGTCCCGAACGATCCGAAACACAAAGGGAACAAGATAACCATCGCAGTGATATCTCGTGACGGGGGTCGAGCGGAGTCTTTAATCGACTAGGCCCCAATGGTCGACTAGATCAAATCCAGAGATCCAATCCTGGGCACATTGTAAGATCTGACGATCTTAGAAATCAACTCCCTTCTCGAGGCCTTAGACAAAATTCCAGGCATTACGATGAGGGCCAGGGCTCCCATAGCCGCTCTCACAGTCGATCTCGTTCTCTTCGACATACGCGGTCTGGATCGACCCTGGCGGTACAGCAGCGATAGGGAAGCCCAATCTCCCTTTTGTGATGAGATCATCGAGACAACAGCGGAGGAAAAAAATCCCCCACCGGTCTGCCCACATATAATACATCAACTGATCCTGAAAAACATGTGTCCATACTCGAGATGCAGTTTAGCATGTTTGAGCATTCCCCTAACATATGGGCCAAGATCTTCGTCACCACACTCGACGGGCATGCTCAGGATTGGTTCTCGAGGCTTTCTTCTCAATCCATTCCTTCTTACAAATTCTTGGTCGAACGTTTCATTGCCCACTTTTCTTCGATGAAAGGGGATAAGCTCCCCTCAACCTACTCTACACCATCAAACAAGGGGTGAACAAGTCTCTACGAGATTTCTTCACTCGATTTTCACAAGCCGACATCAAGACAGATGAACCGAGTATCGAGTTACTCATCCCAATAATTCATCAAGCCTTGATCAGCAATGACTGTGCTCGGTATATTGTTCTCCAAAAATAGAAAAACTTGGCCGGAATTCAGGTTGCTGCTTGTGATTGGATGCAGCTCGAGGAACTAGAGAATTCTCGACACAGTCCCACGCAGAACAAAAGGGACGATTCGGGTTGATTCCCCAAACTTGATAATCGCCCCAAGGTCGATACTCCACTCGGTCAGACATCATGGTAGCATTATACGCAGCTCACGCAGCTGATCGACGAGATCTAAAACGTCATCGACCCAAAGCTCCTCAACAAACCCAAGTCGATGAGGGAGACACCTAAGAGTCGAGAAAGCATCAAGTTTTGTAACTTCCACTAACAGAAGGCCCACAACACCTCTGAATACAACTCCTTGCGCGAAGAAATGGACCGACTCATCAAAGGTGGACATTTGCTCGAGTTTGTCAAAAAGATCCATGATAACGCTCGGAACCGAGAAAATAACGAGAGGTCACCAGCTCGACAGTGACAGGCTAAACCCCCCGACAGAGCACGATCCGCATAATCGACCTTGTCTCGGTCGCATTGACATGATCGTAGGGGGACCCTCGAGAGGCTAATTAAATATGGCCCAGAAGAAGACTCGAAGGGAAGCATCTTTGAGTTTCTTCGGCCCAATAAAGTGATGAATGTCCAACCTGCGGAGTCTTGGCGTGAAGAGGAACTTGTATTTAGTAAAAATGATGTAACTGATGTACTTCAGCACTCGAGCGATACACCTAGCTGTCCTATGGTCGTTACGCTCGATGTCGCTAACTTTGTTGTCTTCTGTACTTTGATCGATAACGGAAGCTCTAGCAATATTATCATTTACTCCACTCTTATGCGAACGAATTTACATGATAAACTGCTATTTGATCCTATTCGAATTTTCTCTTACAGGTTTTGGTGGAGCTGAAGTCTATATACAAGGTAGTATTCGACTTGTAACCTCGATGGGTACACTGCCCAGAAGGGCTACTCAGGAGATCGAGTATCTTGTCATCGATATGCCCTCTGCTTATAAAATCATTTTCAGCCGACCTGGGTTGATCGAATTTCGAGCCATCATCTCCACTTACCATCAAATGGTGAAGTTACCAACTCCAGCAGGAGTTGGAGAGATACGGTGCGATATTCCAACATCCTGGATTTGTTATTCCATCTCGATGGAAAAGGTTAAACAACCCAACGGAAAACAGGTCCCCGTGCTCACCACCAACCCCATGATCGAAGATGAACTCGAAGACCCCGAAGCAATCGACCCTAAAAATTCCAAGAAGATGTGCTTGTCACATACTGCAAAGAGGAAAAAGCAGGAAGATAAGAAGCTCGAATATACAGAAGAGCTTGAGGAGATCCAACTCATACCAGGTCAGACCGAAAAGATCACCCGCATTGGGGCTGGTCGAAAGGGCAAGGAACAATGTATGTTGATCCAGTTCCTCCGAGATAACATTGACGTCTTCGCTTGGAGTGCTTCTGCACTTGTAGGAGTCGACAGGAGAGTGATCGAACATCATCTTAATGTCGACCCATCCTATAAACCAGTCAAACAAAAGCTCCATCCCCGAAGTGACTCTCAAAACATAATAATCGAACAAGAAGTCAACAAGCTCCTTGCCACCCGACATATTACTCCTATCCAATATGTCGAGTGGATTTGCACGTAGTACTTATCTCGAAACCCGGAGAAAAATGGAGGATGTGCAATGACTTTACCGACCTCAACAAGACGTGCCCAATGGACCCGTACCCGCTGTCCAGGATCGACCAGTTGGCCGACTCCACAGCCGGATGTGAACGATTGAGCATGATAGACGCCTTTCAGGGTTATTATCAAATCTTCATGGCTCTCGAGGATCAATCGAAGACAGCCTTCGTGGTTTTTAATGGCATTTATTTTTTCAAAGTTACGCCACATATCAGAGGATGATCAACAAGGTCTTCGAATCTGAGATCGGACAGACGATAGAGGTCTATGTTGACGATATGCTCGTCTAAAGTGAGAAAGCGACCGATCATCTCGATCATTTGAAAAGAGCATTCGACCTCCTAACGAAGTACAACCTCAAACTCAATCCGACCAAATGTACATTCGGGGTCGACGGGGGAAAGTTCCTTAGATACATAGTTAGCCAGCGTGGGATCAAAGCTAACCCCGCTAAAATTCAAGCCATCCAACTTCTCCCTAAACCCAACTCGCTTCGCGATGTGCAACGTTTGATGGGTAGAATCATCTCCTTAAATCAGTTCATTTCTCGATCCTCCGAGAAAAACTTACCCTTCTTCAAAATCCTTCGCAACATCAAAGCTTTTGAGTGGATGCCAGAATGCGATCGGGCCCTCGAAGATCTCAAAGCGTATTTAACATCCCCCCCCCCCCCCCGTTGCTCGTAAAATCGATCGACGCCGAGCGCTTGTACCTGTATCTAGTCGTATCATCCGAGACAATCAGTTCAGTGCTCGTCACCATACGAGATCGAAAACACCTTCCGGTCTATTACATCAGCAAAATCCTGCATGGCCCCGAGGTCCAATATCTCGAGATCGAGAAATTTTCCCTCGCTGTAGTACACACTTCTCGAAAGCTTCGACCCTACTTTCAGGCCCATCCTATAATCGTACTGACGGATCAACCGCTCTAGCAGGTTATGGAAAAACCTGAAGTATCGGGGAGGCTTACCAAATGGGCGATCGAACTCGGGCAATTCGAGATCTTTTATCGACCACGGGTATCTTACCAGGCTCAAATTTTGGCAGATTTTCTTATCAAAAAAGACATGCATTCCCATCTTGAACACGACGACACCCTCTGGACACTCGCGGTCGATGCCTCTTCGACCTCTTCAGGGGAGGGGGAGCCGGCATATCCCTCTCTAGCACGAAAGGACAAGAGATCGAATACGCCATCACACTCGAACTCCCTGCAACGAACAACGAACCGAAATATGAAGCCCTTTTCGCCAGGTTGAGGATAACGAGAATACAAAATATCAAAAAGCTTACAGCCATTACCGACTCTCGCAGGATAAGTTAATGGAGACTATGAAGCTCGAGAAGCATCAATGATCCGATACCTCGCCCTTGCGAAGAAAATCATATCAGAATTTGAAGAATTCAAGCTTTATCAGGTTCCTTGAGAGGAGAACACTCGAGCAGATGCCCTTTCGAAATTTGTCAATGGTTTACAAGGAACCAGTAATTGATCCATCACCTCCATGACATCTTTAACTCGATCTATCGATTCATCAATGCCAGAAATCAACTCGATAGAGTTGTGGAACCTTATTGGCTTGACAACTTGGTGCTCTAACTCCAAGACGGTGCCTTACCAGAAGATCCCACTGAACCGAAGAAAACCAAGTATCGTGCTTTAAACTATTTTCTCGACCCAGAAGATCAATTATACAAGTGTTCCTTTATTAGCCCTACTAGGCGATGTCTCCGACCATCCCAAGGTCGAGAAATATTGGTCAAAAGAACATGCGGAAACCACGTTGGCGGTCTATCCTTACCACAGAAAACATCTCGAGCCGGTTTTTATTGACCTACTATTCGCAAGGATGCATTCGAATTTGTGAAAAGATATGACCGATGCCAGAGACATGCCAACTTATCCCATCAACACCCTGCTGAAATGATTCTAATCGACTCGGCTTGGCCATTCAAGCAATGGGGTATTGACATCATCGGTCGATTTCCAATTGCCACTCGATAAAGAAAGTTCATCATTGTCACTATCGACTACTTTTCCAAGTGGGTCGAAGCACTATCAGTTCCAAAGATTACCTTTCATGTCATCTAAAATTTCCTATGGAAGCACATCATCACTCGATTTGGGGTTCCAAAAATCCTTGTTTGTGATAATGGACCACAATTCCGCAGCTCTCAATTACAGGCCTATTGCTCCGATTTCGGGATTAGCCAAAAGTTCACCTCTGTCGGACACCCACAAGCCAACGGGTAGGTCGAGTTCACCAATCAAACCATCATACAGAACCTTTGCATTCGACTCGAAGCCAAGAAGGAACTTTGGAAGGAGTCCTCTGGGCTTATCGAACCACACCACGCATTCTGACAGGTCTGACTCCCTTTGCTATGGTATATAGGTCGGAGGCCATGATTCCAGCAGAGATCCTTTACCAATCTCCTCGAGTCGCCCATTTTCAGCTCGAGAAACACGTTGAACAACGGGCCTTTGATCTCGACACCATAGAAAAAAATAGATAAAAGGGATATCAGAAAATACAGCAATATCGAGCCACGACTTCTCGAGCCTACAACAAGCACCTTCGCCAGCTCTTCTTTCAAATCGATGACTTAGTGCTCAAAAAGGTTGAAGTCACAAAGCACGTGGGTAAGCTCGATGAAAACTGGGAAGGGCCATATCGAGTTTCCAGAATAGGCAAAAAACGATCATATCATCTCGAAGATCTTGATGGAAAGCCATTGTCTCGATCATGGAATGCACATAACTTGAAGAAATATTACATGTAAAGAATCTTGTATGTACATCTTTTGGTTCAATGAAAGAATAAGTTACTCTTCTCGATACAATGCTTTTATTCAATCCTATATATACTTATAAAATGTCTTATATTGCGTTAACGACATTGTAAACTCGAGAGATAATGATTAAATGCCTCGACATCTTCTCGAAAGCATAGTTCATATTGATTAATATAAAGAGTATATAAGTGAAATCAGAGAAACGACTCGATAGAACTACACTTTGATCGTACACTTGACAACTTTTGGAATTTCCCTTGGGAGCATATCATACTCGGATCCCTACATATTTACAATGGATCTCGAGCTAGCAACTAGAGGAGTTCACCCTAATAGTCTAACCCCTAAAAATACAAAGAATTCGATCCCAACAATCGAATCCCTAAAAGTTGGGTTTACAATCAGCAGAATTTAAAAAGTACAAAGATAGGGCTGGCATGTTGTCTCTAGCTTAGTTCTCGGTCGGGCCCGGGGCAGTTCCTTCCTCAATCAGCACCATAGCTGAGTCGCCAAACTACTCGTGGCAAACTTCCTTGCGATCAAGCGAGGCTTCAAGATCGAAGTCAGGCGGCATCCTCTCGATCTCTTCTGGGGCCCCTGCATACATAGTCTGAGCCAGGTACACAGAGAACCCGAACTCGTCCTTGGTCCAATCGGGCTCAGGGGAAGGAGGTCGAGTGACTGGGTCTACTGGTCGGGGATCATCCTGGAATATTTTGACCTTCTCTTTATCATAGTCGAGGGGTAGGTATCCGGTGGCTTGCACTTGAGCTATGTATAAGTTGAAGCCCTCCTCGACATCCTTGAAGCTCATGATCGAGCAAGCCTTTTGGAACGCTTTAGACTTCATGAATCTATAAGCGCCTCTCCTTTCCGACATCTGCCTGACCTGCTCGAGGCCATTCTTGTACCTTCTAATATCCAGATCCGCCCCCTTCCCCTTACCCTCGACTTGACCTTGACGTTTGGCCTCTACCTCTTCTTCGACCGACTTAGCGACCCTGGCCTCAGCTGTCTTCAGATCTTTCTCGGTTTTAGACAGCTCCTTGATGGCATCCAGCAAGTTCTTGTTGAGATCAGCCATATCTTTCTCCGTCGCCGCTAACTTCTTATCCTTCACGAACAACTCGATCCGGAGCCTTTCGACCGCCTTCTCGGCCTGGATCCTAGCCTGGCGGTGCACAAAGCTCTTACGAGCTATGTGGAAGTAGTCTTGGCTCAGCTACAAGAAGTTTGATCGAGTATTAAGGATAGAAAACGGAAGTATAAATTGCAAACAGTATTGCTCGAATCTACTTACCGATATGAACTTCTGGGCCCATTGTGCCTTGATCTCATCATCGAAAAACCTCCAATGCTCCCGGTGATCGACTTCAGTTTGGATCGAGCTATATAAAGCTTCGATCGCCGGGTAGTCTCGGTAGGCCGTGCCAATTCTTCGAGGTTCTCCTTCCTCATTCAGACTTTTCATTCCACAGGGGAAGTGGGGTTCCTCAATTGTCGGATACTCAAAGAAGCCTTTCACATTTGTCTCACTTTCCTTCTAAGGAGTTGTGTTGGCCGGTCAATTAGCAGGAGGAGGCATCCGGACCCCCGCGAGTATGCTTGCCACGTTCCTCGGGACAATTGCCCTTCGAGCGGGAGTCGGTGGCTCAGAGTGTTCCCCGACCTAAACATCCAGAATAGGCCTCATCGACAGTGGGAGTGGTGTGGTCGGGGTCTTCTCTCGACCCTTGCTTTTCGATTTGTCCCCCTTGACCTAGGACTTGGAGTGGTGGCGGCCGGAGTGGTCTTTCTTCTGCTTCTTGGTCTGGGGGGCTTCCGACCCAGCTCCCCCACTTAGAACCGACCCCCTATTACTCGGGGCCTCGGGCGCCCTCTTCTCGAGAACCTTGGGCACTGCCTCGACCGTGGCCCTGGTCACGGAGTCGATCTCCGCCTCGGTCGGCGGTGGCAGATGTTTTTTCTCGGCGGCCTTCTTAAGCTCCTTCATTTCTTTCCTTCGAGCTGCCAGAGTTGCCGACATGATGTAAGATTCTGCAAAGAAAAGGAAAATCGATCACATACTTGAATAAATATTAAACTGAAAATGAAAACAAGAATTGCTTCGAAGGATTCTGCTCGAAATACAGGGGTTGAAATATTTTCGCACCCCAGAGGCCATCCCCAGCTCGATCAACATTTGGGGGTTGATCATCTCCTTCGACTCAATGCTTCCCATATCCCTCAAGCTGGCTATCAGAGTGTTGGGCCAACTCGGATTCCCCCTCGGAAGGGTAGCTCGAGGAATCCAACTCCAACTCGAAAATTTCAATCCGAGCTAACCCTTCTCGCACCAGATGTATACAAACCTTTGCTTCCAACCTTTACCATTTGAAGAGGTCGGAGATCTCACAAGCTGAAAATTATTCTTCAACTGAAGCTGCATGTATCCTGGCCAGAGCACCAAGGTCTCTGTTGAAACGGAGGCTTGGAAAACCTCCGACAGGCAGTACATATTGGGAGTCACCCCGAGGCATTTTAACAATGCCCTCAGCCCGTTCACCATGGCGTAAGAATTCAACATCAATTGTAAAGGGTTGATCCTCAATGTATTGAAGAACTCGAGCAACTCCTCGGGAATGGGTAAACGGAATCCATTCTTAACAACCAAAAGATTGACTACTATACAATTCTCGGAAGGTTCGTCATCCTATCTCCAGCCTCAGGCTTTATGACTCGATAACCCCCCAAACTCCGAGGCACCTCCAAACAGTAAGTACTGGATGTCCCTCACTTTTTCCCACGAGATGTTAGCAGGAATAGCTCGGGGATCCTTCACAAGTCGACCTTCCGGCTCGACATTTGGTTCCTCATCTTCTTCCTCCCCTTCTTCATTTTCTTCCTCTTCCCTCCGACCAGACGTCAATGCCTCCTCTCCCTCAACTCGAAGCATGAAAACCTCTTCTAATTCTGCCTCGGGATAAGGGCCAGATACCTCCATTATGTCAACATCCTCATCGACCCCTTGTTCCCACAAAAGAGCCCGAATCGGACGAATCTGGGCTCAAAGACGAGCTGGAGCTCAACCCAGTGGATACGATCCCCACTTCCATCCCCACGGGCTCACTCTCACCTCGATTTGCCGACATTCTACAGTTATCAAAAAATAACTCTAAAACATGCGTTTACTAAAAAAGATTCGAGCAAATCGAGAGAGAGCTCTCTCGAAAAAGGAAGTGGCGAACCTCTCCCTCAAAGCAATCGAAAAAAGGGGAAAATCCAAATAAAATCTAGATTTGATTCGAGAAAGTACCTTTGTGTGTAGAAAAGGTCGAAAGCTTCCTTCCTCGAAACAGACGATTGCTCGGTGCACAAAGACGCCGGATTCGCTCGAAACAGCTCGGAGCTTCTCTTCAAATTCTTTTAAAACGGTAAAATGAATTTACAGAGAGGCCCTATTTGTAGAGGTGAAATTAGCGGGAATCGAGAAGATGAAACGTTGCAATGATTATAGTGGGTCCCATCTCGGGAGATGAAACGTCGCCTCCACGTCAACCCTAGCAGACGACGTTTTCGGGGGGGCTTATGATGTGGCCCGGACCCGCTCTCCCACGTGAACCTGTCATAACATGCCACCTGGCATCTTAATCAGGTCGATGCCCTCCATCGACGGGATCGATTCCCCAATTAACCGCCCCCAACTTTCACCGTTCCGTACCTCGACTGTCAAGAACTCCATACCCTCAGCCCAGGTGTCCCAACCCACTCCAACCCCTTAGCTGGCCAGCCCACTATCGTTCTCCAAGGTGAGTGGCCAACCAAGTATTAAATGCTTGGTGATAATGGGACACCTGTCAGCTTGAGACACCGACACGTCGAGGGAATTTAACCTCTCTCTTCCCCCTATATAAAGGCCAGTATTTATGACACAAGTAAGTTTTCACCTACCGCATTTACTACACTCTAAATTCGACCTTCTTAACTTGACATTGACTTGAGTGTCGGAGTGCCAACCCAAGTCTCACCCCCCATTTCCCCCGAGTTGGCCTCGAGCTCACCCCTCCTTTCGTCTTTCACCAGATTTCGAGCGAAAAGTGGCCAATTCCCCAATCAACAAATTCAATTGCTTGGACCAGATATGATACAATATGATAAAATAAAATTATCAAAAATATACATACAGATTTCTAATAAAGTAGCACTAAAAACCTTATTATTCCACTCCCTATATGAATGTAATCTATTTAATTAATTATTTACTGTATTTCGAATCGAGCTAGGTCAATTTTGTTATGCAAAATTAGTAAAGAATTTTAAAGCTATAAATTTCAATTACTTAATTACTATTGACTTCTATTAATATATAGTACTACTTAATTCTTAAAAAAAATAAAACAACGCTTATACTTTATAGTCCCCTTATTATGATTAAATAGTCCAACAATTTTTGTCCTCACTTATACGTTAGTGGAAAACCTAGTAAGAGTAATTGGCCTGTGCCTCAAAATCAGCCATCCAAATTTGAGACATTGAAACTGCAAATAGACACAAGCAAATTAGGTCATGTGTGCGCATTTCTTTTTCTTTCTTTCTTATAAACATAAAAATGATTTTAACAAGAAACTTTAATATCTTAAAGTCTGGTGTTTGGTGAGTTTATTTAAAGAGCCTAATTATAAAGTCTTGCAAATTTCTTTAAGAAATTTCCGGAACTTGCAAAATAGATATTATTATAAACTAAAACCATAAGCTTGGATAAAAATCAAATTAAAAGTTTATAAGTTAATAGTTGACAAAATGTAGTTAATATCATCAAAACTAGCATGTCTTAGATTTTAAGTCAGTATTTTTTAGCATATTCTAAGGGAGCTTTAAAACTTCTACGATTTTATTTTAAGAGCTTATATATATCCCCTTTTCGGGAAATATTTATTTGAACACTCTATTACATCAGAATATGTTTTCAAAAGACAGTTTTTTAAAGAACTTACCTATGACATTTTTTTTTAATCTTTTTCTTCTTGTTGTTGATCCTAGTCATTATATTTCCTTTGATATGACGATATTAAGGAAATTATAAAACAAAAATGATAGAAGAAAATAAAATTAAAGTGGAACTAATTATAATCATATCATGAATCACTTTCACCACAGCACGATGAAATATACTAAATGAATAAGAATTTTCCCGGGTGAGTGTGACTATACTACAGACTTTCACCTCTCACTATCCTACTAAGGACAAGAATGTGTATTATATATAATTGTATATATTTGGCCATCTGTACGCCAATCCCATCTTTCATACTTAAATCTCAGCCATCCAATTTGCAGTCCTAAACTCTATATATACCCTCCCCAAATCCTTGAATCCCATTTACTCTCAACTTCTAAAAGACACTACTTATCCATCAAATTATTCACAATCCAAGCAAAAGAAAGAATTTCCCCATCTTCTCCAAATGGGATCTTTAGAAATGTCCAACCAGGTCAGTCCTCAAAAACCACCATTTTTATCCTTATTTTTCGCCAAAACACACACACACATATGTTGAACTGGATCGGAGCTTTGATTTCTGCACTCCATTTCCTATATATATTCTTGTGTTACATGCAAAGGGTTAAAGACATGCAGCACACATATGATATACACACACACACACACATATATATATACATACACACATGCATGTATCACATTCTAATAGGAATACATGTGGTTATGCAACTTTTTTAGATTTTCAAGTCCAAGGGAAAGGAAGAAGATCCATGCACGGGTGATGGAAGTGTCGATTTTCATGGCCGGCCGGCGATTAAGGAAACCACAGGGAAATGGTTTGCTGGGATTATACTACTATGTATGTCTCTCTTTGAATTCTACTCTATACCTATATGCAAGTTTAAGTATGTAGCTGATGGCTTAAAAGGGTTGCATTATTCATTTTAACTTAATTTTTATTGACAACACGATATATAGTGGGGCAATCTTTGAAAACTCTCCATGAGTTTGAAAAGTTCCTTTTTACTCCCCATTTTCAAATACATCATTTGGGGTTTTAAATACGCGATTTTGGGATACAGATACGCGATTCTGGGATACAGATACACCCCATTTTTAAATACATCATTTGGGGATTTAGATACGCGATTCTGGGATACAGATACATCATTTTTGAAAATGAGGAGCTAAGAGGAATTTGATTTATCATTTGGGGAATTTTCGGGAATTCCCCGATATATTATATAGTGTACTAAGGAGCAAATTAAAAATTGGTTTGATTTACTAATTTCCTGTTTTTAGGGGCTGAGATATGTTTTGGTCTGGTACAATAAATACCTTGTCTGTGTTTGGCGTGAGTTATCAAATTAAATAGATGCTCACCAACATCATACTTTGAAAATGAAAATTTGGGTTAGAGGGAAACTCTTTAAAATACATTAAAAAGATGTACCAAGTGTCCAAGTGTTTTATGGCATGCAAGTCCTTCCATGCGAAAGCACATGACCATACACACACACACATATATATAGATAGATAGATATTAGTATAATCATATTTTGAGATAAATGTTTTGCAATAAGAGAGGCTAAATTTGATAACTATTTGCGTGACGCTAGCTATAATTTTTAAGTGTTTGGAAAGAGTAATGTTAGTCCGACACGTAATCACAAAACTCTTTGCATGAAGAGGAAAGCTGCCACTTGTTCATCTTTTTATTTCATGATTTTGTACGTATTATAATGAGTATGTAGTTCACGTAGCCATTAAAGAGAGAGAAAAAAGCAGAGGACAATATTGACTCATTTTCGTATACTAATTCGTATTATAACCTCTCTTATTTTATTTTCCTTTTTTCTTTCCCTCTATTTTAATTCGTTGGTGGGCTATTCTTTTCTCTTTTTTCTTGCTTTTTTCCTAACCACTAGAAATGGAAAATGATGGATAATTGTATATTGTTTCATAATTGATGTGTAGAAAATGAGTTGTCAAGTTGATCCAGTACTACATCATTGGAGTATATCAACTGCATTTTCACAATATGACCAAGTGCAGTGATGGCAAATAATATGCCTTTTTTGTGAACCATATGCATTTAGCGTCCATGGAATTGAGTATAAAAAGATCGCAAGATTAAAGAATATAAATTTTTTTGGGCTAATTCCAGAAAACTTTTGTCTTTTGGGACTTAGTGTACTTTGCACCCTAATCTTTAAATCAGTGTGATTGCTCCCAAACTTTTCTAAAATGTAACACTTAACTCCTTTAATCAATATTTACCTCCTTCCACTACCTTCGTTGGGTCAGGATATGGGGTTTAAGGTTAGGGATTCAACCTTTTATTACAAGAAAGAGTTTTAACACTTAATGTCTCGCGGAATTCAAATTTAAGATACGAAGGAGATAAATAAATAAACTTTCCCCAACAGTCCTACAACGTTTTATGTGAACCACTAGATGTCGCCTGTACAGGTGCGGCGCATTTTCCTTTCATTCTATACAATGCCGCCTAAACTTCGGTTAACAAGAAAGTAACTACGAGGAAAATATTGCTGAGTAAAGGAAAAGTGATGGGCGGCCATTCAAATTCCCCTTGTTTGATGCTTTAAATTTTAAGAGAAATAATCTGATAATAAAAATTTAAATAATAAATAATAAAACAACGATGGTTACACTTTCGCTTTAAATATTCAATATTGGTGTCCAGCATAGTGAAAGCACCAAAATGGAGTAGAAGATCCAGTGCCAATTGTGCTCACCATAGTGAATGTGAAGAGAAGATCTATACTATAGTCCCTTGTCTTTTATAGCACAGTTTACCAAATCTTTTACTTTCAGAAGAGGGAATTTTGCTGAAAATAATTACATCACCGCAATGAGTAAGATGCCTCTTTGTTTCAGCTTACAGAAGTAAAGCTTCTTCAAAATCACACACACCCGTTATTTAGCTACAAATGAAGCCAATAGATGCAAAACAACCTATAAATACGCACACGTTATTGATAGATTTTGAACCCCTGTTGTACCAAGAATCTCTGATGCATGAATAAGAAGACGATGATACTAACACGATACGATCGAATATGATGATGTAAATTGATTTTTTTTTAATTCTCACATGATAGTATCCGAATCATTGATATATGTGTCCAACACGATATAACAGGACAAGATGATATTGTTAGGATATGCCGTGCATATGAACCAAGAAGCAATAGCCATTTTCTTAACCTTCCAAAAGAAATAAGTTCTAGCTAGTAATACAAAAAACAATGGTCTATCCAAAAACTTCTCGAAGCGGGAAGATAGGCAATGAACTTTTCGAAGCAAGAAGATAAGAAAACAGGAGGCTCGTAATGAAAATCGTCCCCTAACCCACCTCAATTCAACACATAACTGTATTTATATCTACATATATGTGCGACTATTAAACTTAGATTGTAAACCAGCAAGAAGCTGATTGAAGCTATTGTTTGTTTCGAATGTGCATGCAACAAGTAAATCTAATAGACTATGGTCTTTGAATTATGCAGTAAATCAAGGTCTGGCAACTCTTGCATTTTTCGGCGTTGGAGTGAACATGGTGTTGTTCCTCACTAGGGTCCTGCTACAAGACAATGCTGAAGCAGCCAACAGTGTTAGCAAATGGACCGGAACAGTTTATATATTCTCTCTTGTTGGTGCTTTCCTCAGTGACTCTTACTGGGGAAGATTCAAAACTTGTGCCGTTTTTCAGGTCATCTTTGTCGCTGTAAGTAACCGGTTTACTCTTGCCTTCTCATAATTTGAAGCACAAACAGTTCAACTTTAAGCATTACTAAATATATTAGAGGCCAAACTAGTTCCCAATTATTTTTTTTTTTTTGCTGTCAGGGACACAGCCAAAGAGGAATTTTTCTCACCCCAAAATAATAGAAAAGAAAGGACACTTATGTAGAGCTAAGTGCATTTTCTAAAAATCAAAAGCTTCCAAACCCACACCAAAAACTATATAGAGCTATATTTTATCAATATGTTTCTTTAAATCTTGACAAATTTCCTCCACGACACCTCCCTCAAATAATAAAAGAATTCATATAAATTTTGTATACATTTGATGACGGCAACACTTAGATGAAAATTTCCAAATTAGTCCTTACAGCACACTAATTACTTTCATCACTATGTTTTCTACAGGGTTTGGCACTGCTATCACTAGCAACACAAGGTTTCTTGCTTAATCCAAAAGGGTGTGGTGATGAAACAACATTATGCAAATCCCACCCAAGTTGGGTGATAGGCCTCTTCTACATCTCTATATACATGATCGCTCTAGGAAACGGCGGTTACCAACCTAACATAGCCACATTTGGGGCCGATCAATTTGATGAAGAAGATCCAAAGGAGGCATATTCGAAAGTGGCCTTCTTCAGCTATTTCTATCTGGCATTGAATCTTGGCTCACTTTTCTCAAACACTATATTAGGATATTTTGAGGATGAAGGGATGTGGGCACTTGGATTTTGGGCATCTACTGCTTCTGCTTTTGCAGCTTTAGTACTCTTTCTAGGAGGTACCAAACGATACAGGCACTTCAAGCCTAGTGGCAATCCACTCTCCCGGTTTGGACAAGTCATAGTCGCAGCATTCAAGAAGTGGAGTGTAAAAATTCCGATTGAGGAGGAGAATGCATTATATGAAGGTGAAGGGGCGGATAAGTCAAATAGTGGTGCTAGGAAGATGCTCCATACCCATGGATTCAAGTAAGTGGGTTAGTGCCTATATATACATAAATAACACACTTAATTAACATAGAACAATTTCTAACATCCGTGATCAACACAGATTTTTAGACCGAGCAGCATACCTAACTTCACGAGATTTAGACGAGCAGCTGAACCAAAACACTCACAACCCGTGGCGATTGTGCCCCGTGTCCCAAGTCGAAGAGGTCAAATGCATACTACGCCTACTCCCAATCTGGCTCTGCACCATACTCTATTCAGTAGTCTTCACTCAAATGGCCTCCCTCTTCGTCGAGCAAGGCGATGCAATGAACACCAAACTCTCAAACTTCAGAATCCCGGCAGCCAGCATGTCCAGCTTCGACATTCTAAGCGTAGCTGTTTTCATCTTCCTATACAGAAGGGTCCTTGACCCCCTCGTCAGCAGAATCAGAAAGAAGGGCATCACACATCTCCAAAGAATGGGCATCGGCCTCATTATAGCAGTAATGGCCATGATATCAGCAGGAATTGTGGAGTATTACAGACTCAAATATGCTCAAAAGGATTGTAAACATTGCCAAGGCTCGAGTTCCCTCAGCATATTTTGGCAGGTACCACAATACGCTCTTATAGGTGCTTCAGAAGTGTTTATGTATGTGGGACAGTTGGAGTTTTTCAATGCACAAGCTCCTGAT